>AP025361.1:18255121-18855121 GCA_030295005.1 Cephonodes hylas
ACACACAACTATTGAAGACTTTTGTCTTCAGGCACTGAGGTATTTTGGACGAGAAGACGTCTCCTAACTTTCCGAACGCTGCCCAACCGAGTTGGATTCGACGATTGACCTCTCTCTCGAAGTTGGACCTGCCTAACCGGACCACTTGTCCCAAATAGATATTCGTCTACAACTTCGAGAGTCGAGCCCCCAACTGCGATTGGGGTGGGCACAACATGGACATTCGACATGATTTTCGTCTTGTCCATGTTCATTTTAAGACCTTTCCTTTCTACTCTTATTCAACTGTTCTAAGACAATGATGATATAGATAAAATATTTAAACCAAACTTATTATTGGCTCAATGGATTTTTTTATTGACATCAGTACGGGGTTGTTAGTTTAGGATTAGTGCGTTGATAGTTTTATTTTATTCTATTTGTGTTTTTGGTAAGCATATTTATATTGATAACCGAATCGAAATTGCTTCGGCAATCTGTTGTTTTTATTCATTATGGTAATGTTTTCAATATTTTCCCTTTACACTCGTATGTTCCTATATGGAGGAAATAACTCGTTTTACACATTTCCATACCAACAAATTCATATAGATCGAACATGAAAATATAAAGTAATTTGCTAACTATCTAAAGCATAATTAAATTGCAAAGGCTTAATAAAATGGATAGACAAATTTTCTATTTTTAATCTAGTTTTTTGGTAAACAATACTAATTTACAATAACGAATGAACTCATGCACTAATATCAGTGTTGGGCATATTTTAATTAAACTAACAATTAAAAATTAACAATTAATTAGTTGTTAACTGCTGTGACAGCAATTAACAACTAATTAATTATTAATCATGGTTTTATACGATTAACAATTGATCAATTGTTAGTTATTTTACGAAAAAAAAATAAAAATTAATTTTTTTATCAAGTATTTTTACTAATACTTGAGTATGTCAAGGGTATATGTATCCGGTTGTAGAACCGGACCACCCTTTTGAATAAAATTTGCCAAAAAGTTAATTGTTACTTTTAATTATTCCATCAATCAATTTAAAAAAAAAATGTAACACACAATTAAATGTTTAATTGCAATTGATTCAATTGCAATTAATTTTTTAGTCAATTGATTAGTTTAATTAAAAGTTAATTGATTAATGCCCAATACTGACTAATATACATAAGTTTCATCAAGAGGACTACTGTACATAAGGCAATACGTATTATTTCTCCACAAAGCGGCTAACTTGCGTTACCGTGTCTGCATTAACCGTAAAGCTCCATGGTAAGGCCTTAGTCCACTGTTCTGGCCCAGTGCCAGATTTTACTGTTATGCCGCATATTATGATGGAAATCCTTAAAGCGCGAAGATTTACGCAAATGTTTGTTATCTTGTGACATTCATATTCGCGAAAATATTCCTGATGTATAAATTTAGGCAAACAATTGTGACAGCTAGTGGGGTATAATTGTAATCGCTTCTAGTCGGATTATAACTTATTTTTATCGTTCTGCGTGTATTAAAGGTTTGTGTAGCTTCTTTATTGCGCCTTCATATTATATAAGCATACAAAAATATACATACATATATCAAGCATTTATTCCCAAAGAAGTACGCAGAAATGAAATTTTGCACAGACCTTTCGCCGGGTAACAATCCCACGCAATAAGGCCAAGCCTATGGCTGTTTTTCAAACACAATTCTAGATTCAGTGCTGGTACTAAAAAACTTTTTAATGGAAAAATCCATTTACACATTGACAGACCCGTGGCGCAGTTGGCTAGACACTGGCATGCGAAACGAGAGGTCGCGGGTTCGATTCCCGTACTGAAAAAAATATTTGTGTGATCCACTAATTTATGTTCCGGGTTTGGGTGTTTGTGAGACCGAAACGTCTCTCGTAGTTTCTAATATCCAAGACACAGGACTTGTATCCTAGTGTGGGGTCAGAAGTATGTACCTATTTGACTGTTGGGTGTATTAATTTATTTATTAAAATCCAATAAAACCTTGCTCTACCCAGGATACCCTACTCGAGATCGTACGGAACAGACTCGTACCCCGAGATAAAGTATAAAAAAATCTGCCATCTATTTAACTGAGTTACGCTTTCAAAATTACGGCTGTTTGAAACATGCGCTAACCATTTACAAAGCGTGTCGTAAAACATTTTTCATACATGCAAATTTAATAACACTTTGTTTGAAGACAAACGAAAAAATCGTTTCGGGTTGTAGTTGGTGCTAAACAGCCGGCCGACAGAACAATGAAAAAAACAATCTTCCATTAAACTTTCTGTTTATTTATAGCCTTTTATAGTAGAGGTTCTGAGAAGCAAAGGGCGTTAATATGTTATTATGTATGAATATATACCAGCAAGCCCCGTAAGCAGTGATGGTCTCTTAGGCGGTCGAGGATCCTGACAGCCGCGGGTTCAAACAACAAGAAGTTATGTGTGTATTGAAAGGAATTTCACTTGTTTTAACGGAGATGGAAAATTTTTTCAGGAAACCCACATAAAAGGTCTTAGGAATTTCTTAGTTGTGTAGTCTGCCAATCCGCACTAGGCCAGCGCGATTTACTAAAGCCTGCATACTAAGGTAAAGTCTAAATTATTAAATGTCGAGAAACAACTCCCACCAGCCCTTTTCACGCGACACAGTTAAAACATTTTTTTTACTTTTAAAGTAAGTAGTTACTTATTTCTGACAGGGAAAAGTGAAAATATATACGTAAGAGGTAAAACAAAAACAGTATGCCAAAAAGTTATCTAACTAAGTACAGGGCAAAAAGGGAGTTCCACTGACAATAATATGTTTCGAATTTCTGTCGCGAAGCTATTTTCTTGACGAGGGTAAGGTAGCGCTGAATAGTTTTGAATTGGTAAATTAGGAACCGGTTACTCAGATAACCTTACAGATAAGTCGCAGTGAAATATTACTCTATGGAAACTACGTTGGCATTTATAACAAAATGCCGTTTCAAATAATTTTGCAACGTTTACATTTTATCAAGAACAGCGAGACATTTTTAAAGGTGTATTTGTTTTAGTTTGAAACTTTGTAAGTGAAATATTAGACTTGAAAAGGAATACTTTTGCTTGTTTTCTTCTTCTTCTTCATCAACCCATATACGCCCACTGCTGAGCACGGGTCTCCTCTACCATTGAGAGGGTTTAGGCCATAGTCCACCACGCTAGCATAGTGCGGATTGGCGGACTACACACCTAAGAAATTTCTAAGAACTTTTTTAGGTGTGCAGGTTTTATCACGATGTTTTCCTTCACCGTTAAAGCAAGTGATTATTCAATGTGAATACACACATAACTTCGAAAAGTCATAGGTCATAGGCCTGGGGTTCGAACCCGCGACCGCCGAGATTCTCGACCGCGCGCCTAAACCTCGAGGCCATCACTGCTTGCTTTGCATTTGCTTCTTTTGCCACTTTTCTATTCTTGCTTCGTTTGGTAATAGCATGAGGATATATAGCCTACAGCTTTCCCAGATAAAAGGGCTATTTTACACTGAAAGAATATTCAAATCGGGCCATTAATTCCTATGCCCACACTAAGTTTTTGCCAAAATACTTGTCAAATATGTGACCATTTGAATTAATATAAGCGCCCTAAATTTATTTACCTATTTATTCTTACATTTAATCCGACTACACTCGCGACTTTATTTGATTCACATGATTATTTAATCTCCTGACACCTGGATTACGGGCTTTCTCCTATCCAAGTCAATTTCCGACGATACCCCGCCTGAATATTTTATGTGTAAATTTTCCGATGTCGCATTGAGAAGCGCTTGGAGTAACACACTCATATTGTAGAACACAGAAGCTATTAAACAGGATATATAGGGTGTACGCACAAGACCAGCGTGGTGGACTAAGGCTCAAACCCTCTCAGTTGTAGATGAAGGCCGAGTCCAGCTGTGGGACAAATTTGATTAAACAAACTGTGGTCGAAAACTTGGACAGGCAATAGGTATGGTAACTACAACCATATTGACAATGAAAAAAAAAAAACAAAAGACATTCGTTTTCCTTCTTTATAAGTAGGTACATAGGATATAGGATATAGATCCTATCTCACTTTTAGATCACAGTGTATTTCGTAATATTAATGTTTTATAGTATTATACACATGTCAAAGAAATATTTTTTGCGGAATAATAACCATTAAGTCTAATATTAATTTTATACTTAATTTAATTATTAACATTAATTTTATGTTAAGTATATAATATAAAAAATAATCTCAGATTTAATGTGCGTAATTAGCGAATTACGCAATTATTTCGACCTTCATTATTTTTATTACGAAATTACCCTTAGCCATTTCTAATAAATACTGTTATTACTGCCATGTTTTAATTAATAATAGCATTTTAGCCAAACTTCGCCTGTGGGATAAACTACATTATTCCAGAATTAACAGTTACCTATTTTATAAGGTCCCAGCTATGTATGGACAATGGCCATAGTATGGATCCAAAACGATTCAAATCATTTAAGTACATACATACGCTTGTATTCCCTAAAGGAATTGCCAGAGATAGCCTTTGGCTGGACCAAAGGTTATCAATACAGGTATTGGCCGCATTTACATGATGCTACTCAGAATTTCCAAATGGACAAAACGCCAATAAGACTTTGTTCAACTCAAGAATCTAGCCAACGATTTTTAGATCGATCGAATACTTTTAGTTAAAGAGTTTAAGATTTAAGTAGTTTTGAATTAATTCTTTACAATCATTCATACAAAATACAAATTCTAGTTTATAAGTATCGAAGTAATAAAAGAAGGTTTTTAATTAAAGGGAAGGATTTCTCCCCTTTTTACGAGCTGATTATGTTTCAAACTTGGTTTTACGATACGGTTTGAGCCATTCTGCTGAAATTAAATGCCATGGAAACAGAAGTGCCTGTTGAGATCAATCGCCACTGGTGTAAATTCGACGAGGAATCAAATCAAGCGAGCAACTTGTCTGATAAAGGAATGAATATTGCTGAATTATGTCGATTGTATTAAATTGATTGAAGTGGTGATTCGTGCACGGTTTATATAGGAATTATCGTAATGTAAATAAAATAAATACACCCAACAGACATAGATAGTTCCGATCTCACACTAAGATACAAGTCTTTGTTCGTATTAAAACCTACAAGGAACGTTGCGGTCTTACACACACCGAAACAATTTCCAACTCCGTGTTGCTACTGAGATTTCCTTATTGAAAAACTTGAACAAAGCTTTGCCCGACTCGGGAATAGAACCCAGCGCTTCTAGATCGCAGAACACCTAACCATACCGCAAGCCCACGAGTTAATCACTTACCATATGTAGTAACATTTCAAAAGCAAACACTATTTCCATAGTTATTCGTTACCGTAATATAAATTTAATCGTGGTGTAATAAACCCATCGGAACTAAGCGAAAGATTTATTATTTTGCTTTTTACAGCTGCTAAGCGTATCGTTTATTCGCGAGCCTCGTGGCACCGTGCCAAATGCCAACCTGCTTCGTATTTACATGCCAGTGTTTATTTCGTTCAGAAAACAAATATTTCAACCCAGAGCGTTGTATTCGCTTTCGTCATTTTTTAATGAGAGTACTATGAAGCTGCCTCGATACGCTCACGGTACTAGTGTGCTGAAAGTTTTGACTAAGGTTTAGTACCCGGTTCGGGTAGGGTTATTTTTTTTTATAAGTTAATTCTCAATAGTATTTTTGAATCTGCCGAGATTTGGCGAAAAAGGCTTGTCTTACATGAAATGATATATTCATCACAGCCAACATTATCTAATATGGATGCGAGTACTTAAAAACCTTTCGTAATACTGATTATTTTAATGTCAGTATTTAACTTCTAAACTGTCTTGTAGTCTCCCAATTCAAGTATGAACCATGCTTTCTAGAGTTCCCGGTTTCTATTCCCGCGTCGAGTAGTTTTCGGGAGTTGATATAAGAAACTTCTCAGTAGCAATACGGAGTCTAAAAATGTACCCGAAAAACGACAATGGCCTCGATTCCCATTACTCGGTGAAACGTTAGTACAAAAATGCACCTCTGCTTATCCCTCAAGTCATATACATTTATAAATTGAACGCACGTGATTCAAGCGAAGTAAAAACAAATATACAGAGATCACTGCTTTATATTGATGTTATTTTCGAAAGTCTATTTTAATATCTGAACGGAAATGTAAGATTGCGTTGTTTGAGTATATTTTGAAGTGGGCGTCTGCATTATAGGGTAAATGCGTTCAAGGCTGAGGAATTTGCAAAGTAAACAAAAATAATAGCCGTTACGTGCTATTGTTCCCGACTGACAATTTTGATATTTTTCAATCTATACTAGGTATACAATATACAACACAAACACATACCTCACGCCTATTTACGCCTATTATTTAGTAGGCAGAGATGCATTTCTGCACCCACATTTCGCCAGGTATGTATCAGTCCCACGTAATAGGGGTCGAGCCTATTGCCGTTTTTCAGTATTGGCACTTTTCCAGACTCCGTGCTGCTACTGAGAATTTCCTAAAGGAAAAACCCAATAACACTTTGCCCGACCCGGGATTCGAACCCAGGACCTCTAGATCGCACGGCACATACTTGTACCGCGAGACTACGAGGCAGAATACAATATATATTATACTAGCTTTTGCCCGCGACTCCGTCTGCGTAGACTTTAGGGTTGAGTGCAGAAAGATAATACGTGAATCTTTATTTCTTCTCATAAGTGTCCAAAAAAGTTTTACTTTGAAAAAGCTATTTCCGCATTTATAACATGTTTATTCCACGGGAACATTTAATTGTTACTTCACAGGGTCCTATTTATGTTCATACCTAAAATTATATAACTTAGTCGAATGGTTTAGGCGTGAAACCGTAATAGACTTACAGAGTTACTCTTGCAATTATAACATGTACCCATACCCACGGGAACACATTTTCCAGGATAAAAGTATATCATGTTAATTCGGTGGGTCCTACCTATCTCTATACCAAAATTCATTTACATTGATTCAGTAGATCTTGAGTATACCGATTCCCACGGGAATACTACACTTTCCGGGATAAAATGTATCCTATGTTACTTCTGTGGGCCCTACCTATCTCCATACCAAAAATCATTCAAATCTTTCAGTAGATCCAGAAAGTCCCATTCCCACGAGAATACTACATTTTCCGGGATAAAATTTATCCTATGCTACTTCTGTGGGCCCTACCTATCTCCATACCAAAAATCATTCAAATCTTTCAGTAGATCCAGAAATACCCATTCCCACAGGAATACTACATTTTCCGGGATAAAATGTATCCTATATTACTTCTGTGAGCCCTACTTGGCTTCATACCAAAAATCATTCAAATTGTTCAGTAGATCCAGAAGTACCCATTCCCAAGGGAATACTACATTTTCCGGGATAAAATGTATCCTATGTTACTTCAGTTGGCCCTACCTATCTCCATACCAAAATTCATTTACATTGATTCAGTAGATCTTGAGTATACCCATTCCCACGGGAATACTACATTTCCGGGATAAAATGTATCCTATATTACTTCTGTGAGCCTTACCTATCTTCATACCAAAAATCATTCAAATCTGTTCAGTAGATCTAGAAATACCCATTCCCACGGGAATACTACATTTTCCGGGATAAAATGTATCCTATGTTACTTCAGTTGGCCCTACCTATCTCCATACCAAAAATCATTCAAATCGGTTCAGTAAGTCCAGAAATACCCGTTCCCACGGGAATACTACATTTTCCGGGATAAAAAGTATCCTGTGTTACTTCGGTGAGCCCTACCTATCTCTATACCAAAAATCATTCAAATCGGTCAAAAGGTTTAGGCGTGAAAGCATTACATAGGCAGTGTCATTTTCGCGTTAGAATATATGCTCATCCCACAGGAACCCTACATATTCCCGGGATAAAATGTTGTTCATGTTACTTTATAAGATTTCATTTATGATCATACCAAGAATCATAAAAATCGGTCGAATGGTTTGAGCGTGAAAGCGAAAGAAAAATATAGGGTTTAATACCCAATCCCTCGGGAATACTACATTTTGTGGGATAAAAAGTATCCTGTGTTACTTCGGTGGGTCCCATCTAACTCCATACCAAAAATCATTCAAATCGGTCAACTGGTTTAGGCGTGAAAGCATTATACAGGCAATGTTACTTTTGTGTTACAGTATATGCTCATCCCACAGGAACCCTAAATATTCCCGGGATAAAATGTTGTTCATGTTACTTCGTAGGATCTTATTTATGTTCATACCATAAATCATAAAAATCGGTCAAATGGTTTAGGCGTGAAAGCGTAAAATAAATATAGCGTTTTATACCCAATCCCACGGGAATACTACATTTTCCGGGATAAAAAGTATCCTATGTTACTTCGGTGAGTCCCATCTATCTCCATACCAAAAATCATTCAAATCGGTTCAGTACTTTTTGAGTTTATTCGTAACAAACATACAAAAATACAAAAATCCAAAAATACAAACCTTTCCTCTTTATTATAATAGTATAGACTAATACTATACAGTACAGGTGTAATAGCCTTGAGGTCTAGACGGGCAATACAAAAATCTCGATGGTCGCGGGCACAAACCTGAGGAATTCAGTTGTGACTTCTCGATGTTATATATGTAATTAATTATGAGGTACTTTGGCGGTGAAGGAAAACATTATGAAAAATCCTGCGCACCTAAAAAGGTCTTAGCATTTTTTAGGAGTGTAATAAAGCGTGTTGGAAAAAGCCAATCAATGCCCAGCAGTGGGACGCAGCATAGTTTCGAAAAAAAAATGAACAATTGTATTTTAACAAAGAATATTTGGACTTAGACATGACCAGGTATTTTCTCAGCTTCCTTATACGGTATCAGCGTGTTTTGAGTATAAAACAAGATTAAAGCAACTTATTACCTTGTTTGCTCATTAATTTAAAGTTAAACTCGGTAAATATAACAAAGTTATCCTTCGTTAATTTTACAATACCATTTTCCACAATAATAATCCATCAAAGGCGTAATTTTAATTGCTTTACATTTTACAACATTTAAGAGGTAAATGAAACGAGTGTAATTTGTACCAACATTCCAATTAGGCAGTTTCTCAGAGTTTCAAAGCAATTTACGCAATTAAATAAAGGCTGTTTTAAATAAAAGTGTGTTTTTAAGGCACTATTAAAACAGATTTGAACATTTTTATTTATCATTTTTGGTTTATCACTATTATTTTTATTGTTTTAAGCCTTTTGACATTTAGATACTTTTTAATGCTTTAAGGCCTATGTATAATCTTTTAAAATACCCATTATTTATGTAATGTCCACGGTAGTGTTGCCCAAATGCAAGAACAAGACGAGACTTAGCCAGTCTTGGTCTTGGTCTTGCGCCAATACACCTGGTCTTGGTCTTGGTCTTGGTCTTGCGCTCCCAGTCTTGGTCTTGGTCTTGGTCTTGCAGCAAGAGTCTTGCAAGTCTTGCAATTACCTAATAGTCTATTACTATTTATTAAAGTTTACTTAAAATCTTAGAAAAACGTATTAGAATTGGAACATTGTGAGCTTGAATTAACATAGCCATAGTAAAGATCAAGCAGATTCATAAATAACTGAAGATTTGATAAGAAATTCGAAAAATCAACTGACCTATATGTCGTTTTCCATGGAAGTAACTGTTTCTTAATAAACATTTATGATTTATAAGCTTACATTTGCTAAAACATGTAAAAAAACAAATTAATTACAATAACTTGACTGTATTTTAAAGAACCTAAGAATATTTTAACTATAGATGGGCATTTGCCCGGAAAAAACCCCGACGTGGGAAAAAAGGGGAAAATACCCGAAAAATATGCGGGAATGGAAAAATATTCGGGTTTTTTCATATTTAGCATATGTAACATTTAAGTAATGTGTAGAGATATGTATATATCAAATAGTACGTCCTATTACTACTAGTTAGAGCTAATCTAACTTTGTTTATATTCATAATTCAATAAATCCATACTAATATTATAAATGCGAAAGTAACTCTGTCTATCTGGAAATAGGCTCGCCCCCTATTACGTGGGACTGATACATACTTGGCGAAATGTGGGTGCAGAAATGCATCTCTGCCTACCCCTTTGGGGAATATAGGCGTGAGGTATGTTATAACTCTGTCTATCTGTCTATTTGTTACGCTTTGACGTAAAAACTACTGAATGAATTTTAATGAAACTTTACAATAATATAGTTTATACATCAGAATGAAACAAATGATACTTTTTATCCCGGAAAATGTAGTATTCCCGTGGGAATGGTTATTTCTGGATCTACCCAAGCGATTTGAATGAAATTTGGTATAAAGAGAGGTAGAGCTCACAAAATTAACATGGGATAGTTTTTATCCCGGAAAATGAAGTATTCTCGTGAGAATGGGTATTTTTGCATCTACTGGGACAAAAGGATTTATGGTTTGGAGATAAATAGGAACCAAGGAAGTAACATAGAATACTTTCTATCCCAGAAAATGTATTCCCGTGAGAATGGGTAATTCTGGATCTGCCAAACCGATTTGAATGATTTCTGACTCTGAAAAGTAAAAAAGATTATAACTTATTTTATATCTGAACTCAACCCTGTAGTCTACGCGGACGAAGTCGTGGGCAACAGCTATACGTTATATATGCTAAAAACTTGTCTTGTTGTTTGTCTGTGTGTGTTCATCCGCTCTTAGTGACAAGTAACCCGAAACTACGTACGAGGGTGGGGGGCGGTGAAGCAAGTAGTTGCAGCGGCGTACGCGTTGGTGATCTATTTAACTCAGACGTTGTTTTGACTTCGTACTGCGAACTCGTGTTAATTTGTAGGTTTAATTGACGACATGGATTTTGTTTTGTGGACTTTGATTGCCTAGTGAGATTAAATACGTGGTTTACTTTGGGTTGACGACTATTGCGACTCTTACGGACTTCGATACCTTCTTCTTATTACGAGCCGTTATCAACACCCAGGCAATTGTTAAGTCCGTTGGGTAGCCCTATAAATGACGATGATTGATTCCATACTGCGACAATTGCAGCAGCTCCGTGGGCAACAATGATGACGTAGAAGACTGATTGGTTTTTATTTTTATAGTATAAAGTTGATTTGATCTCTTTGTTAGTATATAAGATTAGTGATTCCTATTATAAGATCAAAACTCAAAATATAAATATGTTACGTTTTTATCGTTGATTTTTTCATGTGTTATTAAAAATAATTATAAAAGTATATTTATAACATGTAATTCTTAATATTTTTATTTTACTATCTAAGCAAAGAATAATTATAATAAACACTATTTAAAATTGGGGTAACTCATTATATTTATTTAAAAAAAATAACATTCAAATTCGGGTCAATATGACCTTTACGAGGTCGTCTGACCATCTGGTTGGAGGGCGTCTCAGGCTGCGTATTTCAGTACGTGGCCTCCACTGGAGAACTTTCTAGCCCCATCGGTCATCAGTTCTCCGCGCTATGTGGCCGACCTATTGCCACTTCAACGAGCTAATCCGTTGGGCTATATCGGTTACTTTAGTCCTCCTACGGATCTCCTCATTCCCTATATGAGATATTTTCTAAGTTATAAGATATGTCTATAAGTTGTTTTCAAGGGTCATCACAAACCGTCTCGAACGCAGGTTTGATGACTTACAGCCTCCCGAACAAGCTGGCTTCCGAAAAGGCTTTAGCACCATAGACCACATCCATACGCTTCGGCAAGTTATACAGAAAACCGAGGAATACAACTTGCCACTTTGTTTAGCGTTTGTGAACTATGAGAAAGCCTTTGATTCGATCGAGACGTGGGCGGTGCTAGAGTCTCTCCAGCGGTGTCACATTGACTGTCGGTACATCGAGGTGTTGAAAAGTATATACAGCAACGCCACCATGTCGGTCCGAGTACAAGATCAGAGCACGAAGGCTATTCCACTACAGAGAGGCTTGAGACAGGGAGATGTTATATTAACTTAACTGTTCACTGCCGCGCTGGAAAACGCCTTTAAGCTCTTGGAGTGGAAAGGATTCGGCATCAACATCAACGGCGAGTATATCACACACCTTCGGTTTGCCGACGATATTGTTGTCATGGCAGAATCGCTGGAGGACCTATGCTCGAAGACCTCAATCGAGTCTCCCAACAGGTGGGTCTTAAAATGAATATGGACAAGACGAATATCATGTCGAATGTCCATGTTGTGCCCACCCCAATCGCAGTTGGGGGCTCGACTCTCGAAGTTGTAGACGAATATGTCTATTTGGAATAAGTGGTCCGGTTAAGCACGTTCAACTTCGAGAGAGAGGTCAATCGTCAAATCCAACTCGGTTGGGCAACGTTCGGAAAGTTAGGAGACGTCTTCTCGTCCGAAATACCTCAGTGCCTGAAGACGAAAGTCTTCAATAGTTGTGTGTTACCAGTGATGACATACGGCACTGAGACGTGGCCTCTCACTAAAGGCGTCATGGGACGGCTCAGAGTCACTCAACGTGCTATGGAGAGGGCTATGCTCGGGGTTTCCCTACGTGATCGAATCAGAAATGAAGAGATCCGTAGGAGAACTAAAGTAACCGACATAGCCCAACGGAAGAAATGATTATTGTAAGTGTTATACCTAAATGATTATCGTACGTGTAATAATGATTATCGTAAGTGTAATAAATGATTATTGTATGTGTAATAAATGATTACTACTACTCTCTCGTTCTTTTTTTTTTCAAAGATTTTTAAAATTTAAATAGTAGTTCCTTCTGCAATTCAGCAACATTCCATCACAATGCACAGAAAAAATCTTATTATAAAACAAGAAGACGTCTTTTTCTTTTAGTTCCTGGATCAGGCTACACATTTGGACGTTTCGAACAGCAGGCAACAGCTAGTACCTTATATACGCTGGTGCAAAGTATGTGCGCATTGCAAAGTACCTATTTTTCGCTGCATTTGTTCTATAAAGCAAAAAAAACGTTATTTTTTTAAAAAATCGCGATAATCACGTTAAGTGATGAAAAAACCCGTCGATTGGTTTTTTCCCGCATAAATACCCGATTTTTTCCCAAATGGAAATTTCCCAGGGAATTTCCGATTCGGTTTTTTCCCACCGCCCATCTATAATTTTAACCTACGCCCTGTGGCGGCAATCAAATAGTGTCAAATGTTGTGATTTCGGCGCGGCGGCAACGATTGTTGTATATGATTTCAAATGAAGCCGCCGGCGCGTGTATCATAACCATGTACTTCCGAAAAGCGGCAAATTACTTTGAGAAGTAAGTACAAAACCTTTGATGCCGCATTATCAAAGTGCCGATGGTTAAAACATAACTATGCATGCACTCAGTTTGATTTTAAAGGATATTTTTTTATTCGCTGTGTAGGTATGTTTATGGTATTAGTCGTAATGCGCATAGGTCCAGTTTTTCATATTCTTTGATACAGTTTTTTGCATCTCATAGAATTCCTAAGCGTACCTATACACCGAACTGTTACACCTAACTACTCCGTGAAATAGCGCTAAGTCCTAGCTGCAAGACGCAAGAGTCTTGCAGGCTATGTCTTGTTCTTGCTCAAGTCTTGCACGGTCAGTCTTGGTCTTGGTCTTGCTAAAAATACGCGGTCTTGTTCTTGGTCTTGGTCTTGCAAAAACGCAAGAACAAGACCAAGACTGCAAGACCAAGACTGAATTTGGGCAACACTAGTCCACGGGGATATCTTTTCAGTTTCCACAAAATATATACTCCTACATGAAGTTAATATTTCTTTGGGATAAAAATTGGCCCTTAATGCTTGAAATTATATCTATCGTCAAAATTAAACATTATTAATTCATTTCAAAAGGTAGCATAATTTAGTATAGGTACCTATATAAACTTTACGTGCTCCATCATAACAGTAAAGTGTATCTGTTTGTTTTTTTTTCCAATGGTTTAAAAAACGAGGTCAGCCAATAGACGAAACTACATACAAATAAAATCTACTTTAGCATTAAAAAAACAGTTGTACCAACATGTTTTGAAAATTAACTAAACCATAATTAAAAAGAAATTCACCTCCTCCTATTTCTCTCTTTAATAATGAACATTTTTTTTCCTTTCCAGCGTGACCAACATATTCCTGGTGAATCTGTCGGTGGCAGATCTGCTGGTGACGCTGTTCTGCATGCCCGTGCAGATAGCCAAGGCGGTGACCCTGCTGTGGTACTTCGGAGAAGTCATGTGCAAGACGGTCAACTTCTTACAAGGTATGGACTCCTAGTCTTTCTCCTAATATGAAAATGGAATTGGGTGGGACAGTTGGCAAGGCGAGCTGACGAGATATGGAGTAGAGCGGTGACCGAGTGGTGGCCGAGGGAGGGATAGATGGATGGATGATCTACTAAACGTGGCTGGCAGATCTTGGATGCAGATGGCCCAGGAGATGCCAGAAGAGAGGCCCATGTCCAGCAGTGTGATGACTACGTGAAGGTCACCTAATGGTAGGTATGGTTTAAATAACGTGCAGAGGGAAGGGTTACTTATTACAACTGCGTTTGGTCACTTGACCTTATCATGCTGGACTCATTGTAACGCAAACTCTTTGTGGCCAATAATAAGCACACCCAAAAAACACGCGTAGTTCTGACCACATTTGGAAGTATGATTCTTGTTTTGTCAATATCAGAAACTATAAAAGAATTTTCGGTGTTGCAAACTACCATACCCGAAGCAAATTATTTTAGCTCTATTCACAAGCTTGCTTTTAATCAAATTCAAAAGCTTACTTTTATTTATACTAATTTTTTTCTGCACTCAGAAGACTGTTGAATCAAATAAAAAAGCCACAAATTTTTTTTTACACATCTTCCGTCACTGTTAAAGTAAAAATAGTACTTTTAATTGTTTGTAAGTTGTAATATAATTATGACAAAAACCCCTTTATGAAATTATCAATCCTGTCGCGTCTTAGTATTTGTTCGATCACCGAGTGACGTATTATATGCGACGACATCGGTAAAGCCAATTTCATGTTTATCAAATACTGTTGGTATCTCGGAGGTATTCTCAGAAAATCCATTACTGCTGTTTGTTGAGATAAGTTATGCCAACATTTATTATATCAACAAAATATTTGTATGACAATATCACATTTCTATGAATTTTACTTTTCGATATTCATCCATCAATTTAATCCCTTAGACGTCCCAGTGCTAAGCACGGGTCTTCTTTAAATCTGTGAAGGGTTAGACTTTAGTTTACCACGATGGCTTAATATAGATTGGCGGACTACAAAACAAAAAAAAAATCCTCGTCAATTATACAGGTTTTCTCACGATATTTTCCGTGGCCGTAAAAGAACGTGATAATCCTTCGGAAATACACTCATTGCGTCGAAAAGACAGATTTTATCTAGGGTCTTAACCTGCGACCGCGAAGATTTATGGCCGGAAAGTGCATCTCTCAAATCACCACTTGAATCGATATTGTTCTGTCTCATAAAACTTATTTATGGGATTTTATACATAGGTATATTTTCTCATATATAGTTAATTGTATATTTATGTAAGCAATTCATGTTTTATTTATTACATGTAGATGCGATAATACAATTATATGATTTCTTCTAATCTTAATCAGTTGTTTCTGGTAAGTACATTTAAGTCCACCTTTAAATATTATGTATAATGTGTGAATAAAGAAACTCAATTTACTTATGACAGGATGGGGCTAGTGTTGCCCAAATGCAAGAACAAGACGAGACTTAGCCAGTCTTGGTCTTGGTCTTGCGCCAATACACCTGGTCTTGGTCTTGGTCTTGGTCTTGCGCTCCCAGTCTTGGTCTTGGTCTTGGTCTTGCAGCAAGAGTCTTGCAAGTCTTGCAATTACCTATTAGTCTATTGCTATTTATTAAAGTTTACTTTAAATCTTAGAAAAACGTATTAGAATTGGAACATTGTGAGCTTGAATTAACATAGCCATAGTAAAGATCAAGCAGATTAACAAATAACTGAAGATTTGATAAGAAATTCGAAAAATCTACTGACCTATATGTCGTTTTCCATGGAAGTAACTGTTTCTTAATAAACATTTATGATTTATAAGCTTACATTCGCTAAAACATGTAAAAAAACAAATTAATTACAGTAACTTAACTGTATTTTAAAGAACCTAAGAATATTTTAACCTACGCCCTGTGGCGGCAATCAAATAGTGTCAAATGTTGTGATTTCGGCGCGGCGGCAACGATTGTTGTATATGATTTCAAAAGAAGCCGCCGACGCGTGTATCACAACCATGTACTTCCGAAAAGCGGCAAATTACTTTGAGAAGTAAGTACAAAACCTTTGATTAATTATCAAAGTGCCGATGGTTAAAACATAACTGCATGCATTCAGTTTGATTTTAATGGATATTTTTTTATTCGCTATGTACATGTAGGTATGTTTATGGTATTAGTCGTAATGCGCATAGGTCCAGCTTTTCATATTCTTTGATACAGTTTTTTGCGTCTCATAGAATTCCTAAGCGTAACTACACCGTATACACCGAACTGTTACACCTAACTACTCCGTGAAATAGCGCTAAGTCCTAGCTGCAAGACGCAAGAGTCTTGCAGGCTATGTCTTGTTCTTGCTCAAGTCTTGCACGGTCAGTCTTGGTCTTGGTCTTGCTAAAAATACGCGGTCTTGTTCTTGGTCTTGGTCTTGCAAAAACGCAAGAACAAGACCAAGACTGAATTTGGGCAACACTAGATGGGGCATGTAATGATTAAATTAGGTACTAAATAACCGGAGGCATTATGAAATAATAGAACGTATTCAGAAAAAAAAAACTTTGTACTCAACTCGAGGAGGGAAAGATAAACAAAGAAAAGTTAATCTGCTTTCGGAACCCTCGAGCGTCTTACAATTTTCTCCTTCCTTCCGTAGCCAAGCATTAAATGTCAATGGAAAAATTAATACACCAATGTAAATTCAATGTAAAGTACTTTTTAGACAAAAACACGAATCGAAAAATTTGTGCTTCGCTTTTACCTAAGGCACAGGAAGCTGTTATAGTCTTTGACGATTTTGTACATGGTAGCCATCTACGTACGAACTTGCAATTTTCGTATTTTCAATTGTCTAACATTTACATTTAATATATAAAAAATTACATATTAAAACCTTACGCTTTTTTTCAATCTTACTTGATAATTTTTATACTCTGTGGTACTTTCCGTAAATATCACAAAAAGAGTCCTTCTCCATACACAAATAGGAGTTTGATTTATCAGAAATACAGACGAATTTTTATAGAGAAAGCGGGATGAACCTACTTGTGCTACAAACACCAATGCTACACATACATAAGCAGAAAAAGGTGGATAAATAAAGCTTATTGTGACTCGTTAACCTTGCTGTAAATTTTAATATCTGTCACAGTACTAACCCCGTTGTTTAACATTTTAAGGCTATGGGTATAAAACGCTCGTTTATTTTTATGTCAAATCGTGAAGTACGTTATAGAATAATCTGCGAAGCAGTATTCTCCCTCAACATATTATATTCACAGTCTGCAGATTAATTGGTTAATTGAGTCTCTAGACTGATAAAATGAGGGTACTCTTGTCCTGTTTCCTTCCAAAAATCTCTATCAGGCATCATGTCTTCATTCGTCCCTTTTTCCTTCACATTTTTCTTATGCACTAATACATCCATCTTTTTTTTGGCCTTCCGCTGCTTCTACTTTTATTATTCTTAAAATGAAACGAATCCTTTATGTATTGCATTTTTTATAATAATATTTGTCAAAAGTACGTCTGTCATTTGTCATTTATTCATTAAAAAGCATAATCCTAGCGAAAAAATAAGAGCAAATTTTGTCTTCCCGCTAAAGACCGTAATCCTTGTTTACATATAGAAAAAATTCCTACAGAGAAAAATACGAAAGTCTCTGGAAAAAGTTCTCTTCATTTCTAATTGAAATATTTTCTGACTTACCTTAATGAAATCTAGTCTAATGGTCAAAATATTTTGGTGTTACGTCATTTTACGCCTTCAGGGACATAATGTCTTAAAAAAAATGTTTCTATAAAATGATACATAACGTAAACCCAACCGCAGTCACATTTTTACGTGCATTACTTTCCTCATTCTTCAATTGAATTCTTGCATTTCACCAAAAACTGCCAGAATTCCGTCACAAAATTTGACAAACCAGTTTTATATTCAATTTTAGAACAATCACCCATTCGCAATATTACCAGCTTTTAGCAGTTCCAACCGTGTTTAACAAAAACATGTAGGGGAGACTGGGGACATTTGATCCATATGGGAGACTAGGTACAGTAAATTTACAAAGCAACCAAGTGCAACTAAAAGGTTTAGAGTGGCTGAACTGGTGGTTAATAGTACCCACCAACTTTTTAATAGTGATACACCTGCCAGATTTGACACTTTTTTCA
Organism: Cephonodes hylas; assembly: GCA_030295005.1. Classification (NCBI taxonomy): domain Eukaryota; kingdom Metazoa; phylum Arthropoda; class Insecta; order Lepidoptera; family Sphingidae; genus Cephonodes; species Cephonodes hylas. The sequence goes on from AP025361.1 coordinate 18,273,598, forward strand.
GGTAGCGGACGATGTATGATTTGTGTTGCTGAAACTTCTTTTTAGTAAGTTTTAATTTTAAAATTTCAATTATTTAGAAAACATGTTTATGATGTTGTACGGCTTTAATATAATATTTATCCATGTTTCTAGCCTTTTGTAACAGAGAACAGTTTTAATCTTAAAATATTTTTATATATTAAATGTTATGTAACTTAAGTGCTGTTGGGTACACATGGTCCTTGGCATTATAGGACACTTGTCAATTTTATTAGGGGTTCAAGTGCCTCGAATTTACAAAACAAGCGAAGGTGCACGGAATAGTGTCCAATCGATAAACAAATATTTGGCGTTGGCTGTGAATGATGTTATTGTTCGTAAAAGTTGTAGCGGTACGGTAAAAGAGTACCGAATAGCGGTTATGAAAATAAAAAGATAGGCTAGAGATTAAAATAATACTAGAAAATTATTCATAGCACATAAATTTGATTATAGCAATCTTAAACATATTTTTAGTATTTATTTCTTGTAATGGTATCATATCGACCCCAAATTTGGGAGATATTTCCAAGGATCAAGTGTTCTAGATAGGCAGGATCAAGTCGTACATATATAGGGGACACTAGATACATTTCCCTATTCGTACTTATAGTGGAATTATAACTAAATTAATACACTGAGATCGTTGGGTATCACACATAGTATAGCCAAATAAATTTGACGTGTTTTAGTTCCAACAAATTTAAAATCCGATAAATATTAAGAAAATGAGCGTTGAAAAACAAAAGGGGGGATCAAGTCTCCCCAGTTTCCCCTATAGTAAAAATCAGCGAGTAAAAGATTTAGCGCGGATACTAAAACGTTTATGCGTCATTGTGAACGACGGTAGTTAAATAAATCTGCGTTTATAGGTACCCGTGCTGCGCTCTAAAACATCCATGCGCTTAAAATAAGCCTAATGAACGCTTTAATGAGCCTCGCGTCTAATAAGATTGTACACCTTATAGCTTGTTATATTTCTAATAGGTCTAAAGTTCTTAGATCTGTAGTCCGCCAACCCGCACTAGGCCAGCGTGGTGGACTATGGTCTAAAACACTTTCAATGGTAGAGGAGACCCGTGCTCAGCAGTGGGCGTATATGGGTTGATGAAGATAAAGGTCTTGGAAAATTGAAACCTAATTTGAAGGTACCGTTGATGCGTTTGAAGATAAATGAATATAAACCTGGTTTATCATCATCATCAACCCATACACGATTTAATGCTTCTCTACTATCGAGAGGGTTTAGGCCTTAGTCCACCATGCTGGCCTAGGGTGGTTTAGCGGACTACACACCAAAGATAATTTTAAAACTTTTAGGTGTGCAGATTTCAACACAATATTTTCCTTCACCAGAAAGTAAGTGATAATTCATTGTAAATACAGACATAGGTTCGAGAAGATGGAGGTGTGTGCCTGGGGTTTGAATCCGCGTTTGAAGCTATCACTTCTTTATACAGCGTTTCGAAAACATTTTTTTAGTATTATTGGATCCTATTTTGCGTGTTCTTGTCAACGGATTTAATATTCAAGGTCGTTCCTTGCCGGCAATGATAAGATGCGACACAGAAATGTAATAGCTGATGATACATATATTATTTAAGTAGTTATTTTGCATTAGTAAGCAATAGGTAGATTATTAACTTTACTAACCTACGGTACCGACCTAAATTTATTATTACAATTAACTGATTATTAAAATAGTTAAAAAAGGATGAAAAAGTTTAAATATAATACAATATTAAATATTTGATGTTCTAAACACTCCAATAAAAAAATGTTGCCTATTTCGGTCTGTTGTAGCAGACGAGCCCGCAGGCAGCGACAACCCTTTTATACAATTCCAGAGGTAACCAACTTCTATAATTGTGACAAGTTTTGTTAATCTATTTTATTTCATTTGAATCCTATTATTTTTTATGCCTTCTGGATAGAGAATATTCAAAAGCAGCGTTTTGTTGTTCAAAGTAGACTATAAAAACTTTATACACAGAATGACAAGACCAATTTAGTGTTTACTACATATATTATAGGTAGAGAAAAATACACAGGGTGTACTCAGGCCGTTATGGAAAACAATAGCAGGTAATAGCTACGGTGATTACAAATTAATTGGCTTTAAAAAAATTTAGACAACAAATAATAATTTTTTTCTTTCCATACAAACCGTATTCCATACATTTAATACCGATGGTTGTATGGAAAACGTCAATTTTAATATTTTTGTCGGAATTTCATTTAATGCGAGGGGATTTGTAATGACTATATCTATTAATTTCTAATCACGGTCTAAATACACCCTGTATAAAGTAGGTGATATCTTAACGAAAACATAAACATATCCTATGTTCGTCTTTAAAATTTGAGCACAAGTTAAAATAATCATTAGATTTTTCTGCGTAAAAGGATATTATTGCTTTGTTTTGCTTTGCGAGCTGTTGCATGAATCTAGTCCAGTAATAAAACCATTTACTATAATGGATCCCGTTATATTTCATCTGGCAAATGGGAAAGAGTACTTGCGTAAGTGCATTTTTTACTATTTTGCTATTTACGGGATAAATTATGAGTTCATTGTGAAATTCGAACCATTTTTATTTATTCTGATACAGCAAAAAGTATTGATGGAGATACTAGTATTGAAGGCTATTGATGACCAAATATTAAATATTGTAATTTGTTTATTGTCTGTATTTCCGATGAGGCTAGTGATGTTAGTTTACGATGTAATTTAGTAGAACTGATTGCCGCTGAGGCAGAAAGGTTGTCGAATAGAAGCGCAGCGGTTGGACGTCCATCCACAAGATGTATTGAAGTTTTGGTGTAAATCGAGGGAAGCCGCTGGATACAGATCGTTTTGGAAGTCTTTGAGGGAGGGTTAGGATTCTTTAGTTTGAAGATGATGATGATTATGAAATTCATGTGCCACGTAGTTAGGGGGAGCCTCTTTCCTTAGAGTTTATTTAGAGTCTGATGCTTATGTCATTTTGATTGATATCGTAATAGTTTTTAAAAGGATACTGTTATTATATTCGAAATTAGCTTCACATAGGTGCGTTTTACAAAATATTCCATCCATCAAAATAAATTAAAATTGTTTTATACATAAAATAATAACAGATAGTGTTTTTTCAAATCTATTAACATAAAAGTCAAGTGCATTATCGTCGGCGAATCGTGTAGGCAACAAGTACCAGTTATGACAACTAAGTACGCTGTTAGTAAGCTATTGACTTTCAACTCAAAATATAGTCGATGTCAAAGAAGACAAAAGTGCAAACATTAGTTTCTGAGGTGAATCAACTTTTATAAGTGGTTTTCCAGTCAATATGCTAAACCAACCGACGAAAATATTATTACTTTCTATGGGATTTCATTAAATTTTTCAAACGTGAACAGTGCGATATTAGGTTCTTTGTTGCTTTTATTGGAGACTCTTGGCGTTTGGAAACGTGACATTTTTCAAATATTCCGCACGTTTGCACTTATAAAAGGCTTATTTGAAAAGCGAATAAATATTTAAAATGTTTCGGGGTTTGTATTGAAATTTATATCGCAGGTTGAAAAAACCTTTCGTATGTTTATTTGTAAGACTAAATTTTAAACCAATCATTTAAAAGCTTTCGCACGTCTAACTCCGTGAAGAGCTTATCGAGATGTTACCATTCCCAGTAATAGTTAATTTCTCTTGAATTAATTAGTGTCGGATAAAAAGAAGCCTAAAGAAAAGTATAATGCTCAAGACCGGGATGGTCGGCGCTTTTTTTGGGAGGCCTACGTTAGGCAGTCGACGGCGATAGGTCGGAGTGTAAAAAGAAACCTTAAATGTTGCAACGGTGCAAATATTTTCAGAGGTTTAAGTGCAAAATGAACAAATGCTTTGTAGTTTGAATTTTTGTAGTTTGAATGTCTTTTTTCATATTTTACGAGGCCGTGACTTTAAGTCACCTGATGCCAGATTGCGTATTGAGATTTGACTCTAAAGCTATCAATCAGGTGCATTGGCGAGTACCTAGGTCTCCTACTGTACTTTCTCCATCTAAATCTCTCACTTATCTTTGTATTCATCTCCTTCGATTCAAAGATTTAAGTGTAAAAATCTATAAATAAAAGCAATTTTATTTATGACTCAGTACAGCGATATTTCCTTTCATAATTCCAGCTTGAATTACCGACAAACTTCAAATTAGAACAGTAGTTTTCTAGGAGATGTTTATGCCTGTAAAATTCTTTTTCGATTTTAATGCTAGTTTACGGATTAATCATTTACTATTAAAAGATTCATAAATTATATTTTTTTCCCGGAAATATCTGCGTTGCTTCACCTTACACAGACGTCCATAATGATTTATGTATCCTGTTCCAATAATATTTAAAATAGACTAAATTAATATCGTATATTATATTGCATAAAAAGTGATTTGTATGTTAGGTTAGTTCAGTTGGATCAGGCTGCTTACTCGGTAGAAGTGGGTTTCAAATCAATAATGAGTAACCAATCAAAAGTTAAATTTTTCAGTGAAAACAAGATCTTAATGGAATTTCAATATTTGAGACAGCATAAAAACATCAAAATGTGGTATTTGACAAATCTATTTAAAATACTTGTTAAAGTAAAAGTGTGTTAAAGGTTTTCAATCGATTTGTTTTTTTTTTGACAAAGCCGTAAATTATTATTAAAACCAGAATATGAAAAAAAACTTCTATTTAATTGTTTTGTAACGCGACGGTTTTCTTTTGGTCTGGTCCTTATGGTAATAGGAGAAATAGTAAACTATCAGTGCAAAAAAAGAAGACCCGGCTAAACGGAGTTAAGAAGTAAATTACTTTTTATCCCTAAGACAAAGGTGTTTCTTTGGGTACATATTGGGTACAAAAGCTTGGAAACGCGTGAATGGGAATCTCAGCCTGTTTTATAAATGACAGTAATTATTTCTACAACCATAAAGTGTTTCATGAAATTATGGTCAAGTAGGTACATAGTTCTTTATCGTTTGTGTTTAGTTTCGCAAAACTTTTAAATTTTAGTTTAATACTTTAAAACTGATTATTAAAAAGAACCTGTAAAAGTCTATTAAAATAAAGATATTTTTTTGATAATCTCTAGACTTTGACTTTGAATTTGACCTTACCTGATACTGTGCTTTCTTTCAAACTTTCCTGGCTAAAATGAACAGCGAGTCCCAGTGTTAGTACAGACCGACAAAAGCAATTCATAGTAACAGGTCACGTCTCAAGATCTTAATTCTGCCAAGAAAGTTTGTCACATAAAATTCTTCGTTACCTGCAGATAAAACAAAGTTATACTTTTAAAAAAAATTGGAGACATAACTAAACTAATGTAATAAGAGTACTTCGTAATGTAAAAAGTTTACAGTTTAAAGTTTAAGTAATGGCTTCCAAGTTTACGCCGTTGAGAATCTTGACGGTCGCGGGCTCGAACCTCAGGCACACACACACCTCTGACTTTTCGAAAGTTATGTGTGTATTCACGTTGAATAATCACTTGCTTTGTTTGTTTGCAAATATTTCCAATCACCAACAGATCAGGTCTTTTGATTATTATAAAAACTACATAAGTTAGGTTCTGTTGGCAATGATGCGCTTCATTTATACACAAATGACATTGCAGTCGCGATCAACCATGCCGACTGCATTTTCAGGGTGTGAATCACATCATAAATATGGCAATCACTAAGAAAATATAAATATGTTGGTATCGTACTGCAAGCATAGACATATTATTCAGCATCACAAATTTTGTAATCTTCCAAAAATTACCTGACGAAAAAAATAAAATACCAATTTATCAAACCTACCAATCTACCAAACCTACCAATCTGCCAAATAATGTAATGATATCATTCCTTCTCCCAGGAGTTGCAGTAGCATCCAGTGTGTTCACGATAACCGCGATGTCAGTGGACCGGTATCTGGCCATCACGCAGTCTCTGAGGCAGCCGTGGATGCCGTCGAGGCGCGGCGCCTGCGCTCTGCTCGCCGCTCTCTGGCTCATAGCCCTGGCCATCTTCGCACCACTCCTCGCCGTGGCTGCAGTGGAACGGGAGCGCGTGCCTCTACTGTCCAGAACGAGGAATGGATCGGTAAGTTGTATTTAATATTATGACAAATCGTCAAAAGAATTATTAAGCTTTTATGGTATAAAGGTTTGGTGGGATTATCCGATTGCACCGATTAAAGTAGTTATCTTAAGTATAGGTTGGTCACCCCAATGTTGAAAGATTGACACTTGAAACAGTTTTAAATTCTTTTTATTAAAAAAATGATAAGTTGTATTATGTCTTTAACTGATGTAATAAACTAAGAATGAAAATGAAGGATTATAAAATATTCTCAAGATTTGAACATCCCAATTCAACATAAGAAATTATGTTGTGTTGGAAGGAATCCACGCCCCCTGTACGATAATTAATTGTTTGGAACTCATTATAAGTTTTAATGTTCCCCTAATTTGTTTTCAAGTTTTGTTGTGCATGGAATTAAATCGAAAATTACATTAAATTTGAGACAAGATTAATATGTTTTGTCACACTGCTGTCACAATTGCTAATCACGGCATTGTTTTTTCTAAAAGATTTTATATTCAATTCCGAATCGAGAATTTTCACTTACATAATTTTTATCTGGATGTCGACCTGTAAGAGTCGGACATAGACGTTCTTTTCGCATCTTTTGTAGTTTATACGAAACAGAAGATTAGAAAATGATTGAGTACAAAATGGGTTTTATTCTGAATGCCATACTCAACCTATAAATTCTTCTGTAAGAAATTTCGCGGTAGCATTACAATCAATCTATATTGTTCGATATCTGATAATTATATAAATTATTCTTTGATTATTAATAACTTAGCAGACGAACATGATTGTAGTAATACTCGTCCATTTATTCCTTTGGGGAGACAGACGTGAACATACTTACATTGTAAGTAAAGTAATTTTCAAGAAAAACTAGCAACTAGCAGGACGAAAAAAAAATTCACCGGTAAAACTTCTCGTCTCTAGAGTTCACTTAGCTTGAGTTGGCAGCTTTTCTTGTGTTGTCGGCGACAAAAAGCATAAAAAATACCGGTGTAAGTCGTCCTATTTTAGTGTTTTCTTACGTTGTGTACGCACTGGTGTAATAGAATACTCCTATGGGTCTTTACGGGGATCTTTTTATTTGATTAATCTAGCAAAATTCGATTAAAATGATGTTTGAATAACATCGTATGCATACATACATATTTAGGACATCGATCAAAAAGTGTAGTGACGAAATGAAAGGGGACGGAATTCGAAGACAAAAATTAAATATGTATGTGGGGTTATGGAAAAAGTGTTGTAACTACAAAATAAAAACATCCCAACATAAATGTGAATTTTGATGTATTCCTTACAAGCATACTATACCTAGGTAGTAAATGTATTTGGTTGGTAGGAAAACGTCAATTATTTAATTTTTGTAAATTACTGTTACCTCGCTATGATATTATTTTTCAAAGACTCTTTAAAAAGACATACAGGGTGTATTCAGACCGTGATCGGAAACTAAGGCAGGTAATAGCTACGGTGATCACAAACCCTATGGTGTTAACGAAAATGCCGCCAAAAACTAAAATTTTGACGTTTTCCATACAGCCATCGGTGTTAAATGTTCGTGATCTGTATGGAAAACGTCATTTTTTTTATCTTTCTACCGGATTTTCTGTAATGCCAGGGGGTTTGTAATCACATCAGATATTACCTGCTTCAGTTTCCGATAACGGTCTGAATACACCCTGTGTAGCGGAATCAAACATTCTAAAATAATGAACTTCAAAAATGTCTGACATGAAACGTCACCGCGAACGGCACGTCAACGTCACGTTTTTCAGCTGATGTACTAGGAGTCCACAAAGTCGAGGAGATGTAAATGCCACAGCTTAATATTAGTGGGATGCAGCTGAGGATCGAGTTTAGTGCTCGAATAATATATCAGTGAAACATGTTAGTCTGTGTCAAGTGGGTCGTTTATCGAGGAAGGAGCTGATTGGTTGTAACAATAGAAAAGTGCGATGCGCGCGCACTTGAGTTTAAATAATTTTGAACGTAGAATTGTCATGGAGTGTGGAACTGTAGAAAATATTAATGTTTAACTATTGAATGCGAGTTGCGTTAAAGAAGTGGATGGGTTGGGGCGAGTATATTTTAATAGTATATTTTTATATAGATCTGGCTGTACTACGTCTTACGTGTCTTACGTGTAAATGTTACTTTGAAAATGTCCCAAAAAACTTCATAGAACTACATTTTAAGCAAGCCTTGTGACGAGAAGTTATTAGCCAAGATTTGACATTTTTTTTTATCTAAGCATAATATAAAAATGTTTTTAGTTCATTAAAAAAACAATTAGGAATGAATACCTAGAGGTTGGAATGATCATTTTCTATTAATAAAACCGAACGAAACAGAAATACTCTAGTCACGTTTTTAAATCAGCGTGAAGTACCAGGAGCGCATAACTATGCAAAGGTATGCTTCAATAGTAGTGCAAGACGCAGGGCGGAACTAAGAATGGCTAAAACAGAAGTTGGGGACCGTATTTAGTATTGGTATTCTGTATTTAGGTACTGTCAAAGTAATAGAGTAGTGTTGTAACTTGTAGTGATATTGATATGGTATTAGAGTATTAACGTATTTTTTGTCTGTAAAATAATATTATGAGCTGCATGCTTTTATTTAACGTCAAAAAAATTAATAATTGATATTTCTGAAACTTATTTTTTTTTTACATATTTTAAACAAGAAATGGGTTTACAATACAATAACGAACAATTACTTTAGACTAAAATATATTATCGTCGTACACAATGTGTTGTCATTGTTAATGAATTCAATGGAATATAAATGTAAAAAAATCTTTTTAATATAAATAAAGCAAAAATTCGCTCGTGAGTTTTTAGCGATCAAACAGCGCATGCGCGACGCGCTCGCATCAAAGTTTTCAACCAAAGTACCAGGAACGCATAACATTATTAGAGTATGTGTGTCACAGACTAAATAATACGCGTAGTCAGGCAGTATTCGAGCGCCAACCACAGCAGATGTGTTGGTCTGTGTCATTGTTATTTCCCCCTCACCAAAGTCGACGTTGATTGGCAGAGCTCCTTTGAGGATTATTTCCGAGAACAATGTGGTTTAAATTGTCTTCGAGTCGGTCTATTAAGTAATACACAGAGGAGAAGGTATTGTTTCAAATAATAGACTGGAGGTAAAAAGCTGCTCTGTCGTGTTTAAGGATTTTGAGCGTTGTATTAATTTATTTTTTATTATAATGGGATTGTATCGGAAGAAGCACTAACTCTCCTTATGCAACTGCATTAAAGTAAATATTCAATAAAACGTTTTACTGATTTAAAAAGGAATATCCATAACAGAGAAACAATACCAAACTACATATCAAACAAAATCTTTATAAACTTTTTTAAATTATAAAGAATCTTGATTTTTATGCATAAATCTTTACGATGGTATTATCTAATCACCATTCCAATTTCATATCTCATTTTCTTAACCCGGCGAGCGTAAGGTTGGGTGTGGTACACCCAGGCCTATGAATATCGATCGATATTTCAATAGTGAATTTTTATTACATTTCGTGCGCTTGAGTAGCTGCGCGGGAGGAGGTTCCAAAGCGTCGACGGCTATTATTTTGGTCGACCGTTGCCCGGCGAATGGTGCAGACGTGGTTAAAGCTGTCAGCGGGTGCGTAAAACCCACCTTACGCTACATGCAACGATTTTGAACAAACACATTTCATTTAATTTTTATTTCTTTATGCATTGTTTTGATTTATTTTAAGGATAAAATTGTAGAATGTCGTACGAAGAAATCCAACAGAGATTGGTACGTCTTTTTGAAGAAGCTGAAGTCGATTTCTATGATGAATCTGGTAGTGATGAAAATGTTGATTGTGTTAGTGAGAGAAGTTGTGAAAGTGAATCAGAGCAGGAGTTGGATGATGGGGAACAGCCCGTAGAATCTATGGAGAAAGATAGCGAAGGTGATTGTAGCTATTTGTTGGGGAGAAATGGAACTAAATGGTTCACAGTACCGAACAGACCTAATGTACTGTGTATTTTTGTTTGTGAAAACTGCGCAAGATCTCAAGATGAATATTTTTTTTGTTATTAGTTTCATGATGCCAAATAAATATTATTTTGTTTTATTGTTTAGTCTATTAGTAGAAAAAATACCTTATGTTGTTTTTATTATTATATTTTTCTCAAAAAGTGATAACAAGTACCTTAACTAATAAATGTAAGTTGGAATTTATAATGTTGTTAATTTCGTAAATAAATAACTTTTATACATAAATATGTATTAATTTACCCTTAAATTAGTTAAAAGTAGAAGTAAATATCCGTTTAGTATTCAATAAAATCATTATTAAAAATACTAGTGTATTGAAATAACACAATAACTATCTGGGTGTACCACACCCACCTAGCGCTTTGTGTTTCATATTCTAACCTTACGCTCGCCGGGTTAAAAAAGATTACATTAAAAAGAAAAAAATAGATTCTTTCTTTATTCATAGAAAGTTTGTGTTTTTATTACACTTTAACTATTTTTTTAATATTTTATAATCTGCCATCAAATTTGATTGCTTTACACGTAGCAAAGCTTATTTTAGAAAAAAAAGTTATATTCAATTTGAATTTGCATACTTATTTGATTACTCACATTATAATAGCTAAAATAGGAACATGTTATTAATGTAAGTTTGAAGAGCTAAAAATATAAGCTTAATAATTATAATGAAACATCAAATCTTCGCTCTTTGAATAATGCCTGATATGAGGTATTCTCTAACTGTCAACCTTAGGGTGATGCAGAGATTAAATTAAATTTGTCAGTTTTGTCGTTAATTTAAATAAATATAATAATATTATGAACTTGGCGTCGATAATAGCACAAATAAAGCTTACGCGGCGCAACTATTGTTTTGAATTTGATGTGCATTACCAGGAACGCATAAAAACGAAGAGCATTCGTGCCACAGAATAACAACATGAGTTGATAGCAATGCACTAATAACATCTTTAGTTATTTTCTAGTTTAGCTCATCACGTTAAAATTCAATGTCAATTCTTCTAACATTACTTTGTTCTGGTGATACTTACTAACAATAAATATATACATTTACTTGCGCTTTTAGCCAGAGGGGCATAAGTTTACTCTGTAATGTTTCAGTAATTGTGCCATTTTTTGCACATATCCCGACTATCTGTTTCTCCATTTTTTCATAGAAATACCCAAAAACAAAGTGCTATTTCGTTTTTCATTGTTTGATTTAAGCATTAAAACAAAGATCACAAGATCGCACGTCAAATATTAAACCTTTAAACCAACGAAGTATACAAGTTTTTAAATATATTAATGTTTTCTGGCAAAAAAAAAACTATGTTTTCACTCTCGACAAAAAGTCATGCGTCCCGCTGCTGAGTAACTTTTCTTTACTTAATAAAATGCGTCACCCTATTCCAATACGTCACGTTTTCGAAACGACTCGCAGTACCAGGGCCGCATGATGTTGGTAGAGAGTAAGTGTCACAGATTTAATGTTCGATAGCAGCGCCATATTGTCCATTACGGTAGATAATTTATGCTGTGGCAGTGTTGTTCTTATTATTTAAACAGTGCTGTTAATGCTCGGCAATGGCGACGGTCAAATACCTGCAAATTGCGATAGTAGAAAAATATGGTTTTTTATGTAAATTTTATTACATTAAAATAAATATTATTGTTTTTTACACATTGTACTGTGTATTAAGGTTGGGTTTAAAAATAATTTTCTTTTGAGACGATTAAAGTCTAGTTCTTTGTATAATAAAACTTGTGTCGCCTATTCGAAATATCTCGTTATAAGGTATTGTAATAAGAGTTTATTTTGTCTTTAAATGTCAACACGCTTCTTGTGATCCAGTTAAGGAATCTTTAATAACAAATAGTATCTTTGAATGAATAAAGAAGAAGCGATTCAAAATCTACGAATTGAATCCGTGTTATTGGAGAAAGTACCAGGAATTCATAGCACCAAAGAAACGGATTCAACAAACATCGATAGCGTCCGTCGCAATTCCCTCGTGGAAAAGTCAATTATTTGCATGACAATAACGAGTTCTCCGTACGATTCATAGCAATAGTGTGAGTACTGATCGGGTTTTTTCCCGATAATTTATAACAAACGTCGCAGTAAACCCGAAGCTTATTCATAAAGTAATATATGAAGATATTGAATCGAAATTACTAATAAGTGCGAATCTAGTGCATCCGATTCCCATCCCCGGGTTAAATTAACTACATATATGATGTGCAATACTTTAGTTTTGTTTATAATATGAGTAGTGTGTACGAGTGTGTGTAGGAGACTATATAGAAGTAGATGTACTTGTAGAGTGCCACAGAGTAACAAAAGGTTTAACAAAGCATGTATTTTCGTATTGCGGTCAGTTCAGATTCCTCATTTCAAACTATTCTTTATTTTGTATACTTATATAATTATGTTCATTAGCTTAAACCGCCTGTACTCATAATAAAACTTACATGAGACACATCATTAATTACAAAAATTGCGACCAAAATCTACAGACGCATGCTGTAAAATATACTGAATAAAATATTAAAATAATATTAATTCAAGATGCTTACAAACCGAGCTAGCAACGTCATAACGTTGAAATGTTTTACTCGTTCGACTTTACCGGGATGACAATCTATTATTCTATTTCATTGTGTTGTTTTTCCTTATTCGAGTATTGGAATGGCTCTATCAATTTTGTTTCTGACAGTTTCAGCTAATAATTTCTCTGAGAATTGGTTTTATTTATATCTCTTCTATCATTACATACACAGAACAGCTGAATAAGATTGAAGGGAAATTAATAGCATTTTGTATGGAGACGAGTGTCACGACTGTATGTCGCCTATTCATTCTTAGATTGTTTGTAGCTTACAGTCTTTGAGGTTTGTTATAGAAAAGTATTTTCAGGAGAAGAGTCACGTGTTGAAGAAGATTGTATTTATTCCTAGTTTTTTTAGTATGTATGTTCCACCTAATTAAAGTTGTTCGGTTTCTGAGTGATTTGGTCTAGTTGGGAAGCACTATAAAATAATTCGAATAAAAAGAGAATGTTTTTCAAACTTTTATACGGATAGATGACATAATTGATGTCTCGCTTCAGTTCATTTGTTCGCCTAACTTTGAAGCTTGGTAATGCGATTCTAAAGAAATGTTTTTTTATAAAATTTTAGTCGAGCACAAAACGAGTCTGCCAACTGCAAAGTTTAACTATTGCTTCGATGTTATTCGTTCTTGGCGTAATTTCGCTGACTACCTACAACGGTACAGCGAGGCGGAAACTTTCAAAATTGGATATAAATGATTAATCATATTCCGTTGGAATACGGTCTAGTTTCGAATGATTCGGAATAACAAGCCAGAATTTCCGAGTTTTTGGGAGATTTGGTTGTTGTTTTAAACTAGTTTTCGTGGTATTGTTGTATTGAAATAAACACAACGATTAAGAAGTTTCAAATGAATTTGCATTATAACAGTATCTAGATATTACTGTTCTTGGAAACCACAAATGCTAACAGTATGATCTAAGACTTTCCTTTTGCCTCATAGCCATAGCACTGTTGCAATTATATAATATTTTATCACTTCAACAAGTTATTGTGTACGTTCATAGCAGTCACAGTGTCTTTTTTATTTGATAAGTATCATTATTATACTGACTAGTAAAAAACAGAAAAATCTTGATGGTAAAGCTTTTGCGTTATCTTTATAAGAATCGAACTATGTTCCAGTTTGCAAACCTTCTTAGGTTAAAAAAGAATAGAAGTAGAGTGTCTAAAATTTTTATATAAAACCGTTATTTTATTTTATTTTCTTGTTAAATATACATAGTACAGTTGTAATTCTTTCTTGGACCTGATAACAATTATGCATCATTCAATTTGCCACCTTCAGGGGTAAAATTTCATCTTTTATTTCTAAAATAAAAATGTTCTTTTAATAGATATACCTTCTTAATATACTTTAACATCAGTGTCATATTCAATTTTCTTCGTCACTTTTGAATAAGCCCAAATATAATAAAAAAGTGCTTCAACTTATTTTGTCGAGTTTCATAGAATTCATTTGTTTTGTACTATAATACGCAGTTAGAATATATTAAAATTGTTATACAAAATTGATATTGAAACATAATTTTGTAAAAGGAGCCAAGGAGAAGCCATATTAAAATATTTTCGGTACTCAATGGATTTTTAATTAGAACACAATGTTTTTTTTTTTGACTTCGTATTGCTTGGATTGAGAAAGCTAAAATTGAAAAAACTAAGACTAGGACCTTATCAGTTTATCCTCCCCTGATACATATAAGGCTTTTTATTTGAAAAGATTGTTAGGCTACAAGTAGTCGGAACAACAAGGTGGTCCGATGACCTTGTCAAGGTCGCGGGACGTCGCTGGCTGCAGGAGGCTTCCGACCATTCCCGGTGGAAGTCATTCTTCTTCTTCTTCTTCAACAACCCATTACGCCCACTGCTGAGCACGGGTCTCCTCTACCATTGAGAGGGTTTAGGCCATAGTCCACCACGCTGGCCTAGTGCGGGTTGGCGGACTACACACCTAAGAAATTCCTAAGAACTTTTTAGGTGTGCAGGTTTCATCACGATCTTTTCCTTCACCGTTAAAGCAAGTGATAAATCAATTTGAATACACACATAACTTCGAAAAGTCCGAGGTGTGTGCCTAGGGTTCGAACCCGCGACCGCCGAGATTCTCGACCGCGCGCCTAAACCTCGAGGCCATCACTGCTTGTGCTTGTGGAAGTCATTGGGGGAGGCCTATGTCCAGCAGTGGACTGAGATTGGCTGACAATGAGTCGGAAAAAATGTCTGTGGAGAAATAGTATGCGTTTAGTTTCTATGAAGAGATTTGTAACCGTATAATTGCTTCATGGTTAGGGCAATGCTATCAAAGTAGTGTTTTGACTGGCGTTATACGAGTATTTCAACAGTCACAATATTTATTCCGGAAACAATTTCACAAGGAAATTAAATAGTCAAGCGTGCTTATTTCACACAATCAATTTTTGTAATATGTAAATCTATAAGATAATTTCGTATTAAAAATATAATATTAAATTTTTATAGGGAATTCTAGGTAGTAAAATGAACTCTGAACATTTGTCAAAAGTGGCAACAGCTCCCTTTTAGGTTACACATAATAGGCGCCATTATAGATGGGCGGTGGGAAAAAACCGAATCGGGAATTCCCTGAAAAAATTCCATTTGGGCAAATATCGGGTTTTTATGTGGAAAAAAACCAATCGACGGGTTTTTTCATCACTTAACGTGATTATCGCGATTTAAAAAAAAATAACGTTTTTTTTTGCTTTATAGAACAAATGCAGCGAAAAATAGGTATTTTGCAATGCGCACATACTTTGCACCAGCGTATATAAGGTACTAGCTGTTGCCTGCTGTTTGAAAGTTCCAAATGTGTAGCCTGATCCAGGAACTAAAAGAAAAAGACGTCTTCTTGTTTTATAATAAGATTTTTTCTGTGCATTGTGATGGAATGTTGCTGAATTGCAGAAGGAATGACTATTTAAATTTTAAAAATCTTTGAAAAAAATAGAACGAGAGATACTTACTTACTATAATCATTTATTACACATACAATAATTATAATTTACTAGCTTTTGCTCGCGACTCCGTCCGCGTAGACTACAGGGTTGAGTTCAGAAGGAAAATAAGTTGTAGTCATTTTACTTCTCTGAGTACTATTTATGTCCATACCAAAAATCATACAATTCAGTCTAATTGTTCAAACGTGAAACCGTAACGCGTCGATCGGCGCCTTGTGCATCATTATTGCGCACTTGATCAATATTTTAAAACTGCAATATCTTCTAAGATACTCGGTGAAATCAAAAGATGTAAAGGGCAATTTTATTTAAAATTAAATACTTGTAATGAATAACGTATTTATTTGGATAAGGATTAATATCATATTTATAAAAACACCTTCACAAATAAAACTTTATTTAAAAATAAATTTGGTTAGGATAAAAAACGTTATAGTGAGCCAACCTTAAAAAATAGACATATGCCGTCGCGGAATTTTTTTTAGAACTTTTAAAGAGTAACATTTCTCTCATACATTATTTTAGCGAAACTTTAACCGTTTCCGCAGCGCACGCAGCCGAAGCTCACAAAAAGGAAAAACGTCCCCGATTTTGAAACATTCTTTATTGCTGCTCCGCTCCTATTCGTCGTAGCGTGATGTTATATAGCCTATAGCCTTCCTCGATAAATGTGCTATCTAACAGTGAAAGAATTTTTCAATTCGGACCAGTAGTTCCTAAGATCCTAGCGTTCAAACAAACAAACAAACAAACTCTTCAGCTTTATAATATTAGTATAGATTACACTTACGATAATCATTATTACACGTACGATAAGCATTTAGGTTTTACACTTACGATAATCATTTCTTCCGTTGGGCTATGTCGGTTACTTTAGTTCTCCTACGGATCTTCTCATTTCTGATTCGGTCACGTAGGGAAACCCCGAGCATAGCCCTCTCCATAGCTCGTTGAGTGACTCTGAGCCGTCCATTAACGCCTTTAGTGAGAGGCCACGTCTCAGTGCCGTAAATCATCACTGGTAATACACAACTATTAAAGACTTTCGTCTTCAGGCACTGAGGTATTTCGGACGAGAAGACGTCGCGCAACTCCCCGAACGCTGCCCAGCCGAGTTGGATTCGACGATTGACCTCTCTCTCGAAGTTGGACCTGCCTAACCGGACCACTTGTCCCAAATAGACATATTCGTCAAAAACTTCGGGAGTCGAGCCTCCAACTGGAATTGGGGTGGGCACAACATGGACATTCGACATGATTTTAGTCAAACCGAACAATGTCGTCGGCAAACCGAAGGTGTGTGACACACTCGCCGTTGATGTTGATGCCGAATCCTTTCCACTCCAAGAGGTTGAAGGCGTTTTCCAGCGCGGCAGTGAACAGTTTCGGAGATATGACATCTCCTTGTCTCACGCCTCTCTGTAGTGGCATAGCCTTCGTGCTCTGATCTTATACTCGGACCGATCTAGTGGCGTTGCTGTATATACTTTTCAAAACCTCGATGTACCGACATTCAATGTGGCACCGCTGGAGAGACTCTAGCACCGCCCACGTCTCGATCGAATCAAAGGCTTTTTCATTGTCCACAACGCTAAACAAAGCGGCAAGTTATACTACTTGGTTTTCTGTATAACTTGCAGAAGCGTATGGATGTGGTCTATGGTGCTAAAGCCTTTTCGGAAACCGGCTGGTTCGGGAGGCTGGAAGTCATCAAACCTGCGTTCGAGACGGTTTGTGATGACCCTCGAAAACAACTTATAGACATATCTTATAACTTAGAAAATATCTTATATAGGGAATGAGGAGATCCGTAGGAGAACTAAAGTAACCGACATAGCCCAACGGATTAGCTCGTTGAAGTGGCAATGGGTCGGCCACATAGCGCGGAGAACTGATGACCGATGGGGCCAGAAAGTTCTCTAGTGGAGGCCACGTGCTGGAAAGCGCAGCGTGAGACCTCCGTGCCGTGCCCTCCGACCAGATGGTCAGACGACCTCGTAAAAGTCGCAGGACGTCGCTGGCTGCAGGCGGCCTTCGACCGATCCCGGTGGAGGTCATTGGGGGAGGCCTATGTCCAGCAGTGGACTGAGATTGGGTGATGATGATGATGAATAATTTCTTGACAACAATTACTAAAATGTTTTTTTACAATTGAATTTTTTTTGTCACTGTCGCAGTAATCATGGTCATTAACCCGGTGGAAATGACGTGAAAAAAGTTACTAGGACGATGACGCCTGGTCATACTGACCCGAATTTGAACGATTTTATTTAAAAAGAAATATAATGAGTTGCCTTAATTTTAATTAGTGTTTATTATAATTATTCTTTGCTTAGATAGTAAAATAAAAATAATAAGAATTACATGTTAGAAATATACTTTTATCATTATTTTTAATAACACATGCAAAATTAACGATAAAAACGTAACATATTTATATTTTGAGTATTTGGTGAAGTCTTATAATAGGAATCACTAATCTTATATACTAACAAAGAGATCAAATCAACTTTATAATATAAAAATAAAAACCAATCAGTCTTCTACGTCATCATTGATGCCCACGGAGCTGCTGCAATTGTCGCAGTATGGAATCAATCATCGTCATTTATAGGGCTACCCAACGGACTTAATTGCCTGGGTGTTGATAACGGCTCGCAATAAGAAGTAGGTATCGAAGTCCGTAAGAGTCGCAGTAGTCGTCAACCCAAAGTAAACCACGTATTTAATCTCACTAGGCAATCAAAGTCCACAAAACAAAATCCATGTCGTCAATTAAACCTACAAATTAACACGAGTTCGCAGTACGAAGTCAAAACAACGTCTGAGATAAATAGATCACCAACGCGTACGCCGCTGCAACTACTTGCTTCACCGCCCTCCACCCTCGTACGTAGTTTCGGGTTGCTTGTCACTAAGAGCGGATGAACACACACAGACAAACAACAAGACAAGTTTTTAGCATATATAACGTATAGCTGTTGCCCGCGACTTCGTCCGCGTAGACTACAGGGTTGAGTCCAGATATAAAATAAGTTATAGTCTTTTTTACTTCTCAGAGTCCTTTTTATGCACATACCAGAAATCAGTCAAATCTGTTTGGTAGATCCAGAAATACCCATTCTCACGGGAATACATTTTCTGGGATAGAAAGAATTCTATATTACTTCCTTCTTATTCTTTATCTCCAAACCAAAAATCCTTTTCTCTCAGTAGATGCAGAAATACCCATTCTCACGAGAATACTTCATTTTCCGGGATAAAAACTATCCCATGTTAATTTTGTGAGCTCTACCTCTCTCTATACCAAATTTCATTCAAATCGCTTTGTTAGATCCAGAAATACCCATTCCCACGGGAATACTACATTTTCCGGGATAAAAAGTATCATATGTTTCATTCTGATGTATAAACTATATTATTATAAAAAATCATTAAAATTCATTCAGTAGTTTTTACGTGAAAGCGTAACAGATAGACAGAGTTACTTTCGCATTTATAATATTAGTATGGATTTAATGAATTATGAAAATAAACAAAGTTAGATTAGCTCTAACTAGTAGTTATAGGACGTACTATTTGATATATACATATCTCTACATTTTACCTAAATGTTACATATGCTAAATATGAAAAAACCCGAATATTTTCCCATTCCCGCATATTTTTCGGGTATTTGAGGTTTTTTCCCACGTTTGAGTTTTTTCCGGGCAAATGCCCATCTATAGGCGCCATACACGGTACGATTCGTCTGTACGATCCGTCGCCTCAAACCGATCGAAACGACGAATCGACAGTGTATGTCAAGATCGTTATCGATTTACTTTGTTTAATGTATTAAAATTTTTGATGCGATCAATCGTCTCGATTTTCATCAGATCGATCGTACAGACGAATCGTATTGTGTATGGCGCCTATAAGATGGCCTAATATGACATTTACGATTATAGGTATATTTCAAGACTATTAACAATATGACCGATTCAGAATATTTGTGGCGCATAAGTATGTTAAGACTAAAAACGATGACTAGATATTATTATAAGTGTTCTATTTCGTCCCTGAAGGTTACATGTTGGTCGATACTCTGGTAAAAATTAAGTTACAAGTCTCCAAATGCTGTTAAACATACCCGCAAATTCTATTTCATGTTCGAGTAAGCCTAGGATGAATTTCTGAACACTTCGGCCCTCGAGGGATCTGTAAGGATTTTGAGCCTACACATGATTCGTGCCTAACATAACAAGAAGTTTAAATAAAAAAAATAATTGCTGGTAACAAGACCTATTTTAACACGGATGATGATGATGATGATGATGACATGTATATGTCATAATATTATGACTCACTGCTGGGCACGGACCTTCTCTACAACTGAGAGGGTTTAGACCTAAGTCCACCACGCTGGCCTAAAGTCGTTTTGCGGACTACACACCTAAGTAATGTCTGAGAATTGTTTGAGTGTGCAGGATTCCTCACGATGTTTCCTTCACTGCTAGAGCAAGTTAAAATTCTTAGAGAATACACGCATAATTACGAAAAGTCAGAGTTACTTGGGTTTGAACCCGCGACCGCTGAAATTCTTGACCACGCGTCTTAACTTAAAAAAATAAGTTACTTTAAAATTTTATTCTAGGTCCATCCAATTTTTGTTATCACCGTCCTGAGACATAAATTTAACAAAAACCTAGCAACACGATCCGACTCATTATTATTAGACATTTCAATTGCAAACCGAACGCTTAATAAGCTTACTTGTTGTCCGTGTTATTACAATCGATTTAACTCCTAATTTAGCCTCTAATCCACCCAATAAAAAGGCTGTAAAAAGAACACCATTACATAAACATTAGCCTACGTTAGCCTAAATTTAAACGGTAACTATTATCTCGTGCGTATAACACCATTTGTGCGAACAAAGTGGCCATTCCGACCTTGACTTTATTGCAGTATAACAATAACAAAATGTGTTTATGTTAGTTTAATATCCTGTGAGTATAAACGGTTACAAGATTGATAGTTCCAACGGTAATGTATTTTGGTGGGCCGGTGGCCGACCGAGCAAAACTCCGCTTGACGTAGGTCGATTCAGCTAGACGTTATTATACAGCATGTTTGTTTGTTTAATTGGATCTTTTAGATATGAAACTTCAATGGTACAGTGGGTTTACAATTTGCATACGGTTGTGAAGTGAGAACACTTAGATTCACAATAATGTAATGAATCAAAATAATGTTAATCTTACGATGATTTGGGATTTGATATTTGAATATTTTGGACAACTTTCGTGGTACAGTAGATTTACATAAGCCTATAAAGTGAGAGGATCTAATTTCGAATCATAGTAGGTAATAGTAATCTTAGATCGAGATGGCAAGTAAAAAGTGTTGCATAGTTTTTGATACCTAGAACATTACTCTAAAACTACGGCAGCTCTGGTCTTTTTTGTCTCATAGGTATCTTGGGTACGGATCGTGGGTTCGAAAAGTGCTTTTGGTATTTTTTCTGAAAATTCTTTCTTGTTTGTAGTTTGGAATTACTCACAAGAACAGATATAAAACTTGTTTGGAATAATATCTATGTAGAATTTTACCACTGCCTACTCTTTTCCATGATACAGATGTCATCATGCTTAACTAATTTTTAAGCAGTTCTCTTAGAAAAATATTAGGAACCTTGAGTAGAAAACGTGGAGGTTATATTATATCGCTGTCCAAATACATGAGTAAAACCGCGTCTTGAACTTTTGCACACGTCAGTAAATTGAGCAACAAGTAAAACCCATCAATCGTTGATATTAATGGTTTTCGGGCAGGATTTTGTGTGATCCCGTAGGGAAATTTGCAATCTATAGGAGTTTGTGGGGCGTGAAAAGAATTCACACCCCGTCTCGTTGAGAAAGGTGTAATAGTTTTGTACCAGATATGTACTCGTATGCATTTCAACCCCAAAGACCAATACCACAAAGACGTACATATCGTTTCAACTATTGATGTCAGAAACAACGTGAGATATAATGGTCTTATGGCCTCCCAAAGTCTTCCAATTATTAGTGGTGCGTTATACAGGAAATTGAATCAACTGTCTTTCTTTTTCAATGTTTAATAGGTACTTCAAAAAGGATCGTGTTTTGTTTTCTTTAAGCGGAACTTTAAACACAACAAAAGTTTGACTTAATAAGGAGTACAACAAAGCTATCAAAGAAATCATTATCAAGGTTGCGAAAAATTTAACAGTTGTGTCAATTCAACCTTTAGTAGGTATGATTAACTGGTATACATACTATTATTGCAAACTAGCGACCCGCCCCGGCTTCGCACGGGTGCAATGCTGATATTTAATGGATGTTGTCATACATATAAACCTTCCTATTCAATCACTCTATCTATTAAAAAAAACCGCATCAAAATCCGTTGCGTAGTTTCAAAGATTTAAGCATTCAAAGGGACATAGGGACAGAGAAAGCGACTTTGTTTTATACTATGTAGTGATGCGAAAGTAATTCCGTGTGGATGTCACTATGTAACGCTCATGCGTACACTACTGGACCGCTGAAAATAGATGGGTCCTCGGAGCAAGGAAGGGGAGGCCTGTCAAATGAGCCGAGTAGTCGAACTGACGATGAGTTAAAAAAGGGGCTCAGAAATATCTCGTACGTACATTATAATATGTATAATTTATCATACAATATCAACCGTAATGGCTATACCTAAAAGGAAGAACGAAAATAATGGTTTTCTTTTAAATAAATGACTTGATCTTTCTTTTCTTAAACGTCCAAATAATCATTCCTAAATATAATCTTTAAACTTCAGTTGTTGTAAACCCTTAGGAAATTATAGCCATGTTTGACTAGAAAATAGTAAATTAGTATTATCAAGTCAATTTGGTTGTCAGGGCCCGCGGGCTAAGAGTTGATTGGTATTCTAGTATGTCTAAGAAGTTCTTTAGGTAAAATTTCGTCTGTGAAGGTTCTTTTACAACGTGTTTTTGCCTATAAGGCTCATAGTTAATTGTATAAAAATATTATAATTGCCGCTAGATGCAGGCCGCTACCGACACAGCGCTTTGAAAGTCTTTCGAAGAGGCCTTTATTTAGCAGTGGACGCCCTGTGGCTCACAATGATATAATATAATTTCGAAAAGTGATCAGTACATAAGTATGTATGTGCCTATGATTACACTTTTGACAACTTACCCTACCACTAACCATCTTCAACCAATGCAAAAAATGTCAGCTTAACTTCTCGGTGCAACTCCGTTTAGTACCGAGGAATTTGCGCGATCAATCTCCATGCTGGTCGCCCACCGATACGTCTTAGTGCAGCTCTGGCTAGGACGTCGTAAATCTATCGAAGTATTGCACATAAAAGATCGCTGTGTTTCTTACGCTTTTGTTATTCACGTATAAAAAGAGATTTTAAATAGTTTCTCAATACTTCGGGTATTACTTGTAAATTATCACGTACTTTAATATAACATGAAATAAATCATTTTTTTATACTTACCTGATGGATTTTTGTGAACAATTTCTCGAGTAAATTTAACATTATGTTGGTAAGAAAGTATTGAGTATGAATGTTGAAAGATGAATAAGTAGACGAAGGCCAAAGAAAATATGGGTGGAGTGCGCGAAGGAAGTTATGTATGAATAAAATGAGCGAATGAGGACATGACAGCTGATTGGGATATTTGGTAGGATAACTTATACTGCGCCGGTTTCAAATAAAATTAGGAATTTCTCGCGTTTGTGAAGTTTATCAACTAGATTAGTTTAGGTTAGTTGCCAGAGGTTTGAAACTTCAATAAACTTCATAAGGGGACCGTGATTACCAGTATATCCTAAAGGTCTGATATAAATTATTTTACATTGGAAACTTTCCTTTTCTGATTTCGTAACAAAAATCTGGACTATTTTTATTTAAGGAGATGTAAGGTCAGTTTTTACACAAACCTTTACTATTTGTTTTAAGACGTTCTAAAAAATAAAAACCTCAAATTTTCCCACTTGTTTCCTTCACTATTGAGCAGCGTGTAATTCTATAAGGCTTTACATGTATCATAATGTTTGCCTGTGACTTGACCTTGCGGGTTCCGAGCCGATATCTCAACGACACTTTGTCTTCGAAGCCAGTGCTAAAAAAGGCATAAAAAAATAAGTTACTCCTCAGAGGCTAGATTTTTCCAAGGCGTAAAATTTCACAAATTACGAAAAGTCTTATCTCCAGAGGCAGAAAAACGGATAAAACTAAATTTATGTATGCGTCAGACAGCAATAGCTCAAATGTTGGAAGCGGCCTTGAGTTGTGTGATGTGAGGCGAGAGTTGGAGTGTTTTGCGGTCGCACGCATGCAAATGTCTGGATTAGACTAATATAAGTTAGCACAACTAGGTATATCTTTTGGCTTGATTCGGTTTTATCTATTTAGCTGGTATGTCAGCCGTAAACGATTTTAGTTCAGAGCGAATAGCAATTTAAATCCCAGTGAGTTTGGCTTACGTGGATTGGATGTTTATGGGGCTATCTTCGTATCTTTTATAGTTTATACGGAACAAATTATGATTAAGTACAAAATGGTCTTATACACAGAATAGCTCAATAAGATTAGAAGAAAAACAGACGATATTTTGTATGGCACCGAGTGTCGCCATTTGCTTGTCACCTATCTATTTTACTACGATGATAAATATTTCAAACAATAAATTAGAACTCCTATTGCTAGTCACACATTTACAAATTAATATTACACGCAACCAGAAGCACTAAGAGGAGGTTGTGTCAAACATAATCACTACATAGTATAAAACAAAGTCGCTTTCTCTGTCCCTATGTCCCTTTGTATGCTTAAATCTTTGAAACTACGCAACGGATTTTGATGCGGTTTTTTTAATAGATAGAGTGATTGAAGAGGAAGGTTTATATGTATGATAACATCCATTAAATATCAGCATTGCACCCGTGCGAAGCCGGGGCGGGTCGCTAGTATAAAATAAATGTGCTATGACATTTCCTTTTCAGTCTTATTCTATTGTACAGTTATGTAATTACATATATTAGGCTTGTACACAAAATCTAGACTGTAAAACGTGGTTGAAAGAGGTTTTAGCGCCATAACCATATTTCACCGTATTACTAAAACGGTGTGAGAGCAAAAAAAGGTCGAAAGGTAGATCTGGTGGCACGTGACGACGCAATAAAAGGGGAGGATTAGTAATGGGTGAACAATTTTTATTTTCAATTTGCGACAAAATTTCGTGCAAATAGGTACAACCGAATGTGAGGTGTGTGAGAATTGTCACGGATTTGCATTCGTATGGGGTTCAATTTGCGCCCCATTGTCTCGTTGTTTGAGCTTGGATTTAAAAATGAATATGGTAAATATATTCACGAGATAAATTTGATTGATATTTGTGACTGCCTCACGTGAAACAAATATGTGCCGCTCGATATAGAGGTCTCGGGATCGATAGAAGTGTTATTGTTTTTTTATTTAGACATTCTTATTAGCTGGATGTTATCTAAAACTAAGCCTGAAAAACGTTAATACGGTCGTCCTGTATTAGGTGGGACTGATACATAATTGTACCTGGAAAAATGTGGGAGAAATGCAGATCTACCTTGAAGGGTATATTGGCGTGAGTTTATGTATTTTTGTATATAACTATTTTTTATATGGATGTGAGACCGCAAAGTCCAATCACGAATACCAATTGAATTGGAATACAATACAATATGAATTACATTTTTTAAATTCTAGAACCATAATTTCTTTACCTGGCTAAGGCGTTATTTCAGTCATCTTTCATTAGCATACAATTTCTCGATGATTCAACGAAATAAATATATTTCACGCAATACTCCCGTCCATACAACTGTGTAAATAGGGTTAGATTTTTCTATTAAGATTGTGTATTGGATAAAATGTTTTTGTAGCTAAAATTCATTTTGGTGTTTCCCTTAGATTATAAATTTGTTATAACGGCAGCTTTTAAAGTTATGTGTATATTCACAATGAATTATCACCTCGACAAAAACATCGTGATGAAACCTGCACACTTAAAAAGTTTTTAGGAAAATTCCTAAGAAGGAAAACCTAGCTTCTCACTTCTCAATGGTAGAGGAGGTCCGAGTTTAGCAGTTGGACGTATGTGGGCTGATAATGACGACAATGGCTATGCGACCATCCAAAAATACATCAAACAAACAATATCCACAATTACAATTTAATACATGAATGAAAAAGCGCTTATGAACATTTTACAACTTCAGTTATTGAAAGAGCTTTACGTGGCGTTTTTTCGGCTTAATGTAATACATTCTGAAGTGGTTTTTATATTAATCGACGTTTCAAAATTCAATTGACCAGACTTTGATGATACATTTATTTTTATCGAGCACTTCAATCAAACTTAGTAACGTAGTTCGATAAATGATAATTGCTCTCACTTCTTATGACCATTATTAAAAATATAACAATGAGTGGGTATAGTTCACTCACACTTTAAAATACAATAAAGAAATTTACATGTCTGAAATTTTAATTTATCTTGAGTTTTGGCAAGCAAGCTATTACTTTCTGCCATATAATTTTATTAAGTGCCTGAATATACCTAGGAAAATACAACCTCATTATGTGCATCACAATCTTATCCAACTATCACAAAACTATTTCAATCGAAAGATTGATCTTAGCGCAAAATGTATTTGCTATACTCGTTTTATTGCGCAATTTTACGTGCGTCTGACGGTATTGGATTTACGAGCTCTCGTTCCAAGAGTCTAGATCTTTTGGGTCTTAGAATGTCTGTATAGACTAGCTAGTGTTAGTGTATCAACTTATTTCTATCTTATTTAATTTGAACCCAATGCAATTCAGTACAAATACTCGTGTGATATGAACCTTATATAATCGTCATCATCCTCATTAACCGTATATGTCCCATTGCTGGGCACGAGCCCCCTCTATATTGAGAGGATTTTGGTCTTAGTTCAGTCTAGTGCGTGTTTACGGACACATAAGAACTTCCTGCGCAGGTTTCTTCACTTTGTTTTCCTTCTCTGATAACAACGCGATAATTTAAACATACTTATAACACCGATAAGTCAGCTGTGTGTCTGAGGTGTGATCTTGCGACCGCCAAGTTTCGCGACCCCGTTCCTGAACCTCAAGGCCAATACCTACTACTTAAAAATTATAAACAGGTCTATTCAGACCGTAATCGGAAACGAAGGCAGGTAACAGCCACGGTGATCACAAACCCGTTGATATTTAAAAAAAATCAGACATTTTTTTTTACGTTTTCAATACAACCATCGGTATTATATGGTTTGTATAGAAAATGTATTTTTTTTTATTTTTATCGGGATTTTCTTTAATGCCAGGGGGTTTATAATCACGTTAGCTATTACCTGCCTTCGTTTCCGATCACGAATACATCCTGTATAAGAGTATGAGCTTTATAGTCACACGATCATCTGTTTCAATAAGAAGACGGACGAAAGACAACTGCATGCAGCAGAAATGTGAATGTTGCGATGGATGTGTGGTGTAACGCGGTTTGACAGAGTGAGGAATTAATACGTAAGAGGAAGTCTGAAAGTAAACGGAATTGCAGCATGTAGCTGAGTGAGGGGACCGTTGTTGGCTGTGTGTTTTATAGTCATTAATCAATTGTTTGCCTTTTTTTATCATTTTTATGTTTTTTTTTTATATTATTGTTTTTCCTTTTTTGTTTTTTTTTTCGTACTGGCCAACAATAAAGTATTTTTCTTTCTTTCAAAGGTAGCTCCTGTGATAGAAAAGATGAAAGAAAACCGTCTGTCGTGGTATATGTAGGAAAAAAGGTGATGAATATGAAAGTGAATGGATGGGCGAGCCGAGGAAGGCAAAAAAAATGGTGGATGGAGTGCGTGACTGAAGATATGAAAGAGAAAGGGGTGAATGAAGACATGACGGGTAATAGAGATGTATGGAAGTCTAAAACATACTGCGCCGACCCCAAATAAACTGGGAACAGGGCAAGAAGAAGAAGATCATCTGTTTCAATAACGCTTCACATTGGCGGTTTTACCAAAAAAGTAGGACACGTTATTCCTAGCTTCATACGATTCAAGCTTTAATATTATATAGGTTCGTGTCTCGAACACAGTAAATTGAATAAAGTTGAGGCCGCAATTCGTATTGTCTGCGAGATTTATTAAAAATTATTGAAGTGCGAGTGCTCTAGTCAAACCCTTTGGGAGGCGGTAAATTGATCCAAAAACTATGTTATAGCGTGGAAAATATGAACTGAATTTCTCCGTATTCAATAGTTTGTGCTAACAGCTGTGGCATACAATATTGGTTGCATTTTAATGAGAAAATATTAAGATTGTTTAAATCTACTATATAAAAATAAGTCGGGTTTTCCTTCCTGACGCTATAACTCCAGAACGCACGAACCGATTTCCACTGTTTTGCATTCGTTGGAAAAGTCTCGGGCTCCGTGAGGTTTATAGCAAAGAAAATTGAGGAAAAATTTCAACAGAATTTGTATTGCATTTATTTATTTATATTAATTGCATTAGACTGTTTTAGATCTGGGAAGTCTGTTTGGCATTAAGTTGGTAATAAAGCAGCTTGAAATGCCAAGCGTATGTCGGGGTCACCGGTCTTCCAGCCCGGCGCGCGGCGACGTCATATCCGCGCAAATGTTAGTGCCGGGCTGGGTCCCTAACGAAAAACCGGCATACCGACCAAAACCCCCCGGTGGTCATCTCCGCGCCGAGTTGGGCGGCCATGGTACGTAAGCGAGAGACGCCCACCGTCATTCCCAAGGGCGTCTTTAAGTAAGCCTTTACGACAGGCAGGGGATACCGTGGTGAGATTCTAACACCCCCTTGCCACAGGGCAGGGCGCCGGATCTAATTGTCTCTGTTGACCCAGCGCCTCCTTCTTTGACGTCTTTGACGGGTGGGATCGCTTCTTTCGCATTCCCGATCCGGGCTCTGCTTCTGCGACATGACGTACTCGCAGAAGGAGAGTTCAATTAACAGCCTAGCCTGTTTACTATACGGCGCTGTTCAACCAACGGCCTGTATGATGTTCAGCCGTAGCCCTTATAACAACATTTAATAAACTGGCTGGCTAATGCTTAGGCCATTCGTAAAATAGGGTGAAAGAGTATATAATTAATCTTCTTATAAATAAAAATGGATCGCTAAATGTGTTGCTAAGCGCTAATCTCGAGAACTGCTGAACCGATTTCGCTAATTCTTTTTTTAAATATTCCTTGAAGTACAAGGATGGTTTTTACGGAGAGAAATATTTAAAAATATGCCTGAAGCAGTCCTAAAACAATACTTTTCTACATTCCCACACAAAAAATTCCTCATTACTTAAGTCATTTTGAACTTAAATACTATACCAAATTTCCTGTCAAACATTTAATGTTTATCCCGTCGATGCAGTTAGAGGCCCCCTCAAATAAAAGAACGTATTGAAATAAGCATTTTGAATCGACAATGCATATCCAGTACATTCGAATAATTGCGTATTTTAGATTTCAAAAGTGCAGAATATTGTAAGTAATGACCGGGGATTGACATTCAATTCAGCTTATAATATGTAACACGACATTCATTGACTGGTAGGGCAATATGAAGTTTACCGGGTCCGCCAGTTTAATTTATATTTCTATAGGAAACATACAATATTTATTTTCTCATATTTTAAATTTTAATAAAGACTGTTTTCACGAGTAAAACTTGTAGAAGTCGGTAAAATATTGAAAATAAGTATTTTAAATAAATAAATGAAAAATTAAAGAAGAAAAAATAGCAATAAACAATACAATTGGTTGTAATTATTTAAAAAAAAAAAACAGTATTAATAAAATCATTTAACGTGTTCCTTACTTTTTTCAAAAACAATTATATTTTTCATTAAAGATATCCATTACTCTGATTATTATGATGATCATGATGAAATTATATAATATTCATTTTAAGTAGCATATGTTACAATCTTAACTGCAATTCTCAAAAATAATATAAAATAAGTACCTGGTACATACATACATACACAATTTTTTTATGCACCTATTCGTGTTTCTCTGCACCACCCTGAGGTTGACTGGTAGAAAATGCCTTGGGCATTAAGTCCGCCTTTATACTTGTATCCATACTAATGGTATATAAAGCTTAAATAAATAAATATATACGAACGCAACTATACTGTAATGCAGATAAATCGTTTTTTAGATAAACAGTGATTAACAGCTTGTTTTATAACTGAATTATTATAATTCGACCTATGCGCAGAATAAAGTTATATGTGCTTTTGCACAACTTCTCTTTCTCAGCGATTTAAACTTAATTGGGCACAAAATTATCAGTTATTTTGTATGTTCTTCAAACAACAACAAAATGTATGATCATTATTATGTAACTAGTGCAATATATAAACAATTTTAACTCTATTATAGACATAAAAAATTCTTTGGTGTTATAGTCATAAGTAACCTTATTCTATGCATAGGTCGAATTATTAAGATTTAATACTAAACTCTTTATGGTGTACAGAATAATTGGCTTGATTTAAATGCCATCTGTCAACCGTATAAAACTTGATAAAAAAAATGCAAGATATCTTCTTCTTCTTCTTCATCATCCCATATACGCCCACTGTTGAGCACGGGTCTCCTCTACCATTGAGAGGGTTTAGGCCATAGTCCACCACGCTGGCCTATTGCGGGTTGGCGGACTACACACCTAAGAAATTCTTAAGAACTTTTTAGGTGTACAGGTTTCATCACGATGTTTTCCTTCACCGTTTAAGCAAGTGATAATTCAATTTGAATACACACATAACTTCGAAAAGTCAGAGGTGTGTGGCTGGGGTTCGAACCCGCGACCGCCGAGATTCTTGACCGCGCGCCTAAACCTCGAGGCCATCACTATCAAGATCAAGATATCTTATTGAGTGCGTATTGTGTCTTTTATTTCCTATGGTATTTCCTATGGTCCTATTAAGTAAGAAAAGGTATTATCGAAACACGCGCAAAACGTTTTCTATGATGTAGCAAAATATCTCACTAAAATGCTATCTAAAATGGAATATCCGTTAATTGATGGTTCTTTCTTAAACTTTGGTGACGTAACTAATGACGCTTTAAATTACGTGATATTGAAGGCCCTCAGGAAATTTCAAACCTCGTGTTTACGTTACGTTAATTCACGAGTTGTTTAATAAATACGACAAACTTCTTATTCCTAGTGTAAGCTTTGGTCATGTTGCGAATTGAGTATCATCATCCCAAATACTTCTCACTGCGTGGCAAAGGTTTTCTCTACGGTTGAGAGGAGTTAGGCACTAGTCCGCTACAGAACCATAGTGCGAAGAAGTATTTTAAAATATTATAAAAGGTACTTTTACCTCTAAATACTTGTAATCCACTTAAGGATCCATAAATTCGTTAAAGGAAATCCCAGCAAAAAAAATTGACGTTTTCCTAATAACTACATTCACTTTGTACCTATTTGTTTAATAGCACCAAGCCAGCATTCGGTCAAAGTCCAAATTTTTAGGCCAATGTCCTGCAGTGGGACGAATACAGATGTAGACATGTACATGTTTGATTCGAATCGCTTTTATGCATAGATCTCCCGATATACACAAAATCATATTATTCACAGTACAGGAGTCGAGACGTGTTCAAAATAAAATACATCAGAATATTTTCCGATGGAATTTGGGGATGCGAAATTGTGAACGTAAAAATAGAAGAGTACATAAATTATCATACACGTGTCCCTTAAGGGATAGATAAATCACTGCTAGGTTCTAAAATTCTAGTTTTAATTCATTATGCTCTTGAATTTTGATTTATTTAGTTTCAAGACTAAAATTTGAGAAGTTTCATACAAGAAAAGGCTCATCATCAACCCATATACGCCCACTGCTGAGCACGGGTCTCCTCTACCATTGAGAGGGTTTAGGCCATAGGCCGCCACGCTGGCCTAGTGCGGGTTGGCGGACTACACACCTAAGAAATTCCTAAGAACTCTTAGGTGTGCAGGTTTCATCACGATGTTTTCCTTCACCGTTAAAGCAAGTGATAATTCAATGTGAATACAC
This sequence comes from Cephonodes hylas, assembly GCA_030295005.1. Lineage (NCBI taxonomy): Eukaryota > Metazoa > Arthropoda > Insecta > Lepidoptera > Sphingidae > Cephonodes > Cephonodes hylas. The sequence continues at coordinate 18,305,441 of AP025361.1, forward strand.
ACATAACTTCGAAAAGTCAGAGGTGTGTGCCTGGGATTCGAATTTTCGAATTCGATTCGGGATTCTCGACCGCGCGCCCAAACCTCGAGGCCATCACTGCATTTAATTTTTAAATTTAATTTACAAGAAAAGGCTAGTAAGGCTATATTTACATACTATATTTGGTACAGGAATATTTAAAGAACTGGTTGAAAGTAAGATTAATATTTGAAAAAAAAAATAGGCTTGTGATTGAAAATGCCTTAGTTTCTGATCACGGTCTGAATACACTCTGTATAGACCAGGTATTTTTTTCTTAATTTATTGTTTAAAAGACGTAGTTTATGAAACTCGTAGTGCGTGTTATGATTGCAACAAAGTTTTTTGTAACAAACATGTTTGCTTGATGACTAAAGGGTGATCGGTTTTTTGAATGTCACAACATAAATGTAATATGCATGCACATATTAAATAATATGAGTAATCATGCGAATGGCGTGAGAATCTGACTGAGAGAAAGAGCGTATTCAACGTTACGCTTTTATTGTATTGATTTGTTAGAAAATCAAATTTCGCGAGGATAACTATTCCTCTCTGAGCGATGTCTACGTCCGTTACGGAAAGGAAATTTTATTTGTCATTCATTTTTAGCTTCTTTACTATCTTGTTTTATGTATACACCGTATGTATAACTAGTAGTGAATGACAATAATCTCCGGGGTCTTGGGTTCAAAAAACTCCAGGCTCACACCTCTGAATATTCAAAGTTGTGTCTTCGCGTCATATTTGTGAAAGAAAATGTTAAAAAATTAAAAAAAATATATTTCTGGGAAATACCAATATCTAGCCGATTTTTTTTTCGAATATAATTTTACGAGTTCTTTTGAATCTTTTGAAACTATTTTACACTTAACTTTTGCCGCTTTGAAGCGTACTTTTGCTGTTTGTATTTTTTCGGTCACATATATTTTGTGCTGATTCGCAGAATTTAATAATGTTATTCAAGTACCCTGCGGTGTCTACAAACATGTAAACTTATTCCGACCTGATAAATGCCATATTCTATAAACAACACGACATGTTTACGTAAACCAAAGCGAATCAAACATTTATTAATTTTACCCCTCTACATCCACTTTGAAACAAACACTGCAACTCAAAGTTGTGAGATAGAAATCTACCCCGAATGTTCCAAAGGCCCGTAGTCCATAGATTCAAAGTTCAAGAGACATCTGAGCAACCTCCAGTGAATTGAGCACATTAGTATTCCAAGTTGATCGGTGAAACCGCGGGCGCGTTGGGTGGCGCACACGAATGGCCTCACGAACACGGGGGATTTTCAATGTTTTGTCGCGAGAACAAAAACTGCAAGGATAAATGCAAATTAGATACAGACGGTAGAGGCGAAAAATATGAGGAGAACGTGTTGGTGCAGTTGCATTTTTATTGCTGGAACGTCGAAGTAGCAAAGGGTTAATGTGCTTTCTACTTTCAAGACAATACATATAACATGGGCAAACAAAGACTGGTACCATTTCCTATTTTGATGGTAAGTATGCTGTCATATTGAGAATATCCATATTCGTAGGGTTTCCAGAAATTTTGGACTTTTAGCAACCTCTTTTTTGCTGGCTCGGGTAACGATCCCGGGACGTCGGCACGATTGCACGCCACACACTTGTAGCGCGAAATCACAAGGCATTCAAAATCGGCTCTAATAAAATGTCGTTTAAGGATTTTTCCTTCCGCTCTATTATTACATAAACGTCTATGAAAATGATGTCTCGCATTCAAATTCTGGGATTAGTATAATTAAATTGCTTCTTAATATTTAAAAATATTACTGTCCGGTCGAAGTCTCAAAATGTGCGCGTAAAATTATAAAGGATTCCATTTATTTAAGGAGTCAAAAATGTGTGGCGAAGCGGTCTTATAAATACACCTTTATCTTGGTAACACAAAAGATAATATACGTTTATTTTTGGTTATTACACCGTCAGTTACGATAAGCAGCTTAAACAAATTTGGCCTTTAAAGCCCACGCACCTTTTAAATTCATTAACCATTAATATATACTAAATACATTAGGGTTATATTTCGGTGACAATATTTCAACAACAAACATTATCTCGAAACAGCAGAGTTGGAATCTTCACATTAATATTGCTCATTTATTGTGTGTCCCCCTCTTAGTTGACTCTAGATTTTGTTTGAATTAATTTGTGTATGAACCGTTTACTTTAGGAAGGGACGGGGTATTTAAAACAGGCTGTAAAACTTCACACTCACATTTCTCGAGTCCGAAGGATGCAGGGTATTTGAAGCCCAATTTGTCGTGTAAGAGTAAAGATAACATTTTATGTTTGGGTCAAACTGTAAGTAATGGCTATGAGGCCATGACTTGTACCTTAGTATTAGGATAGAACTTTATATGTGACAGTTGCATATCACTGGGATTTTTATGGGATAGGTTACTGAAAGTACTCCTTTACTAAATCAACAGTGATTTTGTAATAGTGATGACCTCGAGGTAAGGCGCGCGGTCGAGAATCCCAGGTTTTCGAAGATATTTTTGCTAACGGTGAAGGAAGACATCGTGAGGAAATCTGTGCACCCAAAAGTTCTTAGGAATTTCTTAGGGGTGTAGCCTTTGAGCCCGCACTACGACAGTGTGATGAACTAAAGCATGAAAATCTTCATTTTCAGAGGAGTTCCGTGTCGAGCGGTGGGACGTTCATAGACTGATGATAATGTTAATGAATTATTGTAGTAGTAACTTGAAATTGTTTAATTTTTTTTTTATTTATTCGTGCTTATAAATTTTAGGATTTTTAACACAGAACTTGATATCTATATACGTACATAGATTTCAATTATTTTGCAAAGAAGCCAATGATGCATATTTTATGCATCAGTGGCTTTTGTTTCTATTTCACATTTATTTTTTTGATAAGGAAATACACCGAACTGTAAGATAAATTGTTCTGAACTTTTATTAACTTATTGCTAATAACTGCCAGAGCCTTTACCCTCATTACTCCAGCAAGTCACCGTCAAACTGTTTAAAAAAGGTAGTTTGTTTTAATATTTAACTATTTTGTTGCGGACTTTAAAAAAAATTACTGGGAAAGTAATTAAAGTCTAACAAAGATAAATTATTAAGGAGCTGTCATTTATACCATAGACTGCTGTGGGCGAAAGAGGACGTCGTAGGTTAAAAAAAATAAAATAAAATGTTTGCAATTAACGATAATTTTATTCGGAAATGTTTTTTTATATTTAAGTTGATTTTCTTGCTTAATAGTTATCATCAGCCGTTATGCATCCCATTGCAGGGCACGGACCTCCTCTTCCATTAAGACGGTTTAGGCCTTAGTCCACCACGTTGGCCTAGTGACAGTAAGCAGTCAACAGATCTAAGGAATTTCCAAAAAATATTTAGTTTGCAGGTTTCCTCTTGATGTTTACTTTCATCGTAAAGTTATGAATGATTGTAACTACACTCAACAGTCACATACATAGTTCAAACTCCACACTGGGATCCCAGTCTTGTGTCGTGGGTATCAGAAACTACAAGAGACTTTTCGGTCTCACAAACATCCAGACCCGAAACAAATGTTTGTGGATCACACAAACATTTGCCTCGGTGCGGTGAACAAAACCACGGCCGCATGATTCGCAATCCAACTGCGCCACAGGGCTGTCATATTTTATGATGAAAATGTGGTAATGTATGTAAAAATGCTATTCCATGTTGTTTCAGGTACTGGTCGAGCGGACCATCGAGTTCTGCACTGAAAAATGGCCGGACTCAATAAAAAAGGAGCTATATGGCGCGTTCAGCTTCATTTTGGTTTACGCCGTGCCCGGTGAGTACTCCATACATATTTGATGATCGGTTTAGGGATTTTAGCCATCCATTCACCGCGGCTTAAATAAATGAATACGCAGCTAATAGGAGATGTCTTGGCGTCGAAGTTGAGGCGTGTTTATATTTAGAATTATAAATGGCTTATGTATGTATTAATAAGGGGTAATGCAGTAAGATTATCTAAGCGTATTTGATGTCTCTGCTGTAACATGAACCTATTTTCGTCTTGTTTGATCGACTGGCTTGGTATTATAGTTTAACGGCTGTAAAATTACAACTTTTTAAAAAATTTACTGTGATATAGAACAAACATTTTATTTACTTGTTGTAAGAAGACTGAAATAGTAAAAAATCGTTTCGTCTTGATGTCTGGTGCCCAAGACACATGGCTTGATGATGATAGTATGTTGGTGTGGGATTAGAAGTAAGTGTACCCGACACTTATTTATTTTTTAAGAAACCGAACGGGATTTTTATTTTGTAACACCTAAACTGAAACTAGTTGTCGACGCCGGATTCCTGAACGTCGACCGTACTATCTGGTGTTTAAGCGCGTTTTATTTTGCATTATAGTGAGCCATACACTCGACCAATCACGCCTCAGTACGTCACACAAGCTACACTCTCCAGCCACTCACTCACGCACGCCACGCACTTCATCATTCACATTCAAACAATACCAATCGTAACGTCTAACAACCTTTGTATCCAATTTGTAAAATAAACTATATTATTGATATTCTCAAGTTTTCTTTTGTTCATCATGAACACTAGTAATGTTTCGAATTTTATAAAGAAAGTTTTTTAAACACTCTTTAGATATTGTTTGCTCACAGAGCTAGTTTGTATGTACATATAAAAATAGACAGTCTTTGTCTCGTAACATTATACGTTTGCAAAAGCGTACAGCAAATAATTTTGTAAGCAAATTCTGAAAGCGTGCGGCATTCATTGTCAAAACTTGTGCTAGGGTAAAGTTTGCGAAGATTGTTATAAATATTTGACTTTAATTCTAGTCTGTGGTAATTAATATTCCTCACCTGAACTACTAAGAAACGTGTCTACAAAATGTTTTTTTTCTATTGTGTTTTTGCTGTTTGCCTCAGCTGTAGAGGTTATTATTAGAAGAGATAATATCTGCCTTAATATTATGTCTTATTTCAACTGCCTTCTTATTATGTAGTACCTAAATGTGTTGCACATCATTGATACATCTTCTACTAATTTTATTATTATTTTTGTTACTTCTCAATCTTATTGAATACGTATTTTCTATTTGGAGGTATAACAGATTCCTAACTCGAGCATTATTATAAAACATACGCTCCGCCTTAATTAATTAAATTTCTTGAGATAAAACTCGTAGCTTGAAATAGCTTGTGAATAAAAAAAAAATGCTAGTTCATAAACCTGGACTGGGAATCCAAGAATCAATTAGTTTTGCTATTTAAGTACACAAAGAAGAAAATGTGAAGTGAAAATGCGTTTGTCACTTTTCGCAAGTCAGTCAGACAGACCCATTCGCTTTGGAAATAAATGAAAAGTCTTATTTTGAAGGTGGCTCAACTCTTCGCTTCAAATAAGTATCTTAATAGGAATTCCAGACTCTATTTATAAACCTGGGGTCAAAGACATTTGTTGAACCGAACGTTGCAGTCTTGGACGACAAACAGTCCATTTCGGAATTGGTTTACTTGTGAACCGTAGATGTTGGATAAAGTAAGGTTAGATCAATGATTTACTGAGCTATTTGTGAAGTTTTTTGCCAATGTTTAAGTAAATTAGAAACCTTATTTATTTCCTTACAAAAATAATTGTTCAAGTCCTTTGTCTTCGCAATAAAATTTATTAAAACTTACGTACATAGAAATCAAATCGATTCAAATATTTCCTAAGTTAGCGTGTTCTACCGAATAAGCTATTCAGTTTTATATTTCAGTAAAGGTTATATTTATAATGACCAATGAAATTCGTCGTTACGTATGCCCACTAAATTGTTCCTGACAAAGTAGCGGTGAGAAAAAAATAACTCCTATTATATTTAAGAACATAATATTTGGCCAACATCCAAATAATCGACATAAAAACTAAAGCCAGACTGTATTATAGCTGTCTGTCCCTATGTCCCTTTGTATGCTTAAATCTTTGAAACTACGAACGGATTTTGATGCGGTTTTTTTTAAATAGATAGAGTGATTGAAGAGGAAGGTTTACATGTATGATAACATCCAATAAATATCAGCATTGCACCCGTGCGAAGCCGGGGCGGGTCGCTAGTGGGTTAATAAAAATGATATTTCACAGATATTAGGTTCCATGTTTGAGTACAATAATTTGTGAATTACACAACAAACTTATATCGATAATTGTCAAGTACCTAAGTCGGAAAAAAATCAGCCATCTGCCAGCTATTCGGATCTACTGAACCGATTTGAATGACTTCTGGTATGGAGATATGTTGGACCTATCGAAGTAACAAAGGATACCTACTTTTTATGCCGGAAAATGTAGTATCACCGCGGGAGTAAAAGACTACTTTTTTAAAATTCAGTAAGTGCCATTTTGGAGATTTGGGAGACGACTACAGATTCACTGATTATAATCAATATCTTTCTGCAACCAACCCTTAAATTTACGCGGACGAATTCGCGGGCAAAACCTAGTGTTAAGTAAATGATGAGAAACTACGTACCCAGCTGCGAGAAATCTGCATACATTAAAATGACTGACGCCGCTGGAAAAATATGTACTAAACTATTCAAGTAAAATTGCATTTGAAATGCTAAAATGGCGCAGCTTGCTTTTAACGCAGTTGTGTCATAACTTAAGCACCGGTAGCTTAAGTATTAAGTTTTGTCGGTGCTGTAACGCTATACCATTTCCCACAGAAATATCTTTCATCTACATTAGTTATTTTTTTACTTAATTTTTTTTTAAATCACACCATCATTAAAATGGGGATAAAATTACACAGTTGCAAAAAAGAATTTTATACTATGTATTTGTACTATAATATTGTATATACAGTTACGTCTGCATTCCTCATAGGTGTAAGCGGAACAAACACTTGCACTTCTACATGGAAATTTCGTCAAATGTGTTTATGTATCATGTAATACGGTCGGACTCAAGCGCCCGTCTAAGTCTCGAAGACATCTCCACTCAGTGAAATATAAATATGCTTAAAGAAATACCGGTCAAGACCATCTAAATTTTTTATTCTTATTTTCGTTTGAAATAATTAATTCTACGTAAATAGTCACATACAGTGTCTTATAAACGAACGCTTCTTATCAAAATCAAGAATTTTTGGTCCAACAAAATTTATTTCGAGAAATGTTTTGTATTGCTCTGTTGAACGACTTAACTTTGAGAAATTGAGTCAATATTTTTGATGTCGTTTTCTATCCTGCAATATGTTTATTTATTTATTATTTATTTACATTATAAAACACAATACAAGCTGACAGTATCCACCATAGCGCTTACATTGCTTAATAAGTACAGATACAAAACTAAAAAATAAAATAAAATTATACATTCATTATACAATATACATATTTATGCCATTGAGAATCACTTCCACTCCCAGTAAGGGAAATGTTTTATCATATTTTGCCATAAACAAAGACTAAACATTAAGCTCAAATATTTACGACAGCAATAATATTTATTGACACGAGATGTCGCAAGTGAGTCTGACACGGGAACAAATGTGACGGGAAAAGGAATTCCATTCCCATTTGTAGGAATATACGCACATCCCATCGAGTGTTGTCACGTCGTATCGGATAATAGTGGCATGTTTTCGCAGATATGTGTGAGAGAAATATCATTTTGGATGTTTATAAATTTTGTCATAAACAAAAAGACAACTTGGAATTAGAGAATATATTTTATGATTGTCGAAAATTTAAAAAAATCGTAAGAGAAATTGTCGATTATGTAAGTAATATTTTAAGATATGTGCATATAATAGATATATTTATATGTGTTTTATCTGTATCTGTATATTTACCTAACTGTTTAATCTGTAGGTTATATTACAATTGTTTTAAACAAATAAAGATACTTCTATGGGCTGAATTGTATTATTCACAGTATCGTCTGCGTAAATATACTGATAAAATAAAGAAAGTGATAATATTTCTGTAAGTCACACAATTTATTCAATTGGCTTTTCGAGATTGCTACACAATTTCGTAGGCGGTGTAGAATCGTAGCAGATGTAGCGCGAATTGCTACGTAATATTCAAAGGGCACATTTCGATTTACTTTTTCATTTCGTTCGAGCCACGGATAGGATAATTTTGATATATTACCATATAACAAACAGTAACACTTTTTATCTTAAAAACAAAATCTGAAGGATGTAATTTAAGACAATAGAATACCACATAGTTTATTGTTTGCCCACAAAATAAGCCCGAGATTTGATATGAGAATAAAAGCTTATGATCTTTATTCGCGGTTTTGGACTCAAAATTAATGCCATGTTAAAATATAAAATTAAGATGTATGTTATTGTTTTACAAATGCCTATCTTTTTTCTATTTATGAGTGAATTCATAGGATTAGGAGTCACGACATTTATTATATACTCATTAAACATTTTACAAGGACTTATGTATCTTACATTTAATTTTCCATACAAATATATTACAGTGGAGACGCGATCCCAATATTTCTCAGTAATAACATAGCATTACGTAAAAAAGACTGCGTAGTTTCATTTGATGTAGGTCACATTTCGATATCAACTTTTTTAAGTCCTAATTTCGACAGGCTTTCATAATTGTATCGAATTTTGTGACAATCGCAATTGCTATTAATAAATTTATTCGCACTGAACTGAAATTATCACCAGATAATTTCTTGTTAGTTACAAGCGAAGTTGAAGTCGAGGCTTTAGGTGGGTCTACACGATACAAACTTTAAGTTTGTACAAATATTTGAACAAAAGTAAAAGTCTTAAGTCTGAATGAAAATCTAATGTCTGCGTAAAAATATGATGACAAAATGTTTGTGCAGACTAATCTATTGGCTCAGACTGTCGGACTTTTTTCACTTAAACTTTTCTATTATACAGATTTTTGTATGCACCGATTTGTGCATACAAATATCTATGGAAGTCTGTGTGAAGTTGGTATCGTGTGGACCCAATATTAGTCGCGCTTGATTAATATCATGGCAGTCGTGGATTCAATCACTAGGCTCACACCTTTAACTATTCGTTATTGTGCGTATATGTACAATGAACAACTAGATGGTTAAGTGAAATAATTATATCAAAGTTGTAAATGTTTGGGCATGTTCTCTTAATGCATTCTAAGTGAAGCGAACTGCACTAAACAGCCCTTAAGTACAGTTCAGCCTTACTCTAATGGAGTTATTCCATCCTGAGCGCCTCATAATGTGGTCAAAACTCTATTGTGTACGTTTAATGGTTGTTTCATACAGTGTCATTTTGGCTCCTTATGGCTGTTTTGAAGTCTTTAAGTAACTGTTGTTGTTGATGAACTAGCGAGTAGAACTGGTTTCGCCTGGACAGCCCAGTGTCGTAGTTGGCCAGATACCCGCTTGCGAAACGAAAGACCATGGGTTCAGTTGTAAAGGCTTAACAGACACACAATAATATATGTATACATATTTATAATAATAATATATCATTTTTTTTTAAATGAAGAGCGAGATATTATATGACATAAACCCGAGGCTTGTGAACTTGTAGGAAAGTTTTTAAACATAGTAAGAAAAATCTCATTATTACTATCCCTAGTTTTGTTTTAAATCTATTACCATGACCATGGATTTTATGAATGATTTTTACTTTTGGTATTTACTTAAAATAGCGTTATTAACGTACCTACATATTTTTATCGCTAAAACTAAATTTAATTAAATTATATTTTTTAAAAAACGTAATAATCAAAAAGATGATTACATACAGAACTTTTAATTAATTTTCGCAAGAATTCACCAAACAGCTTTGTGCTAACATTAAGAAACGTTCAGACAACTGCATCAAGACATCAATGAAAAATAAATCCATTGTGATGTTTCAACCATCCGAAAATATTTTTATTGCAAATAAAACGTAGTACAAAGTCAGTAAACCTATAAGACTGGTCGTAAACGCTGGCAAAATGTAGCAGTGGTATAAAAACTCGGTACTAATAATAATTTATTGTGTTTTAGATAATAAAATTTACTACGTAGCATATGACTAGCCTAGTCGGTTCCGCGACGTGCCGTGCGAAGTAAAATTTCCAATTTCTTGGGTTGTATTGTATTTGAAACCTTTTATTTAACTAAATCACGTGTACTATCCTGTGTAGGTTGGACTCTGAAAACCTATGGTCGCGAGTTCAATCCCCAGGCACCTCTGACTTTTTAAAGTGATATGTGGAGTGATATGTGGGGCGGGTCGCTAGTTATTTATAAAGATTCGATTGGCGCATATGACCATCCATACTCGTCTCTCGATTTGCAGTCATTAACATTACGTAGAGACTAATCGCAACGTCATTCTATAATTTTAACATTATGAAAGCAGCAAGATAATGGTAGATCATTACATTCTTCGACAACTATACGAATGAAGACACACAAAAAGTATTTACTGAAAAATAAACTTTACCAATGCAACATAAGAATGAGAATCTTGTGTTAACACTTTTATAATTTTATTTTCACTTAAGGTATAAAAGAAGCTTTCAGGCAAAAATCACTGCGGATTTACGAACAATATGAAATAGATAAAACAGGAATAATTATGAGGAATTTATCTTTTCTTTGTGGGTTTTGTTGGACGCGAACGCGGTTTCTTCATCTTAACGACTTTTGTAAAGGATTTTTCTTTGTTTCATGGAAATTTTCTTGGAATACCTAAAGCAATGTAAATATTTGTTTTCTTTATGTTTTCTAATGTAACCAGGTATTTACGTGGAACGTGAATTGTGGAAAAGAATTACTATTGTTTTTTTGTATAATTAATTGTATTATGCAAATTTTTAAACACTTTAGCCTTAGTTTATTATGTTTCTGGGTTAGGGAATATATTATACATGGCGTAGTTGGCTAGACACTAGCTTGTGAAACGAGAGGCTGCGGGTTCGATCCTCGAACCGAAACAAATTTGCGTGATCCACTCGTTTGCGTGACAATCTTATGTCGTGGTCTGTATCTTAGTGTGCTGTTAGAACTATGCATGTGACTGTTGGGTGCTTGATTTTTTCTTCTTATTATCTTCAGGATGCATTGTGGTGGTGTCCTACGCTCTGATGGGGAGAAGACTATGCTCTGTACTTCCTCCCTTCGACCAGAACGAGGGCAGTGCCAACAGCCAACAGGTATGTTAATATTATAATATCTTAGAAACAGTGATGGTCTCGAGATTTGGGCGCGAGGTCGAGAATGTTGACAGCACACCACTAACTTTTCGAAGTTTTGTGTGTATTCACAATGAATTATCACTTTCTAGTTATCACTTCTTTTCAGTAGATGAGGCCCGTGATATTGCGTAAAATATGCTTAATCCTCACCAATGTTCCGCAATCATTCATTTCCCTTCTCACCTCTCCACATTTGTTTGTTTATGCGAGATAAACAGCGCTGTGGGATAAGACAGCTATTTGTATTTATTACGTAATGATCCGTAGTAATAATCTTACGAGAAAGGAAAGTTTTACCAGTGTTGAGCTGTGTATTTGTCTTGAATTTGTACGCTTATATGATTTAAGTAAATCATAATATCATTGTCAGAAGTTCAGAAAAGGGCATGGGATATCGTTCATACAAATAATCTCAAGTGATATTAGGCTGAAAATAGAAATGAGTACTAAGAAAAAACGATAACTCTCTTTTAATAAACACAGTAACTCTGGAGTAGGTATTTTACTTAGATTTATACCATCACCACCATAACTGCATAGTTTTTGTTATTTACAGCGCCATTTTTATTATGCTTAGTTCTAAGCTCATATTTCGGCAATTGTGGGTTCGTTCCACGTATTAGAGGGCGTCTTTCCTAATTTCCGAATCTCAATAACAGTTCGCTTGTCCCGAGATAAAAGAACCCAGGATATCTTAGTTATCAATCGCCTAGTTATACCACGCAACCATTAAACATTAAATAAGTCAGTAAAAAATGTTAAAAAATATTAAAAGAAACAAAATATAAAAATAAGTTAAGCTGACGTTCTTTAGAATGGAACTGATAAAATGATTTTTTCTTTTCAGTTTTGCTTATTTTCTCAATGTTTTCTAGGTTACTGTAGGATTCAAACAAATGAAGCCTCTTATTTCATTTAATCTTTTTGACGGATAAAGATAAATAATTTACGTATTACTAACGAAATAAATAAAATAGTCTTAAGATAAGTAAATAACGGATTGTAGAAAATTATATATTAAAGGGGTAAAACACGTAATTTTTTTTAGGTAGGAGGATTGTAAAGAAATGGTAGGAAAATTCGGTACCGTTTCCATCTGTCGCTGGCTTACAGGGAAGAGTTTGTATTTCACTCGATATGAGTATTTGATTTACGTTTACAGTTTTCCACGAAACTCTATCCGTAACGGAAAGTAAATGGTTTAACATTCTTGATGGCTCGACTGAACTAGATTCGTTTTAGAAATTCTGCTCGAAATTCTGCTCTTCTGTTGAGAAAGGCCTTAGTCCTTTTCGCGGTTCTAATGAATACCTACACGCTAAGAAATTATCAAGAATATAAACCTGAGCCTATTGCCGTTTTTAGTCCATTTTTTTTTTCATTTAAAACGTCTTTTTTGCTGTTGACTTAAAAAGAATAAGATAAATTATCCTCTAATCTCTATATGTCTTAACATTGCTTTGAGGAGATAATAAAACAATTAAGAACGCTATCGGAACACAGGTCTCAAGAACAGTCTGACCCGTATTTTCAAGACTATAAAATTTTGCGTTCTATCGTACATTTCTTTTCATCTCAGTTAAGATTGGGTGGAAATATGGAAGCCTTTTTACGACCTATAAAAGATTTTGATACGTTCAAAGAATTAATATAAATGGTACATAATATACGTTCGGTAATAATTTACTATTATATCAGGTCGTTAATCTTATGACGTTTCGAAGTTACGTGTGAAATGATATATATATATACTTTCATGGAGAAGGAAGGAGTTAAGAATGGATTTTTAGGAATTTCTTCGATATGTGCTCCGTCAACATATATTAGATCAGTGTTGTAGACTAAGAATGTTCCTAACCTAACTGAAGAGTCATTAGAAGTATTTGCGAATGGATTATTAAACTTTCATCGACAATTATCATCTAACAACACCTTATGTTGCCATAATATATGTATTATATTACGAGTATTAGTTGTTGAAACATATACAATACGAGTATATAAATTTGGAATACCGTCACGGATAATAAGAATTGTTTGTATTATCAAATATATTCAAAAACTACTTATCTAATTTCTAGTGTTTTTTTAATATGGACATAAAGGGGACCTAGTGAATAAATAAAGGAGACTTTTCTTACAAAATTTTGCTCAGACTACGCTACATTTTATAGGCTTAGGCGTGCTTTATTCATGAAGCATAAATAAAAACGTTACGGCTTTATTATGTACGACGCATTAAAATTTCAACAAATTTCATCACTTTGTAACAGTTGTTTTTATGTTACTCGTCCTGCCGGATAGGGGGCTGTGGTTTTATTGGCCTGTATCACGTGAAATAAATGCGAATTTAGGTTACTTTGGCAGTTATTTTTACGTTTATGTAGCAACTTATTTTGTACCTACTCATATTATCACTATCATCATCAGCCTATATATCAATTTGTTCTTCCTATTCTTCATGAGCTTTTATTTTGATTTATTTAGTAACTTTAAGGCTATTTAAATTGTTCTTACACTAAAATACTTTAACAGTTACTAAATAATCTAATGTATGACCTCAATTAATTTTTTTTTTAAATAATAATAATAAAAAATGACATTTCGTGTTGCTGAGGGAGTTTCTTGCCGTTTCTTCTCCACAGCGATAACACGTTTCGAAGCGGCACTAGTTTTTAAAAAATAGCATAAAAAATTGACGATTCAAAAGCGCTTGTAAAAGTCTATTTGAATAAAGGAAATTTGACTTTGACTTTAGGAGGAAACATTGTAAAATTTTAAATTAAAGTTCCCGTTATGAGAGTGAATCTATAAGAGTTAAAATAACTTCGAAATGCCTAAGTTTTTACTCTACCGTACGTCCAAGTCACGGAACTACCACGGTTTATCCTAGATCGAATGACAGAATTCCACAATGAAACCTCAAGTGTAAGTTTTAGTGATATGAATGATATTTTCTTGACCCATTTCAGAGGCTGCGGTTAGTTCGTGAGAGGAAGCGTGTGGCGTGGATCCTGTTGCTTCTAGCAGTGCTGTTTGCTCTCTGCTGGCTCCCATACAACATTCTTCAACTTCTGATCGACGTGAATGCTGTGCAGATAGATTCCGCGTCCCTTGTTCTGCCCTACACGTTGTTGTTAGGTGAGTAATAACATTATGTTTTTTACTAATCATATTGATGGAAAAGATGATGAAATCCATGAAAAGAAAGATGTAAAACTTAAGTACCCTTTAAGATCGAAACAACTGAACATGATTCGAAGAATCGCAGGTGTGGCGCGCTCGCCATGCTAACATTTTCTTTCTACTCTTATTCAACTGTTCTGCGACTGCAACATTAGTTGTATAATTTTTGCTATCGTAAATATTAAAAACATTTTTATATTTATAAATACATCTTGATTTGGAATCGAATCGATATCTCATACGAGTCAATGGCTGTGTACTGAAAGCTGAGGCAAGCGGGGAACGCAGGCCGTACTGCAATAGCCCCTATTGATGGATAGAAAGCCGATTAAGTCTTTCCGGGTGATATACATTCTATTGTACCTTTGTATTGTCGGACAGCTGGATGGAACAATATAATAGTATTATGGAATCCTTTGTCAATGCTGTAATTACAAGGAATGTGTTTCTTTTGTTGTTTTTAATGGGTGTTTAAAACGATGTGTTTTCTGAGCAGTGCAATGACGAAAAATAAATTATGGTTCTATTATTTGTGCCCACTAAAAGTCTCTAATTGTCATTGACATTCTCAAACATTGCGATTTATATTTACTGTAGGTACATATAAGGGCTTGAAGATAGTGACTTAATAGTGGGGTTGATGATGATGACGATGATGACAGTGATGGTGATGATAATGATGATAATGACGAGGATGATGATAGTGATGATGGTGATGACGATGATGATGGTGGTGATAATGATGATAATGACGAGGTTGATGATAGTGATGATGGTGATGACGATGATGATGGTGGTGATAATGATGATAATGACGAGGATGATGATAGTGATGATGGTGATGACGATGACGATGGTGGTGATAATGATGATAAAATAAAATACAAGAAATAAATTTTCTTGTACGTTTCAGGGCACGCGAACTCGGCGATCAACCCGATAGTCTACTGCCTGATGACGCGCAACTTTCGCCGCTCCCTTCGCAAACTGCTCTGCCAAGACCCCGGTAACATACACTCTAGTACTCATTTTCATGTAAGTTTACACACCCGCCAGATATTAGATAACAATACTAATACTTAAATATAAGTTGATTACAGTAATTCACTAACATACAATTTAAAACGTGTTTTCATTATTTTGAAAACTAGTTTAACAAACAACGATTTTGTTTTGTAGTATTGTTTATTAATATGAGCCCTAGGAACTGGCTGGTAAAAATAATGATTTTTTTAACATTTTAAGTTCCCAGTAAGACTTTCATCTCAGTATTTACTCTGTTAAATCTGGTTTATTCAGTAGCATATAACCAGTGTCGGAAATAGTCCAACATTTATTTCTTGTTTCCTTACGGCGGGAACTGGACACTTATTGAGTTCCGACTCCTCCTTATTGCTTTTTTATATTTTTTATTGGTTAGAATCAGGAATCCATTATGCTTCTGTGCTTGATGTCACTTACATAAAATGCTGCTCTGTGTTCTCTTGTTAAGGACCTAAAGGATTATATATGGCAGATAATATTGATGGCCTATGTATGGTATATCACCAAAGAACGAGGCAGATGTGTATTCCCAAACAACCTTTGTAATATTTCTGACTCCACACTAGACTACACAAAACACAAGTCTTCTGTCGTGGTTATCACAAACGAAAGACTTTTTGCTCACAAGAATACTGAGATAACAAACAAATATCGGATGGCACAAATGTTTCCCTCGGTACATAGATCGAACCATCTGCTTCTCTTTTCGCAAGCTGGTGTCTAGGCTACTGCGCCACGGGGTTGACAAGACTTAAAAGCGATAAATGTCCACTGACAAACGTTGTCTTTTGTCATCCATTTAAATAATCAACTATAAATGTCCTTGAAATGAAATGAAATAATATTTATTGAATCCATAAAATGTCAAATACATCACTTATAAATGTCCTTGTATTTGATTACCCTTATACAAGTCGAGGACCTCTTCATAACATCTGTGATCGCTGATTGGGGAAAAACACTTTTCAAAAACTGCTGCCATGCTATAAACATATCTATATCTAATAGGTTACATAATTTATTAGATTGTATATTACAATGATGTAATATATCAATGCTATTTCACAGATGCAAGGCTTGCGTCAAAAATCCAACACGTCTAGCATGAGAACGTGTACCACAGTGACTTTCCGAAGCAGTAACACACATCTGGGTCGGCAGTGTGCGCCCAGCGTGCAGTACGGTCGGGTCGGAAACTCGCTACGGGACAACGGATGGAAGGACAGGAGTCAGAAACCACAGTACCTCTAGGATAAAAAAATATTTACTCCTCTGTAATTTTTCTTTTTTTTAAACCAGCACATACGATTGTGAGAAGTGCATTAAAGTCTAAAATAGGGCTGGCTAGAAAATAAAGAATAATTTTATTTAAGCAATTATTGCTAATAGACGTATGCTTGAAAATAAGCTCATATAGGCTATGATATGGGTATATGTAAATATGAAGGAGGTTATATTATTTATAAGTTAGTAGCACCCTCTCAAAATTATGCTTATTGTAAGAAACAAGCTAAAGGTGGCGCTTCCACTCCATTTCGTCTTTTTTTTTCAATCGTGAATTGAAGGCATTTAAATATTAATTTTAATTCATTTTCTGCTACATTTTAGAAATAATAATCTACACTTCAAACAAGCATTTTTTTAAAAATAACAATGCAATTTTTTTGTATTTCCAAACAACATGATCAAATATGTGCCCTGTATGAAATTATTTAACAAATTTCATTTCATTTCATTTCATTTCATTTACGGCCAGCATGCGATTATAATGTTGTATTTGCTTTCCATTGCTGGCTTATAAATTATACATTTTCTAAGATTGTTTATGTAAAGAAATTTAAGTTCGACCTTTATTTATATAAAATAGTTTCATTTTAAATAATATTTACTATATGTATCAGTATTGTATACTTAGTCCTAGGATATTGAAACCACCAATAAATTAAGTTCATTTTAAGGAAACTATTGTAAATATTAAGATACAGAATTTGAAATCGCAGTAGTTGGCTAGACACCAGCTTGCGAAACGAGCGGCCGCGGGTTCGATCCCCGCACCGAGACAAATGTTTGTGTGATCCACAAATATTTGTTTCGGATCTGGGTGTTTGTGAGACCGAAAAGTCTCTCGTAGTTTCTGATACACACGACACAAGACTTGTATCTTAGTGTGGGGTCAGGACTATGTGTGTGACTGTTGGGTGTATTTGTTGGGTGTATTTACAGAAATTCTAGTCTTCAAGTTTACCTAGTCAATGCTACATAAAGCATAAAATGAATTATTGTTTAAAACAATTCTTGTCATGTAAATACTAAGAGAAATATAAAACTGCGTATACTGATTTATATTAACTATGGATACAAAGAAAAATTGTACACAATAATGAACGTGATGATTTGTTTTTATTACAGTTTACATTTATTTTCCTACATATTCTATTCCAAGTTAAGAGACAAAGTGAGAACTGAGTTACAATCCGGATTTTTATACAGGGTGGCCAAAAAGTCGTGGATCAAACGAAACAGAGAGATGAAGGAGGTAATTTCCAACAAAAAATCTTTCTACAGCATGGCCATAACTTCATTGCACGAAAATTTATGCATACTTTTGTGTTTTTCAAGGAAAGTACCGAGTTTTTTTACAATTTAATCAATAAAAAAAACAAATTGATTAAAACAATAAAACAAAAGGTTTTGTATTATGACTCGATAATGTATCAACACAAAAAAAAAGTATTGCAGCTCGTGGTACCAAATTTAACGAGCAATTAATTTTTTCCCGTAAATTTTGAAGCAATACAAAAAATTACTTCTCACTTTAAGAGCATCCTGTGAAAAAAAAATGTATTACGGAAAAGTGACCCTGTATCAAAAAAACTTGCTGATTTAATGTTGTTTCAAATGAGGTACAACACTTTACTGAATGACCTTTACTTTTGGTTTTATGGTCGATTTTTCATATCAAGATGCAAATTCATTAAATTTGCCTTATTCAAAATAATTCATTATTCTATCATAAACGGCCAGTTTTTTGTACTTTGGAATGCTAGAACTGTTCTGTTCTTGTTACACTTAGGGTTTATGAAAAGGACAGAAACTCTTTCACACTAACCATTTAATCCATTGTCGAAAAAGTGTCTTAGTTCAGGTAACTAATCATTTTTAAGAAACAACAGGTTCATCACAACTCTGTGAAAATAAACTGGAGCCATCATGAAATAAAAAGAACAATTATGACTTAGAGGTTTAATGATTTTTTTTTTACATTAAATGTTCAAAGTGCCTACCTCTAACCGTAATGCACAATCTGCACTGCCTAATAAAATTCGCACGTAATCGGCGGAATGTACCTGTGTTATTCATAATTCATAACCTAGCAAACTCGAGCTTCTGTCGTAGTTCTTGTTCGGTTGAACATTTAATGTAAAAAAATAATTCATTAAACTACTAAGTCATAATTGTTCTTTTTATTTCATAATGGCTCCAGTTTATTTACACAGAGTTGTGATGAACCTGTTGTTTCTTAAAAATGATTAGTTACATGAACTAAGACACTTTTTCGACAATGGATTAAATGGTTAGTGTGAAAGAGTTTCTGTCCTTTTCATAAACCCTAAGTGTAACAAGAACAGAACAGTTCTAGCATTCCAAAGTACAAAAAACTGGCCGTTTATGATAGAATAATGAATTATTTTGAATAAGGCAAATTTAATGAATTTGCATCTTGATATGAAAAATCGACCATAAAACCAAAAGTAAAGGTCATTTAGTAAAGTGTTGTACCTCATTTGAAACAACATTAAATCAGCAAGTTTTTTTAATACAGGGTCACTTATCCGTAATACATTTTTTTTTCACAGGATGCTCTTAAAGTGAGAAGTAATTTTTTGTATTGCTTCAAAATTTACGGGAAAAAATTAATTGCTCGTTAAATTTGGTACCACGAGCTGCAATACTTTTTTTTTTGTGTTGATACATTATCAAGTCATAATACAAAACCTTTTGTTTTATTGTTTTAATCAATTTGTTTTTTTTATTGATTAAATTGTAAAAAAACTCGGTACTTTCCTTGAAAAACACAAAAGTATGCATAAATTTTCGCGCAATGAAGTTATGGCCATGCTGTAGAAAGATTTTTTGTTGGAAATTACCTCCTTTATCTCTCTGTTTCGTTTGATCCACGACTTTTTGACCACCCTGTATACATCGAAAGGAATTTCTTTAAAAAAAGCATTCATGTTGCTTTTTTTATGTCAATCACAACAAAAAGATACATCCTTGGAAAAAAGAATGATCAGAATAAAGGGCAGTTTTTTGCGTAAAGTTAAAGTAAAGTGTTTAAACAATTCGCTGTTAAGTTGAGCTATACATATTATATGCAAATTAAGTAACAATTGAGAGACTTTGTTCGAAAAGCTAGAGTAGTTTTTTGACGGTTTTGAGTAATTGACACAGACAAACAAGTTAATATTCAGGGAAACGACGTGTCTAATTAATGAATTGTTAGATATTTAATATTGAAATGGATGTGAATAAGTATACGTTGCTTCGTACAAAGATCTTATAAATATCTATTTAAAATATAGATTTCAATTTGCTGCTGCTAATGAGAACATCATATATCACAATGCTGTTTAATTTTTAGCTACAAACGACAATTTAATTACTATTGCTTTAGTAAAAAAGTAAGGTATTGGTCCAACCAATCAATAAATTATTATCTACGTATTTCATATTAGTTAATATAAAATTTAAAAATATGTATATTTAACTATAAATGAGAAATAACATTATTTATAAATGTTGTTGTACTTAAATGTTTAAGTTGGTTATAAACTGGAAAAATATAATGTAACATAAAATATAGTATTTATCTCAGACTTGTAAAGTTTATGAGACGAAAGCAGTATATTTATGCGATTTGTAAATAAATTACGTTACCATTGCTCTATTTTGTTTTATTAAATCATCATTATCAGTCTAAGACGTCCATGGTGGGCATGGATCTCCTCTAAAAATGAGAGATTTTAAGTCTTAGTTTTATTGCTAAGAATTCCAGTTTAAGTCTACAATGACATTCAAATAAGTATTACAGAAAAATATTGGGCATTCATCGACCTATGCATCGAATAAGGTTACTTATGACTATAACACCAAAGTACTTTTTATGTCTTTATAGAGTTAACATTGTTTATATATTGCACTAGTAAAGTAATAATGATCATAAATTTTGTTGTTGTTTGAAGAACATAAAAATTTACTGATAATTTTGTGCCCAATTAAGTTTAAATCGCTGAGAAAGAGAAGTTGTGCAAAAGCACATATAACTTTATTCGATGCATAGGTCGACATTACAGTTTAAAATGACACTTACGTTCTGTTTTCAACATATTAAGACAAAATTATAATTAAATAATGAGTAAAGTCTCCAAAATAAATAGTTTGTGTGTTAATATAGACAATATTTGAAATATTCTAATTTTGCCTGTTCAACAAGAAAAGCTTCTAGATTTCAAAGCATACTTTGGTTTGAATGTCAAAGAACAAGTTCTTCTTTCCCTAATAAAAAAACGCTAAAAGAAACTACATGAAATACTGCTGGCAGCGCCATCTAGTATTAAAAGTCAAAACTGAAATGTAAAACCCAGAATTTCTGCAGAGGGCTTCACTGTTCGCTTGTTGTAAAGTGAAATAATTTGTATGAAAAGACACTAGATGGAGTGGGAATATGCATTAGAAGAAGCAAAATTGTATGCCTGCATTTAAATTTTACGTCATATCATTTCGTAATAGGACAAAATATGATAATAATAGACAAATATTGGATAAGTGTTAGACCCACCTTTTGTACCTACATTAATGATTGCCAAACAAAAAAGCAGTGATGGCCTCGAGGTTTGGGCACGCGGTCGAGAATCTCGGCGGTCGCGGGTTCGAACCCAGGCACACACCTCTGACTTTTCGAACTTATGTGTGTATTCACATTGAATTATCACTTGCTTTAACGGTGAAGGAAAACATCGTGATGAAACCTGCACACCTAAGAATTCTTAGAAATTTCTTAGGTGTGTAGTCCGCCAACCCGCACTAGGCCAGCGTGGTGGACTACGGCCTAAAACCCTCTCAATGGTAGAGAAGACCCGTGCTCAGCAGTGGGCGTATAGGGGTTGACGAAGAAGAAGAAGAAGAAACAAGGGACTGAAACTAACAACTAACTACCTTAAATAATAGCATTATCCTCACCCGTCGTGTAGATTTATAATGGGCAGAATTTACTATCGGTATTAATACATTTTCTTTTCTATTTCCTTTGACATTTCGTTCATCGTTAGTAATTTGAAAGTACAAACAAGTTCATTTATTTATTTATTTATGCTTCATATACATTTAAGTATAGAGGCGGACTTAATGCCGAAGGCATTATCTGCCAGTCAACCTCAGGGTGGTGCAGAGAGAGAGATATATATATATATCGTATTATACATATTAAGTGTCCTGTAACACGATGGACCGACGACTTGAGAAAAGTGGCGGGAAACGGATGGATGAGGGCTGCTCAAGACCGGGATGGTTGGCGCTTTCTTGGGGAGGCCTACGTTCAGCAGTGGACGGTGATAGGCTGATTGATTGATTGATACATATTAAGTCTTAGAACGCTGGTTGTTTTACCAGTCAATATCACTTGAACAATCACTTTTTTCTTTGCTGTAGTTAAAACATTGAGGAGCTAAGTAAAAATTAAATTAATTTTTGTTGAGATATATTTGGTATGTTTCCTTGCAATCTTTATTTGTCTTTACTAAACTTATTACAAAAAAAAATCGAAATGTATCGAGTTCAATTTCCAGATTACCTCCAAATTCAAATTTTAAGGCCAGCAGTTACCGTAAAACGATGCACTTAAATGTTTTGCATTGATAACAGAAAAAAAAAACCAGAAATAAAAACAGCTCTGAGCAAAATAAAACCGCTAATCTCTCTTTAGATTGATGTGATTCATTTTATGGATGAATCAGCGTGTATACGAGTTTGCACGAGATTTACACTTGAACATATATTGGGTCAAGTGGGCGTCATCAGAATTTTCATTGAAAATTATAACGATGCAATTGTTTCATAAAATCAGTTTAAAATCATAAGCATTTACAATCAACTAATTTTTAAAATTAACCTTTAATTTTTAGACAAATTAATATTAAAGAGGCAAAATCTCAAACGTTACAAAGGAAAAAATAATAGAGAAGTTTTTAAAAGCTTATTTTTATGGACTAACATTGATGAACCCTTACTTCTTTTCATTCTAGAATACACGTCTCAAAAATATTTTTTATGCACATAAATTATGCGGGTACCGATTAATTATCGTATAAGTCCATACGTGTATTAAATACATATACGTAGGTGTAGTCCGCCAACCCGCACTAGGCCAGCGTGGTGGACTATGGCCTAAACCCTCTCAATGGTAGAGGAGACCCGTGCTCAGCAGTGGGCGTATATGGGTTGATGAAGAAGAAGAAGGTGTAGTTGACAAGTAAAGTGATTGATTTTACATCAATATTAGATTGTGGAATAGAGGATAAACTTTCTCCAAGCTCGTAATCCCGCGGGATCACGTCTGACGTAATCAGAAAATGCAAGTTTGAGCGTGAATGTAATTTGTAAACACATCGATTTTATATTGATTGATGTAGTGCTATTTTTATGTCTTAGAAATTTCCTGTTTCGTAGTAAGTTCCAACAGGGTAACGTTAATTCCAAAAATATAGTAAGATGTCATATGTACAAATAAACAAGAAGCGATCTTCCCGCAATAAATTTGTATTTTAATAAAAATATATGAAATCATTGATTGAATAAATTCTTTGCACTTCTAGTTTTAGGGAGGGTTGTTGTACAAAGCCCGCGGGACAGCTTGAGAAATGTAGGCTTTGTTTCAGAAATATGTTGTGCTCAATTTTAGTAAAGCTTGGTAAATTATTGTTTTTCTTGGAATGACATAAATTATCATAACTAACGATAATTGAATTTTCTATTAAAACCTAAGCCTTTTTAATAGACTTTTATACTTTATAAATAAATAAATAAATACACCCAACAGTCACACACATAGTCCTGACCCCACACTAAGATACAAGTCTTGTGTCGTGGGTATCAGAAACTACGAAAGACTTTTCGGTCTCACAAACACCCAGACCCGAAACAAATATTTGTGGATCACACAAACATTAGTCTCGGTGCGAGAATCGAACCCGCGACCGCTCGTTTCGCAAGCTGGTGTCTAGCCAACTGCGCTACGGGGCTGTTATCAGACATTTATTTGTTAACTCGAGTTTAAGTTTGGTATTAGGTACTACTACTACTGAAGCAGTGATGGCCTCGAGGTTTAGGCACGCGGTCGCGGGTTCGAACCCCAGGCACACACCTCTGACTTTTCAAAGTTATGTGTGTAATTCACAAAGAATTATCACTTGCTTTAACGGTGAAGGAAAACATCGTGATAAAACCTGCACAACTAAAAGTTCTTAAGAATTTCTTAGGTGTGTAGTCCGCCAACCCGCACTAGGCCAGCGTGGCGGACTATGGCCTAAATCCTCTCAATGGTAGAGGAGACCCGTGCCCAGCAGTGGACGTATATGGGTTGATGATGATTAGGTACTAGGCAAAAAATGGATGGGCCTTATAATGTTTAGCATCAGGAGAAAACCATGGTGTTTCTGTGGGATGTTTTTAAGTATGTAAATTGCTTTTAATGTAACTTATTTTGGTTTCAGACCGGTCGCTTCATCAACTGACCCTATTGTCTACTTTAAATATCAGAGTAAGTTCCTAATAATCTAAAAAAATCTAAATACCAAACTTATCTTAGTGCAGAGTCAATAATCCGCCAGCCCCGTGGCGCAGTTGCTAGGTACCAGCCTGCGAAACGAGAGGCCGCGGGTTTCAAAGTCAAATCTCCTTTATTCAAATAGACTTTTACAAGTTCTTTTGAATCGTCATTTTTTTACACTTTTTTATACTGTTTTTCTTTTTGAACTAGTTTGATCCCAGTACCAAGATAAATGTTTGTGTGATCCATAAATATTTGTTTAGGGTGTGGGTGATTGTGATCTCACGACACAAGACTTGTATCTTAGTGTGGGGTCAGATTTATGTATATAAGACAATTATAGTTGGAATCTTCAAAAAAATAAACATGTGTTGCTCTGAAAAAAGAAAGAAACGAAATTAAAAGTTTATTATTTCACTTGTCGATTCCTCTTTCACCAAAGTATAATAATTTATAGTTAATGTTTACTTAACATCATTATCGCCATATTGCAAAACCACACCTCTGCTTTATCTACAGTACCGCCATGACACTAGTATTGACAGTAACGCCATCTAATGATAATAAAGGTAAAACAGAATCTAATTTCTTTACATGTATATGATTGTTGGGTGTATTCATTTGAATGGTAATTTCAAATTCCCAAAATGTAAAAGACCATTAGACTGACTCTGATAAAATAATTTTCCAAAAATATTACTTTATAAAAATTTTAAGCTGAAAATAACACCCACAAGATAAAAATCAAGTTTGTAAAAGGAGTTTTCGAAGTTAATTAAGATCTTGCTCGCTTGGTTTGGTTAGTTAAGTTGTGAAAACTAGCAGAATATCGTTCGGTGCAAGACTCTAATCAACGGGGATTTGTTTGAATATTGTGAAAGGAACAATGGAGAAAGGAAAATTGTTTTACTTCAATATAATGCACTCTGGCAGTATCATTTTATAATTGAGATTTAGTACCTTGTGTTCTTTGCCCTTTGATATAACATAGATACTTTACCATATAGGTATATATATCTCCGTAAAAAAATATGGTAATTGATACCTACCGTAGTATAGCCAAAAAAGAGTAACATACAGACAGGGTTACTTTTTTTTTACGAGAGGAGAGCTCCTTAAGCTCCCCTGTTCGGTACCTCGGGGGAGGCCGTGAGGGGTATGTCGGGGTCTCTGGCCTACGCCAACATACCGACTAAAACCTCTCGGTGACCATCACGCGCATTTAGGGCGGTTTTGTGGCATCTCAGGGCCAGAAGTGCCCTAAATGATCCGCTGCCGCCCAGCGCACCCTCCAGTTATGGACCCCTCCAAATTGGGAGGGCTTGGTACGCCCTCCACTTACTTTATTTGGACGTTCCCCTTTTGTGAACGTCTGCGACAGTTAAGAGGCCACGCCCTCTGCCACCAATCTCGGGGTTGCTATCATAGGGTACCGACTACCGCCCCCGCAGTACGCCCAGCTACTCCAGTTTCCCCTGTTAGTCACCTCTTACGACAGGCAGGGGATACCGTGGCGGAATTCTTACACAGCTCTACCGGGTTCAATGTTCTAAAATTGACATGAAAGTTTAAGACGAGCTTGTGTGTGTAATTACGTTTTCTGATACCTTAAGTATGGTAAAATAAGATTTATGCGATTATTTAGTGTTAAACCATGATCGTGATTATTATTGATTATAAAAACAACACTAACCTATACGACATCATATTTGATCCTAATTTATATGCTTTTACTTCTTTAAATAAGAAAAGGAATAACAGGAACAAGAGAAGAGAAATTAACTTGCCTTTGTTTTATACGTATACCCTGAGTCACCCAAGCAAACAAAATTGTAATTGAAATTGACATGCAATTGACAAGGGTTCGAAGCCGACACGCTTAATTTCGGTTTTAGTTAGTCTATCACCTTGGGAGGTGCCTTTTAGCCTACAATATAAAGAGCGTGGAATATATTAAGTTTTCCTACTTTTGAATATGGAGATACATGTGGAGTTAGTCGACTACTTTTTCGTACCTTGGCATTAAAATTTGGGCCATGCTATATAGAGGTCCAGGGTTCGATTCCCGGGTCGGAAAAAGTGTATAATTATAAACAAATACATATACATTCCATATGTTACAACTTGCGATCCTTCCTATTTTACTTTGATTATAAGATTTATTTAAATTTTTAAGGGGCGTTAATGAGTCCCTTTTCCTACCCCAATTACTGTTAAAACGTATCGTAATGAATACAGGTTTATGAATCCGTGGAATATTACAACATTCAAACCCAGGCATTTCTTTATCCTATTATCGTTAAGCTGCTTTCAATACAAAAACATATATATTTTTTTAAATCACTCTACCTTTAGGTGAATCTGAAACTATGACGAATAAGATACTATAACTTACTTGAAATAAAGTTTGCTTGCTTGAAAAATCCTTGTACAGCTCTGATTTTGTCGGTCTTATTAATTAAGTAGAGGCATATTTCAGTGATTAGGATGGCATGTTAATGAGGACAAGAGTCTCTTAAGAGCTCTAAAGCAATTTTCGGCAGGCGGAATATATTTTCATTATTCATTAGATGGCCTATTATTTATTATTATTTATTTATTATTTAGCAAAACTTATGATAAATACAGAAACCTATGAACTATCTTAGCCACTAAAAGTTGAGCGCCGGTACTTAAAAAAGGTAACCCTGAACTTTAAGTACCAGAATCCTTCCATTTGAATAGGTTGAGATCAGACAGATAGATTATTAAAAAGTTATACTTAAAAAAAAAAACAACAATATTTAAAAATCTAAATTGCAAACAATAAAACTTAATTTAAATAATTAAGTGTAATAAGTGTAGTAATAAGTGTCTATATATGTATGTAAGTGTATAATTTAGTGATTGTGTGAGAGTGCACGTAAATGTATACCAGTGTAGTTTATCTTCGTTTATTACCATTAATAGTTTCTCTGTTTCATCGTAACAGAGTTTCAAGAGCCACTTGAAAATTGCACTTTTGCATGATTTTTTATTAAGTGATATGATTCTTAAAATATGATTTACTTTATTGTATAAATACTGTCCCAAAAAATAGTAAAAGTGCTGTGAAAAATGAGTATTACATATATTACCACGGGGAATTAAACCTAATCGTCTGCTGCTTTGGATGGAAGAATTACAAATAGAGCTGAGGGCGGTACTATGCTGTCTTAAAATAACTTGTAAAATAAATAATTGTCTTACTGACAAAACCTGACAATATTCATAGAGTTCCTTGGTGGGGAAACGGAAAGGTTTAAAGGTGCACCTTCAAAACTGCTCTCTGCGTTCTTTCTAATTTTAGCAGTGTCGTCTTGGCAGAACCTCCCCATGCGGTTATGCAGTAACTCAAAACGAATTGACACATTTCGTAGTAAATCATACTTCTAGTGTTTAAATCGGCAACATGTCTGAGATGTTTAAAGACGAAAATGAGCTTACGTAGTTTACCTGCTAGGTTTTCTATATGTTGTTTAAAACATAACTTGTCATCTATGATAATTCGTATTTTAAAATTTTATCGTGGTTGACTTGATTAACTCATTACATTTGCAACTAAACGAAATATTAGGTGAATGGTTGTGGGCATATATTTTTAATTGGGATAAGATTGGTTCGTTAAGACTTCTTATGGAAAAAGTTAAATATTTAGTTTTATCAATATTGAGAGATAGCAGATTGTTTGAAAGCCAGTTAGAAACAGAGGAAAAACCCGTTTGTGCATACTGAAATGCTTGTTCCCACGTAGAAGCATTAAAAACGAGCGCTGTGTCATCCGCAAAATCTATTATCCTACCATTGCGTAAATATAATATGTTGCATAAGTCATTAATATATACCAGGAATAGGGTAGGACCTAAAATGCTGCCTTGGGGCACACCATATTCGACGGTTAGTTCTTCGCTGGTATATTGACTGATTTTCACACGTTGGGTGCGGTTAGATAAATAACTTTGAAATAGTTTTGGTGGTGTACCTCTTACTTGGAGTAAGAGAGTTTCTCGAGTTTATAACATATTCGGGGCACTGACACTGTGTCAAAAGCTTTAGCCAGGTCGAGAAATATAGCTATGCATTTCTCTTGATTATCTAATCCCCTAACAATATTATTCACTAGGTCGTGTACCGCATCATCACTAGATCGCCCATTACGGAAACCGTACTGTCTAGCGGATAAAATATTAAAGGTTTCTAGATATTTTTTAAGTCGTGAATTCATTATTTTTTCAATGATTTTTGATATAGTAGGTAGGACTGAGATAGGCCGATAGTTCGTCACATCAGATTTATTATTACCCGCTTTAAAAATTGGATGTATCATAGCTCTTTTGAGCTGCTTAGGAAATTCGCCAGCAGATATTGACAGATTGACCAAATAAGTGATGGGACTGATTAGAACACCTTTAAATTGCTTCAATATACTTGCAGAGATCCCATCAACCCCAATAGCGCAGTCAGAATGAAGGCCATTAATTATATGTTCCACTTCAGCTTCTGAACTATCTAGGAACACCATAGAATTATGTACTCTGACTAGATACATATATTACTATCTGTGTTTGAAAAAACAGTGCCCTCGGATGCTGCTACTTTTTCTGATAATTGTTTACCAATACCTATAAAATATGAATTGAGGTCGTTAACGGTCATATAGGCCTATGTAAATGAATAAAAACCCTAAAAAAATAATAATACTACGCTTCAAATTATTTTTTCTTGTTATCATCTCGTGCCACAAGTTACTTAGTCTGTGCGGAAAAGTACAAGCTAGAGCTAGAGCTTTGATTTCCTGGGCAGGCAGCGTTTGTGGATTTCTCCATTAGAAGAAATCAGTAGCAGCACGGAGTCTGGAAAACTGCTTGAAACACGGCAAAAGCCTAACCCCCTATTGCCGTGATTGATGTGAAACTCTGCCTACCCCTTTGGAAAATACTGACGTAATGTTATATTTAAGCAGTGATGGCCTCGAGATATGGGCGCGCGGTCGAAAATCTCGGCGGTCGCGGGTTCGAACCCCAGGCACACACCTCTGACTTTTCGAAGTTATGTGTGTATTCAAGTTGAATTATCACTTGCTTTAACGGTGAAGGAAAACATCGTGATGAAACCTGCACACCTAAAAAGTTCTTAGGAATTTCTTAGGTGTGTAGTCCGCCAACCCGCACTAGGCCAGCGTGGCGCACTATGGCCTAAACCCTCACAATGGTAGAGGAGACCCGTGCTCAGCAGTGGGCGTATATGGGTTAATGAAGAATGTTATGTTTTGCCATAATTTTATTTGCGACCATGGTATCATCATCAGCCTTTATTGCGTCCACTGTTGGACATAGGCCTCTCCTATACGTGACCATGGTATCCTGTATACCATGTAAAAGGATGAAAGAAATCAATAAAATGAAATAAAAAATGTTACGTTTTTATAATCACTACAATACTTATTATAATACTTATTAGTTTTTTTTCGACTACGGTATATTTATACCCGTAAATTGATCAAAATTATTAACATGAATTTATTTCCAAGCCTATTTACAGGTTGTAGACGACAGATCGTGATCGAAAACTTGTACAATTTTTGCTTACGGTACACGTTTCTTTTTTATCAGTGTGTTTGTATTTTTGTAATCACCATTACTTTTACCGCCTCAGTTTTCCAACACGTTCTGTTTACACCTTAATATACTTTTCAACAACAAGCGAATAAGTATTACAGGACACGGAAATATTTTGTTGTCACGACTTGCGACCAAATCTCATTAGTGGTTCGAGTTCCATAAAGTTTGAAATAAACAATTCTCCTAAATCCGTATTAAGTTACAGCAGTTAACGAGAGGACTTAAAATTGAAAAGTTTTGTAAATAAAACTTGTTCTGAACAGTAGCCGTTCTTCCGTAGAAGCTCAAAAGCGTCACACATTAATTAGTGTCTAGTTTATAATTGTTTCTTGTAGGGTCAATAAATTTCTAAGTGAAAGTGTGAAATGTATTGCAAAGATCACATCAGTTTTCTGGTTGTCATTCGTACAATACACCAAAAATGATCCCTTTAACTCTTCATCTGAATATAATGTGGCTTCATTTTAATATACCTATGTAATTAATTAGCAAAACAGACTTCTCAATTACCCTCGATATAAAATATTTTATTTCTAGTAATGCTTTTTCGATGGACAACCATTTTCAGCCGGAAATTCAATTAATATAAAAATCTAACGCTAACCTAGAATAAACAAGAAAATAATTGAATTTCAGCGGCTATCGTTCGTTGCCCAATATTTGAAATCAAATCGAATCGAAATCAATCATAATTCGTTCAATCGTCTATGAGGATAAAAGATGAAAGCCAGTTTATGATCTCGCCTAGATAGGCTATTTAAAAAATAATAACACAGAGAGATACGAAATTAAATGATGGATCAAAGTTGGTTTGATCACGGTGGCCCTAAATCTTAAAATTTTGACAGTGTGATTCTATCTGTACAATCATCATTATCAGTCTTCATATTTTCTTCTACTTTTATTCAAATATTTATTTCGTATCCGGGTGTTTGTTAGACTGATATGTGTCTCGTAGTTTCTGAAACACACGTCTTATCGGTCAGAGCTATGTTAGTATTTTTCCGTTTAAATTTAATATAGAAGTATAGGCGTCAGAGGTTTATAAACAAACTCAATTTCACATTTGTAATTTATATACTCAGCCTATATTTCGTACAAGGAAATCTTGATAAAGTATAGCAGCAATATTATGGATACGAGGCACCGGTAACGCAATCGGGTGGAAGTGATATATTTGATGAACAATCGTTAGGTTGCGGTGTGGGTATTGCGAAACATAAATATTCGTCATAGTTCAGTAGCAATGGTCTGCTATATTCACTCAAAAACGTATGTTACTACTTATATTATATACTCCCTTGGGTTATACACTAGTCAATGCTTAAATTAAATGTCTGAAAGTTAATAAAATTGTTTAATAACTACCGATATAAATATACAGAATAATTATTAAATAAACGTGAAAATCTCTGTCTATCCCTTCGGGGAATATAGGCATGAGTGTATATACGTTAATAAAAATAACGTTTTAAGGTCGCACGTGCTACAATGTCACCTATTTCTTTTGAATCCACATTCATAGTTTAATGGATAAATTTGAATTTCGCCGCAGAATTCTTTCCCTGTGACTTCTTTGGTATCCAATTCTTTTGTGAGACAATAAATACTTCGTTTTTCTTTGTCTCTGTTGGTGCTACCTGTTTCGTAGTAATTGTTGCCGCCACGCCGAACAGCAGATCGAATACGAACCATATCAGCTCGATAATACTTACTATTGATCCACCTAAGCATAAGCCGAATATCCCTCCAAGGTTGGCTGGAAAGTTCAAATGTGATTAATATTGAGACTTGGGAAAAATTGTTGATTTGTTTTTATTACCTTTTTTATTAAATAATATAGGTATTCCTGTATCCCCTTAAAGTGTAGGCTGAAGTTATAAATATTTTTTTGTTAAATAACTTGACCAATAAATAAGAGTCCGGTGGCACAGTTAGCTAGTTGCTTAGAATAAATGGACAACAGCTTGCGAAACAAGAGGAAGCGGGTTCGATCCCCGATCCGAGAACAAAATTTGTGTAATCAACAAAAATTAGTTTCGGGTCTGAGTGTTTGTGAAACCAAAATGTCTCTTGTACACACTTATGCCACAAATTAAACTAGACAATGTAATATTTGGAATTAAAGCTCACTAAATACTTAATATTTTAAGCGGATTGACATCAAAAGAATTTTGACAAAGGTCGGTATTTAACTCCCTCCAAATGAATACTAAGAAAAACCCTTTTAATCATTTATATTGAAATTCCTTTTGTGATAAGGGAAGTTACGTTTTATTTCACAATTTCCCGGCTCACAATGTACTTAAAAATTAATATTGGGGTATTTAATTTGTAACGATAGTAGTTCTTTTATTCCCTTTTTCAATTCAATTATTTTATAATAGGATTTTTTTAAGAAAAACCTGGGTTAAATTTTTATTAAAAATCGCCAATTTGCTGAAAGGTTAAATGTTACTGTGTTTCAAAAACCTTCAAATTAGTCCTTTGGTTAAAGGCATGAAATTGAAATAAGACCTGCGCTTTTCATCTCTGCTTCACCAAAGGTTCGAATGTCAGACATTGCCTCGTTGACTTCATGTCCACCTTTATATTTATTGTATGAAGAGTAATAAAATAAAAAAAAATCACATTAGGACTTATGTTACTGTGCATTATTATTACAAAACCGACGGCTTCGTTTGTCTTAGTTGTTAAATACTCATGTGCTAAAGCGAGATCCTAGTCTACCAACCCGCACTAGGCCAGCGTGGTGGACTAAGGTCTTAACCCTCAATTGTAGAGTAGGTCTGTGCCTAACAGTATGTGTAATATATGCTGATAATGACGAGCAGTGATGGCCTCAAGGTTTGGGCGCGCGGTCGAGAATCTCGGCGGTCGCGGGTTCGAACCCCAGGCACACACCTCTGACTTTTCGAAGTTATGTGTGTATTCACATTGAATTATCACTTGCTTTAACGGTGAAGGAAAACATCGTGATGAAACCTGCACACCTAAGAGTTCTTAGGAATTTCTTAGGTGTGTAGTCCGCCAACCCGCACTAGGCCAGCGTGGTGGACTATGGCCTAAACCCTCTCAATGGTAGAGGAGACCCGTGCTCAGCAGTGGGCGTATATGGGTTGATGAAGAAGAAGAAAGAATGACAGAGACATCCTAAATTCGATTTCCAGGTCGAATACTTGTTAGGTAGTCACTAGGTTTCGGAAATCATGAATTTTTAGTGAAAGTACAGAATTGGTAGATTTACCCAGCAAGGGAGTTGCAGATTATACACGGCTGCCTAACCCTTCTAGTATACAGCCGTGAGTGGCATAAATTTCTATACATATATATTACGTAGAATTAAATATACTTACCTAACATTTGATCCCATGTGTATAAGACTTCTCTGCGGTACTTCATGCAAGTCGTGTCGCTGAAGTGAACCGACACCCTGCTGTATGCGCCCTTCACATTCCTTAGACAGTATAATACATTAGGACAGGTTTGTACTGTGGTAATTTACTCAAGAATCGTGGGATGATGTATGACGCAGACCCGAAACGTTGTGTGGGTATTCATTACACTATCTTTATACCGTACAATAAATATTAGTTGACGATAAATATATATCGCGACGGTACTCCCTGAAAAGGCAGAGTGCATTCTGCTAATTGTGTTTTTGTCCCACGAAGTAAAGAGCTGACTCCATTTTGCCATAGAGAATTTACAAATTGAAAAAAATTCTGAGTATTCTGACAAATTTGGTCCCCTTAGATTCAATAATTTAATATTATGCCTGCCGCTGTTGGAGTTACAATGGCGGGTGTGTGACATAGGGCTAAAGACTGCCCCATCTGAGAGCCCATACCTAAATGTTCATACAAATTAAAAATAGGTACTGTTGATAAAACCAGGCGATAAACAGAACAGCTAAATCAACCTCCGTCCTGCGCCTGGTTGAGCCATTATTTACAGAGTTTATCTGTGAAACACCTCATTTTATTATTCGGCTTCAACCGGAGATTAACTGCTGATGGAACTCGGTTTTGGCTTAACCAAATTCCTTTCGTCCTTCTAGGAAATGAAATTCCTTTACACAAGGAGGTTTTAACTCACTGGATACGACACTATTGTTATTGTTATAAATGGTAAAATGGCGATAGTCTCGCAAAAAAACTATGTGATTTGTAGTTGATAAGTCTTGGAATTGATTTCCGGGTCAGTAACTATTGGATATTCCATTAGGTCATAATCAATAGCGGTAAGAATTCTGGATAGGAAAAACATGAATAGTCTCGTCATAACACTCAAACATAATTGGCGAAACGAGGGTATACAGGGTGTATTCAAACCGTGATCGAAAACTAAGGCAGGTGATAGCCACGGTGATTACCCATTGGTGGTAAAAAATGTTGAGAAAAAATAAAACATTTTGATGTTTTCCTAACAACCACATACATTTAATGCATATCTTCATCTTCTTCATCAACCCATATACGCCCACTGCTGAGCACGGGTCTCCTCTACCATTGAGAGGGTTTAGGCCATAGTCCACCACGCTGGCCTAGTGCGGGTTGGCGGACTACACACCTAAGAAATTCCAAAGAACTCTAAGGTGTGCAGGTTTCATCACGATGTTTTCCTTCACCGTTAAGCAAGTGATAATTCAATTTGAATACACACATAACTTCGAAAAGTCAGAGGTGTGTGCCTGGGGTTCGAACCTGCGACCGCCGAGATTCTCGACCGCGCGCCTAAACCTCGAGGCCATCAATGCTTTTAATGCATATGGTTGTTAGAAAAACGAAAAAAAAATTGTAGGGATTTTTTTAGCCATTAGCTTTTGTAATCGCCGTAGTTTTTAGCTGTTTTAGTTTTTGATCACGGCCTGCATACATGTGTGAATGCATCTTTGCTTACGTCTTAGTCCGTGTGAGTGATAGAATTCCAACTAAGCGGGCTCACTTACTCCAAATGTCTCTGGTATTTGACGAATTCAACTTCTGTCTCGTACTGCACGTAATCACATCGTTGGTAGCACTCGCTTTCGGATATTATGTGTCTGATATCCACTTTAATAGTTTCTGGAAATCAAACAATTTGCCGGCTTACTTACAACATTTTATTGTGGGATTACGCTGTGGCTCAATGGGAAAATACCACATGGCATCAAGTCTGATGTTCATAGCAGTGGCGTTACTTCCATAGAAGCCCGAAAGCCCGACTTGCCTTACATAGTTCCGAATAACGAACTTAACGATTGTTTATTTATAAAATAACGTTATAAACGTGAATGTGAGTACTAACCGGTAGGTATTTATTAGTCCTACGTACCAAAAAAATATGCTGCTACTAAATAAACATTTAGGCTTGCCTTAGTTTGACACCCTAGGCACGCCACTGGTTCATAGTATGATTCTAGTAACAGTGATGAGTAAATGACCTTAAGGATTAGGCGTGCGATCGAGACCATAGATCGCAAGTTCAAACCTCAGAGACACTCCGATAATTTTTCGAAGTTATGTGAGTAGTAACAATAACTTATCACGCACATTAATTATAAGGAAAACAATGAGAGGAAACCTGGACATTTATTAAAAAGTTATCCATAATTCTTTAGGTATGTACTCCGCCAATCCACTCAATTCTGGCGTGGTGGACTAAAGATTAAGTTACTGTTACTATTCCCATCTTAGTCAGAAGATCAATATGGGCTGATGATAATAAATGAACTTACTATATTGGCATAGAATATCGTATTTAAAGGACAATAAATCATTTCATTGATTGAGAAACATTATCAAATATTGGGTAGCCTCTAAATGGGGCTAATTTTAGTTTTGACTATCAAGTACCTACGTTAGTCTAATCAAATCTTCACCGCCTACACTGTAAAATCCTAGCAAGTTGTTATCTAACGCGTGGGTATTTTAAACATGTGGGTTGAGCTATAAAAGATACATCTAAAACAAGAAATCGAGACAGACATAAAATGAGCCAAATCATATGCTGCAATCCCACGTAAAGCAATTGCTTCAAGCTGATTCTCTATTAGACCCCAATTTTGTCAAAACAACCTTTTTATCAAAACTGAAATAAAAATGCAACGAAATAAATTATTAAACCATCAGGTATATAAGAGATGATTTTTATGTGTATCATACCTATATTTATTTTATAACGATGGAAGGGTGACTTTACCATGTAAATCACTACATAGTACAAAACAAAGTCGCTTTCTCTGTCCCTTTGTATGCTTAAATCTTCGAAATTACGCAACGGATTTTGATGCGGTTTTTTTTAATAGAAAGACTGATTGAAGAGGAAGGTTTATATGTATGACAACATCCATTAAATATCAGCATTGCACCCGTTCGAAGCCGGGGCGAGTCACTAGTACAAAATAAAAGACAAACAAAATCTTGGTTGAAGTCATATTGCAGCTGACTGTAACGCATAGGTAATACTCACAATTTCGAAATACAAACCTATTGCCTGGTAGATACAGATCAGCCTATCCCATGTACACACAGCGTAGTCTTCAACGCCTAATTGTTCAGCTGTAACAAATGTATTTGCGATGTTAATATTTTTAAATCAAAATAATAAAGTTAATATTTCATCACCTTCAATAGAAAGACGTCCATTACTTTACAAAGGCCTCCCTCAAAGACTTTTATTGTACTCTGTCGGAAGCGGCCTGCAACCACGATTTTTGTTAAATTCCGGTACTAATATTACTATTCTTCTTCTTCATCAACCTATATACGCCCACTGCTGAGCACGGGTCTCCTCTACCATTGAGAGGGTTTAGGCCATAGTCCGCCACGCTGGCCTAGTGCGGGTTGGCGGACTACACACCTAAGAAATTCCTAAGAACTTTTAGGTGTGCAGGTTTTATCACGATGTTTTCCTTCACCGTTATAGCAAGTGATAATTCAATTTGAATACACACATAACTTTCGAAAAGTCAGAGGTGTGTGCCTGGGGTTTGAACCCGCGACCGCCGAGATTCTCGACCGCGCGCCTAAACCTCGAGGCCATCACTGCTATAATATTACTATTAGCTAGGTATATTATAATGTATAATTAGGTTTTCATTTAATCAATCATAATGTAGTTTCTATGAAAATAATTAATATATATATAGGTAACTGTTTCATTATGAGCATGTCAAAGTGGTAGCGCGGTGGTTTGGAATTATTTATAGATGTTGGGAAATACTTGATCGTCTCATATTGCTGATTAAAATATTTCCACAGACTTCTTGCACACAATGATAAAATACCTTTCATACTCTTGACGGATATTGAAAACCTTCGGAAACCACTGTATACTTTCCCTACGTCGAGAATTTAATTCTCTGGATTAACATTTTATTTACGCAAGAATTTATTATAAATAAGATATTATCCGGATGCTTCCTACCAATCGTGAATTATTCCTGTTCGCATTTCAATCGAGATTGCGGTACAAGGAAACAAAGAATATGTTTCTTGTGTTTGTCGTTTTGATTTGTTTCGTTATTTATTTAGAGATACATGAACTGTTACAATCTATATATATAAAAGAAAGTCGTGTTAGTTACACCACTTATAACTCAAGAACGGCAGAACAGATTTGGCTGAAAATTGGTAGGGAGGTAGCTTAGAGCCAGGAGACGGACATAGGATACTTTTTATCCCGTTCTACAGCGTTTCCGTGGGACTTTTCATTGTTTTCTTTATCCATACAAAAGTTTCGTTTTAATAATTAAGTCAATTTGAACTTTAATACAATACAATAAATTTTAAATCGTAGTGGAGGAGTTCTATGTTATAAAAATGAATTGCTCGATGTGTTCCTAAGCGCAAATCTCGAGAACAGCTGAACCGATTTCGCTAATTCTTTTTTTATAATATTCCTTGAAGTACGAGGATTGTTCTTACGGAGAGATACATTTTAATAATTGCCTGAAAAGGTCTAAAAATAATACTTTTCTATATTCCCATACAAAAGGTTCGTAATGATACTTAAGTCATTTTGAACTTTAACACCATACAAAATTTCCTGTCATTTAATGTTTATCCCGTCGATGCAGTTAGAGGCTCCCTCAAATAAAAGAACTTATTAAAATAAGCATTTTGAATCGACAATACGTATCTATAACATTCGAATAATTGCGTATTTTAGATGTTAAAAATGCAGAATTCTCATGACAATGGATTGACATTTTTTGGCTGTCAAATATTAAGGCGTGCGTTCAGAAATTTATTTTGTGTAACAAATCTCCTTGGTAGTGCCTAATTTTTTATTTTTTATTATGCTTGAATATCTAAAATACTCTAAATCTCCTTCAAGAAATATTAATAAATAGTCAGGGGATGCCTTTTCCATTGATCTAGCCAGTCATGGAACAGGGCTATGAGTTCGCGACCTCGGCCCCCCGAGCTGTTGGAGTCTCCCACTACTTTCTTATCCGGGACTGTGGCATCCTTACCATCAGGCCAAATATCCTTACCTGCAATATCCTGTACCCCATTTACCAAAAGAACGAAAGCCCCAAGGAGAGTTGGTGTCAGACAGGCGGGCGGCCGTAAAACATTTGCGAAAACATTTAAACAGTATGTATAATAAGAAAAGTGACAGGGCCTAGGCCGTCCCCCGTAGTCGACGCGCAGGAGCAGCACCCGGTTCCTATGAGAAATGGGCAAGGTTTGTTACACCAGCCCGGGCGGGGGCAACGTAAGACACTAGCCCGGAAAATGAGATTGAGGTATGCAAGTTGGAATGTAGGTACGACAAATGGTAGGTCAAGGGAGCTAGCATTTGTGCTGAAAAAGAAAAAAAAAATGGTCAACGAAGAAGACTTACGAAAGACGACTGCATGCAGCAAAGATGCGAATGTTGCGGTGGATGTGTGGTGTAACACGGAATGACAGAGTCAGAAATGAATACTTTAGGGTAAGTCTGAAAGTAGCTCCTGTGATAGAAAAGATGAAAGGAAACCGTCTGTCGTGGTATGGGCACATTAAGAGAAGGAATTAATCAAATGTAGGAAAAAAAAGTGATGAACATGAAAGTGGATGGATGGGCGAGCCGAGGAAGGCCAAAAAAGAGATGGATGGAGTGCGTGACTGAAAATATGAAAAAGAAAGGGGTGAATGAAAACATGAT
This sequence comes from Cephonodes hylas, assembly GCA_030295005.1. Classification (NCBI taxonomy): domain Eukaryota; kingdom Metazoa; phylum Arthropoda; class Insecta; order Lepidoptera; family Sphingidae; genus Cephonodes; species Cephonodes hylas. The sequence continues at coordinate 18,344,516 of AP025361.1, forward strand.
GGCTGACAGGGATGTGTGGAAAAAGAAGAGATACTGCGCCGACCCCAAGTAATTAATTGGGACCAGGGCAAGGGGATGATGATATACCTAAGTAATTAAAAATTAAATTCTGTTAATAAGTAACAAGACATTCATTGACTGGTAGGGCGATACGAAGTTTGCCGGGACAGCTAGTAGTAAATAAATACAGCCAACAGTTACATTCAAAGTTCTGACCCAACCTGTGTCGTGCATATCAGAAACTACGAGGGCCTTTTCGGTTTCAATAACATCCAGAACCAAAAAAAATATTGTTGAATGACAAAACTATTTGTCTCGGCACAGGGATCGAACCCGCAGCATTTTGTTTAGCAAGCTGGTATCTAGCCAAGTGTACCACGGGGCTGTTAACATAACACATAACAAAAGCTGTTAACTTAGGACTTCAAAGATGTCTGATAATAACATTCATAGATAACTAACAAAATGTAAAATATTATAAGATATTTATCACATGGTATTGAACGTTTCCGAAGATCAGATCTTAAACAATCCAAAAACCATAATATATCAAGATGAAAAACTGATTTCGGTGCTACCAGCTCGTTTCAATTTCGAACAAAAAGTCATTAGCAGTGTAAAAATATAACCAAGGTATAACAAAGATAATCTGTTAGGGGTAAAATTACCTGTGTATTCAAACGGCAGGCACCGACAATGGACGACGACGCGGCGCAGCATTAGCTGACTCATGCAGCCCTGGTAGAAACTCTCGCCCACGCGTGCATCCTGACGTAACAGATTTAGGGCAGAAACACATTATTCAGTACATAAATATACCCAACAGTCACATATACATACATAAACCACAAGCTGGTCAATACGTAAATGTCTGAAAGTTAATTTAACTACTTAAAAACCTTCTTCAAACCAGGCTTAAAAAGAGCATTTTCCTCACGGTAGGCAGCGGCGTGGCTGTGCCCCTGGCATTGCCAAGTCCATGAGCGGCGGTGACCGCTTACCACCAGGCGGGCCGTCTGCTCGTCTGCCTGCTTAGGCGATTAAAAAAAAAAAACTCATAAGTAATACATCCAACAGTCACATACCTAGTTCTGACCCTACACTGTATCCTAATACAAGTCTTGTGTTATCAAAAATGAAGATTAAATGTCGTGTCTCACCGCGGTTTAAGTGTGTTTCCGCCTTAATCATTTAACTTACAAATATAAAATTCATTTGAAACACCAACGCAGTATAAGTTTTGAATTTTATTTATATGTCGGTATTAGCTGCTTCTTATTTATTTTAGCTGCGTATTCTGACGCTTAGATTTCATTCGATGTATTTGTTTCACCCTAGCTGTTCGTATGCTCCTAAAAATGAATAGGTACGTAGTCGAGAGTAGCAGTAAATTTATATAGTCAGCAACAGGTAGAGTTCTGACTCTACCCTAAGATACGATATTGTATCGTAGGTATCAGAAACTACATACGTTTATACTGGCAGAAGTGCATTACTTCACCCACATTTCGGTAATTTTAATAATACTGCCCGATCCGGGATACGAACACGGACTACTAGAACGCAAGGAAAATAAGGCCGCGAAACCACGAGATTAGACGTGGGAGACTTACAAGCAAACTCCCTTTGGCAACTGTAATTCTAAGAACGCATGTATTGATAACATTTTACTTGCCATAATGATACCCTTATCATGTATCTGGAATGCGTGGGAGGGGCACTTCAATGCCTAGAGGTATACGATTTGATGATCGCAAAAATAATGACATATTCATGCCAATTAAGCATCGAAAAAGATGCTATTTGGAAGCATTATTTCGAGAGATAATTCAGCGTAAATTCTGAACCATTATTGCCTGAGAAATCGAAGACGATATAAATGCGAAAGAAGCACAATCTGAGTACCTACGTGTACTCGTATACTGCCAAGTTAGTTTCTATGAGTTTTGGCAATGTTGTGTATGTACCTGACATACACACGGCAAAAAAAAAAAATTGGGAGCAGGGCAGGAGAATGATGAGGTACATACACTTGGTTTTGTCTTTTTAGGGTACATTTGTAGACTCCGACATCTAGCTGAGAAATTACTAACGAAATCCCCAACAAGGTAAAAACCCAGGGCCTCTCGATCATAACCGCAAGCCGGGAAAGCAACGAGGTAGCAGTTGATAATTAAATTTGTGTGAAAATGTGTCCCGGTAAGGCGCGGTCACTGCAACCCACCGGTCGGCGCTTTTTATTAATACTTCAGCATGTTTTCAGCGTGTTTATAAAATGCTATGAACTCGTAATTTTGCGTTAACGACTCACTAACACGACGGCAAGTTTTAATTAATTTTTGGACAGAATGAGTTAACAACAAATTTTGTGTCGTTTATAATTAAATCTCTTTTCGTTTCATTTTCTTTTAATAGCATGCATACAAACGCGCTTTTTTAATATGACACTAAAATAAATTTTGTATAGATTTTTCACTCTCTTTCCCAAAACCATCGCTATTTCATACACATGTACATATGTCTGTCTATTGAGCTCAGTACTATTACTGATTTTTTTTAACCCTTAGTTACTTGTGCCTAAATATATTCTAATTTATCTGGTGGACTCCAAAGGACTCCACCAACATTTTTTTGGTTTAACTACAATAGTGCTTGACACGTGAATCAAACCTGCCAATCACGTTCGTACACCCCATTTTTTCCGGGGTTAATAAGACAGCTTATGTAATAGTAGAAAAAAGAAAAGAAAAAAGGTTTTATTACTGACCAATCCACAAAAAGAAAAACAAAACATTCAACAATATTCTATTCAAATCAGTTAGAAACGATGTAAAGTACACGCCCTTAACGGGAAAAGGTAGACTTAATAGGGTATAAGGTTACTAATCGTATACTCGTGTACAACCATCTGCATTAAATGCAAGTATGTGGTTTTGTGTGTGTATGTGTGTTGTATGTGCACATTTAATTTTTCACTTATATTTTTGACAGCACCATTGCGATTGGTTCGACACCAGCTTGCGAAACGAGGTTAGATCCCCACACCGAGACAAATGTTTGTGTGATCCACGAATATTTGTTTCGGGTCTGAGTATTTGTGTGATCGAAAAGTCTCGTAATTTCTGGTACCCACGAGTACCCCCCGAGTAGTAGAGTAGTAGTGTATTTTTTTAAGACTCGTATCTTAGTGAGGGGTCAAAAATATTCATGTGATTGGTGGTATTTATTGATTTGCATATAAAGTCCCTTACTGTTTCCAAGATACATTTCCTGCTCCTCAAGGCCAGCTGGTTGACGTAGCTGGAGGAGCTGATGGCCCAGACATACACGTTCACGTCGAAGTACGCGTCAGGTGTGAGCGGGATGGCGCTATCCAGAAGGGTCATCTTGTCCTTTTCGTCGAACACGTACAGCTTGAACACAAGAATGACTACGTGAATCAGGCAGTTTATCGGTTTCTGTCTCGTGGTCTGGTGATCTTGAGGTACCGGGTGCAATTCCCGGACGGGTAAGGTGATATTGGTTTTTTGAAGTAGGTTCCCGAAAAAAAGGCAATAGGCTCGCCCCCTATTACATTGAATAGATACCTGCAAACATATTACATAGCGCACCTGGCGAAATATGGGTGTAGAAATGCACCTCTTCCTACCCCTTTAGTACAGGCGCAAATTTATGTTAGTATTTAAAAGTAGATAGTTGAATAAATACAGAGTGAATCACAAGTCAGGTGACCTAATCAAAACTCGTATTAGTGACGACTTTGATACAAATGTATAATTAAAAACCGACTGATAGGTTTGACCAAATTCGCGATAAAAAAATTCTAGAATATCCCTCCGCTGTCAAATTACAAGCTCCGTCGTGTATAATACATAAATAATAAACTATGCAAAGTTCTGAATATTACGACGTCGCCGTACAGACATTATGTCGTAATAAAATTAATAGCTATTTTATAGAGTTAAGTTTTTTATAATTATCTTTTACTTATTTGTTGTCGTTGTTTATAGCATGTCAAAATGTCCCTTTATATCACTACTTTTATATATAACCTATTTTACGGGAGTAAATAGTAATAAAATAAATATAATTAGATGGGAATCTAAAATAAATAAATCATCCTAAAGCCTAAAGAAATCATCAAAGATATCAGAATTCTCCGAACAATCAGGAAAACCTGACTAGCTATATTTATTTAATAAAATTGAGTCAATTCCGTCTCAGTGAAACTACGAAACACGCTAGACTGTTAATAAAACCGTTTCAAAATCGAAAGTATTGAACATTTTTACCATGCCTTTTACTGAAAGTTTTAATTAAACGTCCGAAAAACTTCTTTGAAACCTTCATTTTTTCTGAATACAAGGAAATAATTTTTTGAATTGAGAGATTAGCTTTAGGACCAATTCGTCACATAAAAAAACTTTACCTCTATCGAAACGAACGATAAACACGTGAAATGACATAAATATTTAAACAGCTTTTAGCGTTAATCTTATCCATCGCGAGAGATATTTAATGTGAAAATTATTGCGAAACATCCAAAATAGACTGTAGCTACCTGGTTTAGAACCCAAGTTATATTAAGTATATCATGTTTCACTAATATACTTTGTTGTTATCAGCCCATATACGTCCCACTGCTGGGCACGGGCCTCCTCTGCCAATGGAGGGTTTTAGGCCTTAGTCCACCACGCTGGCCTAGTGTGGGTTGGCGGACTACGAACCTAAGAAATATACTTATCACATTAAAATACGTAAACGAGTTCTTATACTTGATATGTTTCACGTTTAATCGGATTTTAATATGTAGATAGGTGACGACTTTTACTAGTATATCTGGGACAAAAATTTGCAATAACTAAAAGATACACACTAAGATATAAATATTGTTTTGTGGGTATCAGAAACTACGAGAGACATTTCGGTCCCACAAACACCGCTATCGCTGCGGCTCTCCGTAATATCTCTATATTACGTGTTCATATTTCCTTATGACGTTTTCCTTTAGCGTTAAAATAGAAGTAACAACCCGTTTAAGGCGCGAGTTTATGAATTATTCATTCACGAATTTCATCATACATTTTCATATACTATACTATATATAAGCAGTGATGGCCTCGAGGTTTGGGCGCGCGGTCGAGAATCTCGGCGGTCGCGGGTTCGAACCCCAGGCACACACCTCTGACTTTTCGAAGTTATGTGTGTATTCAAATTGAATTATCACTTGCTTTAACGGTGAAGGAAAACATCGTGATGAAACCTGCACACCTAAAAAGTTCTTAGGAATTTCTTAGGTGTGCAGTCCGCCAACCCGCACTAGGCCAGCGTGGCGGACTATGGCCTAAACCCTCTCAATGGTAGAGGAGACCCGTGCTCAGCAGTGGGCGTATATGGGTTGATGAAGAAGAAGAAGAAGATACTATATATATAAACTTATATACCTGTAAAATACACGTATATTATGTGTCAATGCTAAACTTTATATCTTCAGTAACTACGGTATTAAATTACATATAATATGGCTATGAAAGTAGTAAAATAATAACTTTGACGAAAAAATAAGAGAGATTTAAGAATCAGCCCTTGGCGGTTCGCTGACGATGCCAATTCTCTTTGTGGTGCTCTTTCAATGTATTATATTTGTCGCTTTGTCATACTAATATTCGAAAAATGATCTTTTTTTGAAAATTGTGTTATTTTATTATTTGGGGCAGAATGTTACAAGATTGGGCATCAAAATAACATGTCCTACACTACGATTATTAAATGAAAAATAAAATTGTCCAATTGATAAAAAAAAATAATAATTGTGAAATACTAAAATGTTTTTTTCTAATCTGATTTCCAACACCATTATTATTAAAAACGTGACTGGAAAACGACGTGACGCCTCTACGTGCCTCGTCTTGTATCATGTATCAGTGAGTCCTCATGTACCTTAACTTTATATCCGCATAAAGCACTTTATTAAATCCACCACCTCGAAGAAAATTTCTATACATCCGAAAAGGCTTCGCGCAATGTATTATTAAATCGTAAGACTGTTTACAATATACATATCTACATTATTTTATATTGTAACCAACTGATTTCGAGCATATAAAACACGTGTAACAGCCCCGTAGCCCAATAGTCTATATACAATCTATATTTATTTATGACTGATCAGCATAATTTTGCTAACTGGTAATAGATATATCCTTATCGTTGCCAGACGAAACTTGGGCGGGAATTGGGCGCGAGCTTTAGGTACCATCAGGTCAGCTTCGATCATTTCGAAAGCAATTACAGGGTTTTTTTTAGCACCAATGTCTTTGTAATCACTATTACTTGTCTTAGATTTCGATCACGGGTTTTTTAAACCTGTCTAAGTCAAGCCACGAGCATCATGAATATATTTCCATCTAAAAGTGTACTAAAGAATGAATAATGACAAACACATTAAAAACGGAGTCTGCCTTATGCAAGACTGCGTGATGATTCAAAATTAAAATACATGTATTCTATAGAGATTTTGGAACTTAGGTCATGTTCTAAATTTCCTTGAGAATGGCATTTCCAACAATGCCAATGGAATCAATGAAATAACTGGAACTATTTAGTGACGGAACAGAACGCATTTTTTGCTAATATTTGACCCTTTCCATGTATTGAAATGTGTTAATACCTGGGAATTACTATAGCAGCTAGAACTTACTCTTCCGCCCTGTGGATTGGGGGTGTGAGAATTCCGCCACGGTATCCCCTACCTGCCGTAAGAGGCGACTAACAGGGGTACTGGGGTAGCAGGGCGTACTGCGGGGGCGGTACCCTATGATAGCAACCCCGAGATTGGCGGCAGGGGATGTGACCTCTTAACTGTCGAGGACGTTCAAAATTAACGTCCAAATAGAGTAAGTGGAGGGCATACCAAGCCCTCCCAATTTGTAGGGGTCCATAATTGGACGACGCGCTGGGCGGCAGCGGACCATTTAGGACACTTCTAGCCCTGAGATGCCGCAAAACCGCCCTAAATGCGCGTGATGGTCACCGAGAGGTTTTAGTCGGTATGCTGGCGTGGCCAGTGACCCCGACATACCCCTAACGGCCTCCCTCGAGGTGCCGAACAGGGGAGCTTAAGGCGCTTTCCTCTCGTGATAAAAAAAAAAATTAAAAAAAAGAACTTACTCTTAACGATAAAGCTATGATATAGTAAGACCTTGTAATTAGTGTTCTCGATGACCACTCGAATGATACCCATCATGTATCTAATGCCGAAGCAAAACTTATTTCTTTTTAAATCCACAATGCGCAATATTAAAACTTCAAGAGACTAATGGCTGAGGGCAGAATAAGGACGTCAACCGCGACATAATAATATTCCAATTTGACATATAATTGGGAATATTCAAAACCTACAACATATAATTTATAAACTAGACATAACCAATTTACGCGTAACGCTTTTTGGCTTCTATGGAACTATCGTCGCTGTTCACCAGTCAAACCTGTGAAATACAATTCGCCAATCGATGTTCTATTGGAGATCATCATGCTTCTCTTCAAATACGGTGTTGACACTTTGCCGTGCCCGTATAGAATAAAAATCGCGAATCAGTATATGAGAATTGTAAAGTTGGTTAAGCATTGTTCAGTGATTTGAAAATCTAGGGTGAAGTAGGATACTTTGGTCTACTTGTGTCCCAGCTCACTAATTAGTGACTTCTGAATGATCACAGGAAAAATACATAGGTACGTTATAACAGGTCTTAATTTTATTTTTTTGACCTCGTAAAAATATGTCACTGTTACAATTTCAATAATGTTCGAACGTATATTATACTTCATTAAAAAGTCTTCGACCTAGAAATTACGTTAAGTCGTTTGAAGGTTTAAAAGTTTAAAAAAGTGGAAAATAAATTACGTTATGTTAAGAAAAGTTTGTAAAAGCCTTTGGTTTAATTTCTGAATGATACTATTTAAACAAAACCATTTTTCTTTTTATAGTCGTTGCAATTTGTGGTTGCAAAATGTAATATTTACTAGGATTGTTTATACGTTTTTTTCTTTTTATCATGGCAATAACTTAAATTATGCCTTACTCACCATAGCGTATCCCTGTGTATTACTGTCGTTTACTTCGGTTTTGTGAGCTCTGACAATAATATCTAAAGCTTCCGAAGCATCCATGCCGGCTATGAAATTTGTCGTTGTTCCTACCTGTTCCCTGTAACACAATTTAATTTATAGGTACATTTACTATCCGAAAATGGATGATTAGAAACCAGTATGAGGTAAGTTCCGAAAATCCCAAGTTCCACTTAAATGCAGGTATATTGTTTATTGAACTGCTTCTACTAAGAATTTCTTAATTGAAGAATCCAAGAGGTCGTACGGTACATATTAATGTCGCGAGACCACGGGGCAGTCATTTCTTTCAATCATCCGGTTGGAATTCATTTAGTTAGTGTCATTCTCTTTATTTTTACATCGTTAAAAAGTGATAATATATAAATCCAAATACTCATATATGTACATATCGAAATGTAATTATTGTTAAGGACTTCAAATCTTGACAACGTGTTTCATTGCGACTTCACTGTCACAAACATATAAGGTACCTGAAGTGTTTTTCAAACACACAAACATAATTACTCTCACCTGAAGTAATGTATGTCAAACTGGCAACAGTATCCAACGATGGTGAAGACGGATCGGAACATATTCGAACAGTTGTATTTTCGGGATCTCCAAAGGCACTCTACGATCAAATTCTCACAGGGCTCCTGGAACTAAAGAGTAAATGTTTTAATATTTTTCTTTGAATATATAGGTGTAAGAATTACTATGGATTACGAGACCTCAAGGTCCAGGGTTCGCTTGTTGGGTCGGCCAGTGTTATGGATTAGTTTCAATAGACAATTATCAGTATAGGCTTGGATACTGAATATTTGGGTGGAAACGGGCAATAAAGAAATACACAAATTTACCCATCGCAAATTGAAAAAATATTTATGTGTAAAAGGTATGGTAACAAAAGCTTTTGTATCTACGATGAACTGACCGTATACAGGAGCATTTTGTACGGATATCCAAGATCGTGCAGCAGGGAATGCATTTTTCTCACGTACGGTTCGGGAGTATAATCCTTTTCTTTAATACCAGAAAAACTTTTGTAAAACTCTTCAATTTGTGTCATGTTGTAGCCGCGAAGGAGCCTGCAAAATAAAATATTACCGTTCATATGCTTTGCCAAAAAATACTGAGTTTAGTTATTAAGCAGTGATGGCCTCGAGGTTTAGGCGCGCGGTCGAGAATCTCGGCGGTCGCAGGTTCGAACCCCAGGCACACATCTCTGACTTTTCAAAGTAATGAGTGTATTCAATTCACATTAAATTATCACTTGCTTTAATGGTGAAGGAAAACATCGTGATGAAACCTGCACACCTAATAGTTCTTAGGAATTTCTTCGGTGTGTAGTCCGCCAATCCGCACTAGGCCAGCGTCGTGGACTATGGCCTAAACCCTCTCATTGGTAGAGGAGACCCGTGCCCAGCAGTGGGACGTACACATATTGGTTGATGATGACTGAGTTTAGTTATAGGTAAATATGTTCGAGGTACGCTTCTTGTGTCGGACAGTGTTTTTGGTTTTTCATTTGCAGCACCAAGTTTTAAAATATGTACAAAATTTTTTTGGAATAAAATCTGGTGAAACATGGATATACTTTAAGGATCCAAAGCCAAAATATGTATGTATACCTGAAAAATAAGTATTCTTTGCAAAAATTTGTCAGTGACAATGAAATGGCCATCGCCTCCGCCCGCAGGTTAATATAAAATTTATTTTATGAATTACCTTGTTTAATCCAGTTTCAACGGAGAAGTCTCAAGTTATTCAACAATTAATAAAATTATCCTAAGAATGTTTACGGAATGTAAACTACCAACTCGTAAATTTAAAGATCAAATAGTTGAAATTGAATAACTAAATACTTTAAATAGTACGTAAATCCAAACCTGTACTTGGACTGCGGTACAACGGAACAACTACTGCGATAATAGAAAATTTTCATAAGTAAGATAAAGAACTGCCTCGTGGTCATGTGCCGTGCGGTCTAGAGGTCCTAGGTTCGATTCCCGGGCCGGGCAAAGTGTTATTGGGTTTTCCCATTAGGAAATTCTCAATAACAGCACGGAGTCTAGAAATGTGCCCGAAAAACGGCAATAGCTCGCCCCCTATTACGTGGGACTGATACATACTGGCGAAATGTGGGTGCAGAAATGCACCTCTGCCTACCCCATCAGGGAATACAGGCGTGAGTTTATGTATGTAAGATAAAGAAATGATGGATGGATCTGACAAGTGATGAAAGGTGCCGGGTAGCGGTTGGATGAGACCAAGACAGTTTGCGCTTAATTGGGAAAGCCTACGTTTACCAGTGAACACGGTAATATTTAGTGTCCCCATACATATACTCAATATGTTTTGGTAGTACAGAAAAAAATAACTGTATACTTACAACAGCTCCGTTATATCTCCAGTGTTTGGTCCGTATACAATGTTTGTGTCGCACAAAGTGATTGCCGGGAACGGTATTTCTGATACCGAGTAATGAGTTGATTCCACCTGTAATATATATCTATACTGAGAAATCTGCCTCTTCATATCTAGAGCTAGTTTATTCTAGCATTCACCCGTTATGAATCTAGGCGTAAACTTTGCAAATTCGTGGAATAATTCATAAAGTCAATGCAGAGTTTAGATCAAATGAAATACTAAGGTATTGTTTTTTGTACTTTATGAAAATCATTTTTCGCTTTGATATGAGATGGATTGGATATTTTAAGATGAATACTTGAAAATACTATTTATCAAAAGTAAATGAAACGTTTGGGAAAGAAAACATAAAAATCTCCATAACCCTGTATCCCTGAAGCGGTAGGCAGAATTATATTTTTGCATCCACAGAAACACTCAGACCCCAAAACAAATATAAGTGAATAACACAAACATGTGTCTAGTTGCGGGGATCGAACCCAAAGCCTCTTGTTTCGCCAGCTGCCAGCCATTAAACCAATTACGTCACGGGCATGCCTATTATCTTTAGGTATTTGTACTTATTAGTGAGAATTATTTGATGTACGATATTTTGACGATAAACATGTTTTTCTTTCTTTTTTCAATCTTAGACAGAAAGTATGGCAAGTAAAACGTTATATGATGCGACTAATATTCAATTTATTGGAAAATTACCGAAGCAACGTAAGCATTTTAATTATTATATGCAACGAGGCAATTGATATTATTTATAACGGTACCTACATATATTTTTTTATATTTGTGGCCATCGTATAATACCAATAAATCGTACAAATTAAGCAGTCTTAAAGTATAAGACTAGCGACCCGCCCCGGCTTCGCACGGGTGCAATGCTGATATTTAATGGATGTTATCATACATATAAACCTTCCTCTTCAATCACTCTATCATTATTTAAGCATACAAAAGGGCATAGGGACAGAGAAAGCGACTTTGTTTTATACTATGTAGTGATAAACATAAATTCGATTATTCACCTCACTGCTCCGGCAATGCAGTCAACCGGGTTCGATTTTACCCTGAGTATTCCAATGCAAAACCCAATCGCAAAAACTTTTACTCAGAATATTTGATGGGCAAATTTATTACTAAACTAGCTTTTGCCCGCGACTCCGTCTGCGTAGACTTTAGGGCTGAGTGCAGAAAGATAATAAGTGAATCTTTAATTTGTCTCATAAGTGTCTAAAAAAAGTTTTACTTTGAAAAATCTATTTCCGCATTTATAACATGTTTATTCCACGGGAACATTTAATTGTTATTTCACAGGGTCCTATTTATGTTCATACCTAAAATATATAACTTAGTCGAATAGTTTAGGCGTGAAAGCGTAACAGACTTACAGACTTACTCTTGCAATTATAACATGTACCCATACCCACGGGAACACATTTTCCAGGATAAAAGTATATCATGTTAATTCGGTGGGTCCTACCTATCTCTATACCAAAACTCATTTAGATTGATTCAGTAGATCTTGAATATAGCTATTCCCACGGAAATACTACATTTTCCGGGATAAAAGTATTCTATGTTACTTTGGTGGGTCCTACCTATCTCCATACCAAAAGTCATTTAAATAGGTTCAGTACATCTAGATAATAATAATTCCCACGGGAATACTACATTTTCCGGGATAAAAGTATCCTTTGTTACTTCGGCGGGCCCTACCTATCTCCATACCAAATATCATTGAAATCTGTTCAGTAGATCCTGAAATACCCATTCCCACGGGAATACTACATTTTCCGGGATAAAATGTATCCTATGTTACTTCGGTGGGCCCTACCTATCTCCATACCAAAAATCATTCAAATAGGTTCAGTAGATCCAGAAATACCCATTCCCACGGGAATACTATATTTTCCGGGATAAAATGTATCCTATGTCACTTCGGCGGGCCGTACCTATCTCCATACCAAAAATCATTCAAATAGGTTCAGTAGATCCAGAAATACCCATTCCCACGGGAATACTATATTTTCCGGGATAAAATGTATCCTATGTCACTTCGGCGGGCCCTACCTATCTCCATACCAAAAATCATTCAAATCGGTTCAGTAGATCCAGAAATACCCGTTCCCACGGGAATACTACATTTTCCGGGATAAAATGCATCCTATGTTGCTTCGGTGGGCCCTACCTATCTCCATACCAAATATCATTAAAATCGGTTCAGTAGATCCAGAAATAACCGTTCCCACGGGAATACTACATTTTCCGGGATAAAATGTATCCTATGTCACTTCGGCGGGCCCTACCTATCTCCATACCAAAAATCATTCAAATCGGTTCAGTAGATCCAGAAATACCCGTTCCCACGGGAACACTACATTTTCCGGGATAAAATGCATCCTATGTTGCTTCGGTGGGCCCTACCTATCTTCATACCAAATATCATTAAAATCGGTTCAGTAGATCCAGAAATAACCGTTCCCACGGGAATACTACATTTTCCGGGATAAAATGCATCCTATGTTACTTCGGTGGGCCTTACCTATCTCCATACCAAAAATCATTGAAATCGGTCAAATGGTTTAGACGTGAAAGCATTACACAGGTAGTGTTACTTTCGAGTTACAATAAATGCTCATCCCACAGGAACCCTACATATTCCCGGGATAAAATGTTGTTCATGTTACTTCATAGGATCTCATTTATGATCATACCGAGAATCATAAAAGTCGGTCGAATGGTTTAAGCGTGAAAGCGTAAGAAAAATATAGGGTTTTTTACCCAATCCCACGGGAATACTACATTTTCCGGGATAAAAAGTATCCTATGTTACTTCGGTGGGTCCCATCTATCTTCATCCCAAAAATCATCCAATTCGGTTCAGTACTTTTTGAGTTTATTCGTAACAAACATACAAAAATACAAAAATACAAAAATACAAAAATACAAAAATACAAAAATACAAAAATACAAACCTTTCCTCTTTATAATAATAGTATAGATTTAGAAATATCAAATTCTTTCGAATCCATTACATTTTCATTCAGAGATGTTTCATATTTAATATTTAGAGCCATTACTTTCATACAAAATTTTAAATATTTCTGTTTAAAATATAACATTTTTATTATATCACTAATAATAATGCGAGAAAAAATATAAACTTATAACGTATTATATGTAATTGTAAGATGCCTTCATCTTGATCCCATAAAATACTTTATACATTTCATTGCCAACTATAAAGAGAATTTTCCATTGTGTCTATGCTAACCTAGTACCAAGCTATGGACTTTATATAAAAAAATCACTCAATAAGGAGGTCAATAATTATAATCATAACTTGAAATGCCAGTGATGTTTCTCAAGTTCAATCGGCCACCAGAAAGCAAACGCCACGCTGAGCTGACAGTCAAAACAATCTTCAATCTTTTTGATGTGGGCCTTGACCCACATCAAAAACTAACAAGCAGGTCTCAAAAATGTCGGCTGTGGTCCTAAATACATGGGATGTGTTTTTCACAGTCAATTCTTACACAACTTGTCGCTTTAAACCCTTGTTTCTTAAAGACGAAATGTCTTTATAAAAAAAATAGCTTTAGCCCGCGACTCCGTCCGCGTAGACTACAGGGTCGGGTTCAGTAAGAAAATAAATCGTAGTCTATTATTTCTTTACAGAGTGTCATTTGCTTCCATAGCGAAAACCATTTAAATCTGTCAAACGGTTTATCCGTGAAAGCGTAATAGACAAAGTAATTCTCATATTTGTATTATATTGCCTTTACGCCAATTCCCACCGGAATACATTTCCCGGAATGAAAGTATCCTATGTTGCTTGGGTGGATCCCGTCTATCCCCATACCAAAGACCATTCAAATTGGTTCCGTAGTTTCGGCGGTTATTCAACACAAGCAAACAATCAAATCTTTCCTTTTTATAATATTAATACAGATGTAAAAGACACTGGTTGCCTTCCATCCGATCTGATTTCATGAGAAAGACATTCATTGATCCCTCATTATATAGGTCATCGTGAAACTTAACCAGTCAGCGAATATAATCTGTTAGATTAAATCTGTAAATTGGTATTGCAAGCATTTTTACCCATCGTTCATCGATTATTGCAAATTTTGACAGCTTCGTCTTTGTTAAATATTGAAATGAATCCAGAGGGCAATGAAATATTTATGTATATATGAGAAAAATTGCGATTAATATTTAATTGATATCGCTAAACTGTGATTAACGTTAATATAATCACAGTGCCAAAAGTTAAAGTTATATGTATTCTTCTTCTTCTTCTTCTTCATCAACCCATATACGCCCACTGCTGAGCACGGGTCTCCTCTACCATTGAGAGGGTTTAGGCCATAGTCCACCACGCTGGCCTAGTGCGGGTTGGCGGACTACACACCTAAGAAATTCCTAAGAACTCTTAGGTATGCAGGTTTCATCACGATGTTTTCCTTCACCGTTAAAGCAAGTGATAATTCAATTTGAATACACACATAACTTCGAAAAGTCAGAGGTGTGTGCCTGGGGTTCGAACCCGCGACCGTCGAGATTCACGACCGCGCGCCCAAACCTCGAGGCCATCACTGCTTAAGTTATATGTATACAAGTTTAGTTTTCATAATTTTTAAGCATTTTCCTAAATATCTTCCTCTTTTTAGGCAAAAAGCCTGCTGTTCAATTTATACGATTATTTTTATAATATTCTAAAAAAATTATAGAAAGTAACTCAACAGAACAATATTTATGTTGTTCAATCTCACATGTTTTTTTTTATAAAATTCCATTTTTAAGAGGTTTACAATGTCTGTAGTACGCACACAAATCTCTCTGGTCAACATCACTTTAAAAAGAGGCTTGAAGCAATTACGTTCAGTTGACTTGGCAATCAAATTTGGCATTGATTAAAAAGGTAGCAAATTTCTCTAGGGATCTGTGACAAAGCTCGTCCTTTAGTAATGACTTCATAGGTATGCTATTTTTGTAACTAAATTCCCGTTTTTAAATTATTCAAAAAATGGCCAATATTTGACGTATATTTACAACAAAATGTAAATCATTATGACTTTGAAAAGACTTAAGGTTGTATCAAAGATGAAGATTTTGGAAATAAATAGGCTACTGTCACCCTAATATGTTTTGTTCTTGTCTATATAAATTAACCTTCAAGCGGGCGCGCGGTCTTTTGTAACGGCAGCGGTCGCGCGTAACCGAAAAGACCTATGGGATAAATCAGAGAAATAAAACATGAATTGTAATCAACTTTATTCATTATTTAATAATTATAATCATTACTATTTTTCTAGGACATAATTTGTAAAAAAAAAATAAAACTTTTAGTAAAAACTAAGTAATGAAAGTAAAAATATTCAAAATAACTTATCTTTGAATCAAAACCTTGGTTTAGGAACAAAAAATCAACTTAGGTGTCTGTATTTACCTATAAATATATAGTAACTAATAACAAATGATAATATTATAAAATCAGTTGACTTTATTAGATCAAATAATTAAAACAGCGATAATCTTAAGTCTAGTTTTCATCGTTGCACTTTACTGTGGTTAGGCTTTCTCCACTGAGATACCTTATCAAAAATCTCGTAAAATATAAAGTTGCATCCGACAGAGGAATCTCATCTTCATCTAAATCGGAGCTGCTAGATCCTTCGGAAGGTTCAGGTATGTGCCTCTGAAACTATGAATAGTCAGAAGTTTCTGACCCTTGTTCACTAATTTCCAATTCGCTTTCTTCATTTTCTCATAGTATTTCCTCAATGTTATCGGTCGTCGACAACTCATTTTTACCAAATAAAACTTTTAATTTACCTAAACCATATGAAAACTACAAACAAAAAATTATCTTAGAGCGTCGCGCGTAACTTTTTGTACGACAGGCGCGCGGAGTCGTTTCGACGCCTGCGCCACGACTTAAACAGTTACACTCCTTTTGGAAAATTGGGTGCAGATCGTAAATGTAAACAGCTTATTTGGTAGGTAGACAAATTATGACAAGTTACTGAGAGCATGATATGGATTCAATGAGAATTATTGTTAATATCACCGAAAATGTGCGGGCAGCGGTCGATTCGACGTCGCGCGACCGCTTGAAGGTTAAAGAGATGTGTTTTGAGACCCAAAAATGACCTTCTGCACCTTTTTAAACTTTACTGCAAAATAACCTCTAATTTACTTAATGGAGTGGTCAGAATATTTTAATGAAATTTAAGATTTAATTATCATCATTTAGTTCATAAAATTGACTATTAAATTTTTTATAAAGCACTGATTTGACTAATTTTAATGAGTGTATAGTGTATATTACATGAGTATTTGAGTAATCCTATTGAAATGTAGTTGGGTAGGGAGATTAGTTAGAAGGCGCGAAAATCTTCATGAGAAACATGTAATCTATACTAATATTATAAAGCTGAAGAGTTTGTTTGTTTGAACGCTAGGATCTTAGGAACTACTGGTCCGATTTGAAAAATTTTCACTGTTAGATAGCACATTTATCGAGGAAGGCTATAGGCTATATAACATCACGCTACGACGAATAGGAGCGGAGCAGCAATAAATAATGTTTCAAAATCGGGGACATTTTTTCCTTTTTGTGAGCTTCCGCTGCGTGCGCTGCGAAAACGGTTAAAGTTTTGCTAAAATAATGTTGGAAAGAAATGTTCCTCTTTAAAAGTTCTAAAAGAAAGTCCGCGACAGCATATGTCTATTTTTTAAGGTTGGCTCACTATAACGTTTTTTATCCTAACCAAATTTATTTTGAAATAAAGTTTTATTTGTGAAGGTGTTTTTATAAATATGATATTAATCCTTATCCAAATAAATACGTTATTCATTACAAGTATATAATTTTAAATAAAATTGCCTTTTACATCGTTTGATTTCACTGAGTATCTTAGAAGATATTGCAGTTTTAAAATATTGATCAAGCGCGCAGTAATGATGCACAAGGCGCCGATCGACGCGTTACGGTTTTACGTTTGAAAAATTTGACCGAATTGTATGATTTTTGGTATAGACATAAATAGGACTCTGAGAAGTAAAATAGACTACAACTTATTTTCCTTCTGAACTCAACCCTGTAGTCTACGCGGACGGACTCGCAAGCAAAAGCTAGTTTAGACATAAGCAACATTCGAAAGCAATGGCAAATTTGGCGCGAATTTTACGGACAATTTTGCCCGAAAACTTGACAATGGACAAAGTGACATTACGGACAATTTTACAAACGTTAACTGTGACGACAAATCTGGGCATTCAGGATAAACGTAGTGACAGTTCCTGGCACCGACCGTAATTTGAAAGATTGTGTGATTTCATGTCTAATATCAAATGTATTTCGTTCTTGAACAGAATAGTACAATTGTTTTTTCTCTGAGATCGGTAATATCCTTTCTTAAGATTTTCTTTTAAACCTTAAATTCGGACCCAATAATGACAATGCAAGCATCTCGATTATAATCATGTGGACATAGACAACAAAATTGTACTGCATACTACTAAAACTTAATATAAAAACCTTTTCAATTTTTTTTTTAATTGTCAAAAGAAGGGTTGCACTTTCAATTTATCGTTTTGGGTCTGAGTTTTCGATATAGGTACACAAAAATGTATCGTAATTTCTAATATTCTCGACACAAGATTTTTTATTCTCGAATTAGAACTATTTATAATCGTAAACGTTATTTAACAAAAGAAGAAGAACGAAGAATAATACTCACCACTGTCAGCGTGGGATCAATTGCATACTTCTCCCATATCATGTGGCTTAGGAAACAGCACAGAGCGATACTGGCCATGATGACTAACGCCCAAGTAAAGTGAACACACCTATGATTACTATTATAGAAATAATAGAAGCCATGGAGCGTTGAATGCTTGCAGAAAGACGTCGTCTTCTCGTAAATAGTTCTTTTTAAGGGCTTACTAAACCGCATCTTCTGTTTTTAATAGGGTCAGTTAAACACGCTCAAAAAATTTCTTTGTGGTATTTGAAATGTAAAAGAACTATCTTTTAGCATCAAGGTGTACCGAAAAAATGAAACATCGAAATGTATGTAAATAAATTAATAGTGTAAAGTAAAAGCTTTCTACCATTAACTAGAAAAAATTGTAAGGAACTTTGTAATTATATCTTTAGAAAAAATAATTAGTTTTATGACATTTTAATTGTTTTTTGCGTGAAATTAAGCCCGAGTAGTTATTTTTTTAGGCAAATAGAAAAGCCACATTTATCCTTATGATCGCGCAAGATTAGTATGTGCCGTGCTGTTTTAGGTTCTAGGTTCGATTCCCGGATTAGGCAGTATTTTCGAGTTTTTTAGTAGGAGATTCTCAATAGCAGTTATTTGTTATATTGTGAAATTTGAATCGCTTACACATTTTGCCGTCTTTTATTTTGCATTTGACTTTGGGACTTTCATAATAAGAGGCGTCGTATTTTATCCCTTAAAATACCGATCATTAAGTTTAATAAGTTCGAAAAAGCACGAAATAATTTTTGTATCGAGAAAACATATTTTTCGTTGCTTTAAACAAAAAAAAATGTAGATCTATGCGCCGCGGTCCACAGAAGCAAAAGTAATTAATTTTCCATTTACTCGGTGCTGTAAAAATAAAAAATTAAAACTTTATGAAGTCCGAAAGGAGTCTGAATTCATAATATTTATACGACATGACAAACAGAATATCCGTACATAGTTATAAGACACAACTGAATATATGAATGTATGTGTTATATCGATTGAGAAAATAATCCCACTAAAGAAAGGTACTTAACATTAGGTTTATGGTTACTTTATCGTGCTGAGAAAATAACGACTAATTCTTTATTCAGAGAAACAGAAAAATTACATATGATTATCCGGATAAAACTAATCAGTTTTATCATACTCACCCGTGCTGTAGAATCACCTATACACGGGCGCTATTATATTTTATTCTCCTGCCACATGAACACTATATTTTCGAGACAAAAAGTACCTTATATTTTTCTCCGAGATACTATATCTCCAAACCAAAAAATATTGGAATTAGTATTGCGGCTTAGAAATTGAAAACGTAAAAAAACAGATAGACATCGTCATTTTGGCATTTATGTTAGGCATTGCAGAGTGGATTACGAGACTACAGTAGTAGCATTTGATCCACTGCTAGCAAAAGACTTTCTGTACTGTATTACATTTGGCTCAAGCTGCTAGGGCTGACTTGATTTAAATGTTTTGTCTTATCGCTTTAACCTATGTAAGTAATATTTTAGTTTTGTGACTATAGCCTTAAATTATTTATTACTTTTTTTAAGAAGTTTAGCAATTTTATCTTGCGATATTTTCTTTAATTGCTAAAATGAGCCGAGTAAAGTAGCAAAAGAAAACATTTTGGCTTGTAGTATAATTAGTTCTCCAAAATCCGATCCGCATAAAATTAAGTTCATGTTAGCTTATACTCTCGTAATTAAGGTTTCATAATTAGCTCAAACCAATCTAAACATTTCTACCACAATCTGGCTGTACGGAGCTAGGAAATAATATAATCAACGTAAAATTTATTTTATCTTCTGCATTCGGATTATGTCATATAAAAAAGATTAGATCCCCAATTGTTGCTTTAATAATAGTCTACCGAACGAGTTTAAGACATATAATATAGATAGGGCAAACTTTTTACACGTATATTATTTATAAACGCTTTTATCAGGCTCTCAAGGAAGCGTGTACATCACGTGTGCAAAATCAAATAAAACTCTCGTTTCAACAAATATTTTTTTATTACTGTTATGCTTTATTTATATATTTATTTACTTTATTGTACACCATTGATACAGGAATAAAATATAAAATAATACTAACTTATAAGCTAATGTGTCACAAAGGGCGGTATTATCGCTATTTGCAAGATTGCCTGGAAGAGATCTTCCAGCAGTGATGGCCTCGAGGTTTAGGCGCGCGGTCGAGAATCTCGGCGGTCGCGGGTTCGAACCCCAGGCACACACCTCTGACTTTTCGAAGTTATGTGTGTATTCAAATTGAATTATCACTTGCTTTAACGGTGAATGAAAACATCGTGATAAGACCTGCACACCTAAAAGTTCTTAGGAATTTCTTAGGTGTGTAGTCCGCCAACCCGCACTAGGCCAGCGTGGCGGACTATGGCCTAAACCCTCTCAATGGTAGAGGAGACCCGTGCTCAGCAGTGGGCGTATATGGATTGATGAAGATATAAAAAGAAAAACAACAACAACAACGACATCACAAAAAGTAACGAAAAAATTAAAACAAACAAGAATAAAGTAGAACTAAGTAAAAGCTAAATACACAAATATATTTTACAATTAGAATGAAAGCAGTTTGGAGTAATGTGCTTTGAGACTAATCTTAAAGACAGACAACGTTTTTGCTTGCCTTATGGACAAAGGAAGTTCGTTCCACAAACGAGCAGCATGGACTGAGAACGAATTGTCAAGGAAAGAGGAACTATTCTTAGGAATTTCTAGCATCAAATTCTCTAGTGATCTAAACGGTCGTGCATGGGTACCGCTAAGAAAATGAAATCGTTCCTTGAGGTAAAATGGAGAAGAAGGAAGAAAAAGAACACGATAAAGAAGAGAGAGGATACGAGTATTTCGGCGAAAACGAATAGGAAGTCACTTGAGTTTTATTCGAAATTCAGTAACGTGGTCATATTTACGAAGTCCAAATATGAGCCTAATGCAAAAATTCTGGAGTCGATCAAGTTTTTCAAACTGGGCCTCGGTGAGATCAAGGTAGCTAGCATCACCATAATCAAGGAGAGGGAAGAGGAGAGAGGAGGAGTACAAATTATCGATATTAAGTTATCCTTAATATCGATTTGGACTAAGAAAGCAAGAAATCTTTGTAAGCAAAATAAATCTAAGAAAATAATAATTTTGATATGATAAAAAAACTTATACTTTTTATAAATGAAGGCGGACTAAATACCTAAGGCATTCTCTAGCAGTCTAAATGATGGTTCTAACTAACAATATACTAATTTGTAAATTATATATTCTTCTTCCTTTTATAATTACCTATTCTAATATTCATTAACCTTGTAACAGTCAGTTTCTAAAAGATAGGAGCATAAACAGCGAAAAGGGACATCGAAAAATTTGTTAAATGAATACGTATATAATGTATGTATGTCTACAAACTTATTGAGTAATAATGAATGTAATTCATTACTTATGAGGACTAGCCTCTAACTATGAGCTGTAACATTAATGAAAGTAAAAATGTAAAGTACACTCACAATTATTTTTCAAATACGATCAGTAATTGTAATGTCGGGCCCATTAGCGCCCTAATGAAGACGAACATTTTAATTAACAAAGTTTTAATGGTAAAAATATTGATATACCCGCTAATTATTTTAATGAAACAGAATGGTATAGAGGAGTTTAGTAGTTCTACGGCCGGTGGCGGCGCTGCTTCAACTAGTACATAAAATACAAACTTCTACTTAAATGGTGCAGGTTTAATAGCAAAGGCGAAATAGGTGATCCACTTATTAACTCTAGGAAAGATTCAAGACGCAAATAAGCTGTAAGTAGCAAAATAGATTACGCTATCATATTATATAAGAAATTCGAAAGCCTGTCTACTACCTATGCTTTCACGATTAAACGAAAATTTAAAAAGAGTAAAGAAAATATTTGTAGTTTTCATTTCATAGGGTTAAATTGAAGTGATAAATTGAATTGATTAAAGTGAAGTAATAAATTGTTGAAAAATAATTATTAAGGTATACATGAAGGTGAAACTTTAATTCTTCATCAACCCATATACGCCCACTGCTGAGCACGGGTCTCCTCTACCATTGAGAGGGTTTAGGCCATAGTCCGCCACGCTGGCCTAGTGCGGGTTGGCGGACTACACACCTAAGAAATTCCTAAGAACTCTTAGGTGTGCAGGTTTTATCACGATGTTTTCCTTCACCGTTAAAGCAAGAGATAATTCAATGTGAATACGCACATAACTTCAAAAGTCAGAGGTGTGTGCCTGGGGTTCGAACCCGCGACCGCCGAGATTCTCGACCGCGCGCCCAAATCTCGAGGCCATCACTGCTTTTTTTAACTCTTTTTTGAAACTTTAATTGAGTTATTATAACATAATTTGGAACTAATTAACAATGTTCCAACGTAAGATGTAATGCTAAAAGAGTCGTATGCTAAAACGTAGGCACAAATCTTAAATGAGTATAGTTTATCAAACAATCAAGTTTTTATTTACAGAGTGGCCGCTTAAGAAATGTCTAAATAGGGCTTAAAAATATTCTGTGAAATGAATTTTTTTAGCAAAATGAAGTTAATTTTTTTCTGATGCACCCAAGATGAGAGATGATTTACCAAAATATATAACTTAGGATGTTAAGTTATATCCATATAATTTTTGGGTGCTTTATCAACAACTTTGAAAGCAGAGTGAATGTGAAGTGTTACTTTAATTCAAATTTGTTTATTTTCTTGTACTTGTTGTTACATATTTTTATTTTACCTTCGCGACTGTTCAAAATCTTATAAACAAAATAAGAACGAAAGAATCTCTTTATCCCACAGGAGTTCCCTTCATTTGGGACTTATCTCAGTCCTTACCGCGGGGTGAATAGGAGCCTAATGAAATATATTTCTTACAGCGAAATGGGGAGAAAAAAAAAAGTTCTAGCAAAAAAACATATAGCGTCGTTTTTTGAGAATATCACTACGATGCATGGCGCCCATTATTTTACGTTCCTCAGGGGCCGGTACTTGACCATTTGGATGGCAGTAATGGTCTGCAATGCTATCCTGACTATGGCTTTTGTTATGATCATAAAGGACAAGTTTAATGCCAATCAAATTGTGACTGAGGTGAGAGCTCATTTTAAATGGCATATTTAGTGATCATATTAAGTGCACGATTAGAACACAATTAAAATATTAATTTTATAAACATAATATGAATGGACTCACCGGAAACTAAGACAGGTAACACAGGTATAAGTGATTAAAAACCCATGGGCGTCCAAAAAAAAACCGACAAAAAATAAAAAAGGTAACGTTTTCCATACAAATCATATACATTTAATACCGATGGTTGTATGGAAAACGTCAGTAATTTTTTATCTTTATCAGGAATTTTGATTGATGGTAGGGGGTTTGTGATCACCTTATCTACTATCTGCCTAAGTTTCGGATCACGTTCTGAATACACCTGTACATGGATAGAGCGCTATTCCGAAGCAACAAGCAAGAGCCTTGAGGTTACTTACAACAGCTCTGAACACACCTTATGACAAATTACGAAGGAATAGAATGATTAATGTGTATACTACTATGTCCTTTTACTGTTACATCTAAGGCCTCACACAAGCCACGTTATAAACAAGGCATAACCGCTTTTCTACTCTTGAAAGGGATTAGGCCGTACCCCCACGCAGGCTTAACGGAGTCTGTTAGATACAAATAACTTTTTTGTAAGCCTTTAAGGTTTTAACGTTTTATGTGTTTTAAACTAGGTTTAACTACGCTAGGATGTTAAACGAATTTTTCTGTAGAAAAAAATATTTTTCGAGTCGGATTTTTTTAAGTATGTAACTACCTGACCATTGCCCGCAACTCTTATGAATCTTTACATTTAAGTTTTTTTTATGGCCATTATTTAAGAAAAAAAAAAAAAGAAGTTTTTTTATGCCATATTACATTGCTATTCCGCTCTTACTTTTGTCGTAGCATGATGATAATAACCTTCTTCGATAATTAATTGGACCATTGAACATAAAAATATTTTTCAATTTGAACCAATAATTTCTAAATTTACTTCAACCAAATAACCAAACTCAACTTTATACTATGAATAAATTTCAAAAAGTGTGAGCATTTCAGTAGTGTGGCAATTGATAATAAATTCTTAAGCAACTTAAAAATTTAATGTAATAGGTACCTGTCGCAAAAATATTTTTAAGCATCCGTTGATTTTTTGTCAGAAATAATTATTGTCGCAAGGTTTGCAATCATTATAAAGCCGATACTCTCTTAATGACTTTCAAACCTAATCTGCCTTAAAGACAAGATTTATTGATATAGAGCAGGTATTATAAATTCTAATAACTTGTCGATATTACAAAAATCACTTTAAGGTATTGGAAAGTCTCGTTCCATTTTAAGATTACAGTAAATCCATTAACTTAACCAGATATTTGATTCTGGCTACATAGTTTTCGAAGTAGCAATGCGATGATTTCTTGGTTCCTATAAGAATGTAAAATTTATTTTGCTTAATTTAAACATTTCTTAGTCAATCTTGACTTTTGCAAATACATCTTCGGTTAGTCCTACATCATAGTAGGTAACTTGAAAATTACCTATCTTCATCAACCCATATACGCTCACTACTGAGCACGGGTCTCCTCTACCATTGAGAGGGTTTAGGCCATAGTCCGCCACGCTGGCCTAGTGCGGGTTGGCGGACTACACACCTAAGAAATTCCTAAGAACTTTTAGGTGTGCAGGTTTCATCACGATGTTTTCCTTCACCGTTAAAGCAAGTGATAATTCAATTTGAATACACACATTACTTCGAAAAGTCAGAGGTGAACCCGCGACCGCCGAGATTCTCGACCGCGCGCCTAAACCTCGAGGCCATCACTGCTTACTAATTACCTATACGAGTTTTTAAGTATACGATGTGTAATACACACCAATTGCTGGGCGCGATCTCCTCTACAACTGAGACTGAGACAACTCTTTTTGGTTTCACAAACATACAGACCTGCATCAAATATTTGTGTAAACAAATGTTGATCTCAGTGCGGGGATGAATCCCGCGACCTCCCTTTTTGCAAGCTGATATCTAGCCAACGGCATCATGGGCCAAAAAATGAGCCAGTTTAAAAATATTAATAAATTATACGTATCGTTTCAAAGAATTTTACCCACGCAGAAATTAAAAATCAAAAAGACGGTTGCAAAGAGAATTCCGCAAACATCTTATAATAATTGACGTTGTTTACCTCAAGGGCAATACAGCGTCACAATTAATCCATTAAAAAGTCAACAGCCACTCAAATTGTACGAACGTAGGCGCGGAATAATTTGATTGGGCCAATTTCTTTGCTCTTTCTTCTAATTTTCGAATTTAGGTTTCTTTGTAATACTTTTTACCGAGTTTTACGAGAGTTCTACAAAACTTTTAATCGCCGAGGTTTTTGAGCGATTTATTAAGGGTAATTAATAACTCAGGACGTCTGAAGGAACTAGGGTAATTATTATTTAACCTAGAGATGGAAGGACATGCTTAAAAACATTTTTTAAACAGTATAACAAATTTACATCAGTCCATTCTTAATCTGCCTGCTGCCCGAGATTTTTCGGAACAATTTTTTTTATCAATTACAATAGTAGTCTAGTGCAGTAACTTAAATTATTGACCTACTTGGTCAAAATCAAACAAATGACACCAAAAGTTGCCAGGTATGGACAAATACTGGAAACGAAAGTGATGATAATAAATACTTATTTCTTTTTGGGATTTGTGATTGCTTATAACCACCTTAGCTATTTGCTTTGCTTTCGATCGTACTCTACGTATAAAAGCACACAATGTATGGTGCAGATTTAAAAACTGATTAATTATTTATTTTTAGTAATAAAAGGCTTTTTTATAGTCTCAGCACATTTTTAGTATGTCGCCATATGGCTATTAAGCGTGGCATGAAGAAGCGCCTCAGTAGGCCGGCTCAAGTGTATTGAGTGGAGAGAGTTGGAAGTCTCTAGCCACTTCATGCTCTTGATAACCGAACTAGCGCAATTTTATTATACTGTAATAGATTTTTACCTTCAGAGCAAGAAGATCTAACAGAATCTAAGATAAAGTACGTGAAAAATAAGATTTGGTACATTTCTCTGGAGACAGTCTACGGGGATTTTTATT
Source organism: Cephonodes hylas (assembly GCA_030295005.1). Classification (NCBI taxonomy): domain Eukaryota; kingdom Metazoa; phylum Arthropoda; class Insecta; order Lepidoptera; family Sphingidae; genus Cephonodes; species Cephonodes hylas. The sequence continues at coordinate 18,371,005 of AP025361.1, forward strand.
CCTAAGTAACGAAATTCTTTACTAGTAAAGTATCTTAATACATTAGGTACGTATATGCCATGAAACTTGAATTCCTTGAAGAAGTAGATAGAAATATATTTCTAAATCCACAATCCGTCAATTATGTGTCAGTCCTACGTAATAAAGAGAGAACCTTTAACCAGTTTTCGGACAGTTTTTCAAACTTCGTGTTGCTTAAAAATTTTTAAACTAATGGAAAATCCTAAATAAACTTTTTCCCACCTACGAATGGTCAGGAACCTCTAGTCCAAGCGGCACTTATTGAAATATACCGCAAGTCCACAAATCAATCAAATTTAAAACTGATACTAAGCGGAACATCCCAGAAATAAATATCCGTCTATCCCTTCGGGAATACAGACGAGAACATGTATTAAAGGAAAACTACACTTGAAAGTTTGTAAACCATCGTTTTCCCTATTGACCGCAAACAATGAGAACTAACCCCTAAACTATTAAGGTTTATAAAGGGATCCTACCGCAGGCGTTACACACATCCTGCGGTTTCACGGCTCCACAAAGTTCTATATACGGCTTATAATGTACTTATATAATGGAGACTTAATTACCCCAAATTCATTTTATGCTAGAAAGATTGCGGTTTTGATCTTAATACAGGACAAATTTTGGGTGTTAATGGGATTTATCAAATTAAATGTACTATATTACATTGCGTTGTAAACTGATTCTAAGAGAGATGTTGCCCATCATCATCTTCAGAAACCCATATGTACGTGCCACTGCTGGTCCTTCTATATAACTTTTAGATTCGGCGTTGATGATCATCATCAATACTTTCATCTATACCTATTATAAAAGAAAGTCGTGTTAGTTACACCACTTATAACTCAAGAACGGCTGAAGTTATTTGGCTGAAAATTGGTGGGGAGGTAGCTTAGAATCGGGAATAAAACATAGGATACTTTTTATCCGGTTCGACAACGTTCCCGTGGGACTTTTTATTGTTTTCTTTATCCATACAAAAGCTTTGTTTTAATAATTAAGTCAATTTGAACTTTAATGCCATACAATAAAGTTTATATCGTAGTGGAGGAGCTCTATAATATAAAAATGAATTGCTCGATGTGTTCTAAGCGCAAATCTCGAGAACAGCTGAACCGATTTCGCTAATTCTTTTTTTATCATATTCCTTGAAGTACGAGGATGGTTCTTACGGAGAGATACATTTTAAAAATTGCCTGAAAAGGTCTAAAATAATACTTTTCTATATTCCCACACGTAAGGTTCGTAATGATACTTAAGTCATTTTGAACTTTAACACCATACAGAATTTCCTGTCATTTAATGTTTATCCCGTCGATGCAGTTAGAGGCCCCCTCAAATAAAAGAACGTATTAAAATAAGCATTTTGAATCGACAATATGTATCTATAACATTTGAATAATTGTGAATTTTAGATGTTAAAAATGCAGAATTCTCATGACAATGGATTGAAATTTTTTGGCTGTCAAATATTAAGGCGTGCGTTCAAAGATTTATTTTGTGTAACAAATCTCCTTGGTAGTGCCTAACTTTAAAATTTTTATTATGCGTAAATATCTAAAATACCCTAAATATCCCTCAACAAATCTTAATAAATGGTCAGGGGATGCCTTTTCCACTGATCTAGCCAGTCATGGAACAGGGCTACGAGTTCGCGACCTCGGCCCCCCGAGCTGTCGGAGAGCTTACGTGAGACGACTGCATGCAGCAAAGATGCGAATGTTGCGGTGGATGTGTGGTGTAACACGGAGTGACAGAGTCAGAAATGAATACTTTAGGGTAATTCTGAAAGTAGCTGCAGTAGCAGGGGGATGATGATATACCTAAGTATTAAGTAATTAAAAATTAAATTCTGTTAATAAGTAACAAGACATTTATTGACTGGTAGGGCGAAACGAAGTTTGCCGGGACAGCTAGCTGTTAATAATTTATCTTCACTTCAATTTCTAATATACTGTATTACATGTATGTATGTTCATAAGATGCATAACTGGATTCACATGTTTCATTCCGTCATTAGTTTTGAATTCTGTTGTAGACGTAACTAGTTCAAATAAGTGTAATCAGGGCTAATCCCTAAGGTTGTCTGGCAATTCATCTCATTATTTGTTACATAAATGTACTAATACGGTCTCGTACCTAATTGATTACATAACAAAATCTAAAAGCAACGGTACCATGACCTTATACAAACTATAAAGGCGGTTTCAACGCCTACGGCATACTCAACCAGCAAGCCTTAGGGTGATGCAGAGTTAAAATTATACAATATACAGGTATTGGATAGTAATCAGCCAAGAGACGTCCATTGCTGAATATAGGCCTCTCCCAAACACCTACAGAGTATTATGTTCTGTATCGGCCTGCTTCCAGCGGCTTCCTGCGATTTTTACCAAATTATCGGCCCATCTTTTGGATCGTTTAGAGTAGAGTTTCTTGCCTGTTCTTCTCTAGTGATCACTGCCTTCCGAACATGGTGGAAAATTGAGTCGTGACTACATCTATTTTTTATTGATTTTTTCATTTTATAGTCAATCAGTTTTAATTATTTATTTTTGTATTTGTGTTTTATAAGTTTGAGATCTAAATGCGTTTATACATTGAACTGACATTTCGTGAGTATTACTCCTCATAAAACTTCACAAACTTGTATGTAACTTCTTCTTTGAACTTCTCGAATAACTTGTCTGAACTTCGGTCCAAATCTTACAACTTATGAGCAAAAAGTGGAGCAAAAGTTAATCCTGTCCATTCGACTGTTTTTTGTAAAAATGCGCACAAAAACAAAAAAACGTATATTTCTGCACTATCGTCTTACCACATGTATTTTTGTAATAGCAGGAGGCGGGTCAGTTACTATTTTTCGGGAAAATTTCCCGATGCCGTGCGGCTACTATAAATTTCCACATAAAAAAATATAATAAAACTTTTCCCAACCCGGAAGTCAAACCTCAATTTCCACAGCACGTGATTATTCCGCAATACCACAAGGCAGCCCTGTGTTTATACTAGTCTACATATATTCTTCTTCTTCTTCATCAACCCATATACGCCCACTGCTGAGCACGGGTCTCCTCTACCATTGAGAGGGTTTTAGGCCACAGTCCGCCACGCTGGCCTAGTGCGGGTTGGCGGACTACACACCTAAGAAATTCCTAAGAACTTTTAGGTGTGCAGGTTTCATCACGATGTTTTCCTTCACCGTTAAAGCAAGTGATAATTCAATTTGTCTACATATATTACTAATATCTTTCTTACAAGCTCTTTAATGGAATGCCGACAATTGATGATTTTTTTTTTAATTCTGTTAAAACATCGTTAGTTTTGATGGTTTTATTTTATTTATCACACTTTATCATTACAAACAAAACAAACATACCTCACGCCTATATTCCCCGAAGGGGTAGACAGAGATGCATTTCTGCACCCAAATTTAGTCAGGTATGTATCAGTCCCACGTAATAGGGGGCGAGCCTATTGCCGTTTCTTGGGCACATTTCCAGACTCCGTGCTGCTACTAAAAATTTCCTAATGGAATTTACTTTTTGACTTTATCATTGTATACCACATATAAATTAACCTATTATTTTTAAATCATAATGTATGTATACAAAACTTAACTCCATTATTTTCAATCTAAATAAAGGCCCAAATAAAATATTTTGTACATTCACAGTGACGTATTAATTCCGCTTCAATTACAAATGTTAAAATATGAATGATATTACAGTTCTTATAATTAAATTACGCTGAATTAATTACGACTAAGCAGTGATGGCCTCGAGGTTTGGGCGCGCGGTCGAGAATCTCGACGGTCGCGGGTTCGAGCCCCGGGTACACACCTCTGACTTTTCGAAGTTATGTGTGTATTCACATTGAATCATCACTTGCTTTAACGGTGAAGGAAAACATCGTGATAAAACCTGCACATCTAAGAGTGAATACACACATAACTTCGAAAAGTCAGAGGTGTGTGCCTGGGGTTCGAACCCGCGACCGTCGAGATTCTCGACCGCGCGCCCATACCTCGAGGCCATCACTGCTTTTACTTTTGCTGTTATACTTTCTAGTGCTATTATATTTTTTTTTTGTTTTCTCTCTTTTGTAAGTAATATTTGAACGACAATAAATTATCTCTTTTCAGATAAACGCAAATTGCAAAGTGAATCAAGTCCCATTTCCAGCTGTGAGCATTTGTAACTTCAACGTCGTATCTCTCAAAGAATCGAAAAACATTGCCAAGGTTTTGTAAGTATTTGAAACTGTTTAACGCCTTAGTTTCGTTGAAGGTATGAATCGACCAAATGTAGTCAAAATCATCAAAAGTAAGCCGTGTAATTTGAGTGTTTTTCGACAAAATCCCGGAGATAGAAATTTGCAATTTTCAAAGTTATTTGTGTATTTACACACATAGTGTAAACATAAAAGTTCTTAAGAATTTCTTACAGCACTAGACCAATGTGGTGGACTATAATTAAAAAAAGCCTCACAGTTTGCCGATGATGATGAAGATGATCTTTCATAATTTTTTTTTTTTAATGTGACCACTTAACAACGACCTAGTCCCCCATTTTGCCTTAATGCACATATTTACATTATATCCGGACTGTATTAAATATTCAACATAATGAGCATTGCATATCGTTTTTCCCGTTGGCTCTAAAATCTGTATTTCGGCGCGAAAGCCTCTTGTATAAGCTAAATAATTGCGGTTCATTTTAAATTACTTGTTTTGATGTGGTACTGCTTTGAACTCGCTAAAATATTGCTGGTTATAATATTAATTCGGAGTTTAAGTTTTTTTTTGTTTTTTGCACTTTTATGCTGAAGTCACTTATCCAAGTTCATAAAATTGGACATACAGACTAATAGCAGGTAGTAGTATAGTGAAAAAAAACCTTTATGATTAGTGACTATTTAAAAGAACATATAAGTCTATTAAAATAAAATAGATTTTGTCTTTGAATTTAATAATAGGTCTTCTGTACAAATCGGAAAGACTTACAAAGCAAGAGCAGAAGGTAGTTCATTACTAATTCTTCATACTTTATCCAACCTTTTTCTCAGTTTATTTGGGGTTGACTTCTTATAAAAGTTTCCACAGAGGCTTTTTTATTGGCTAGGTGGAATGACGAGGTTCGAAGATCGAGCCCAATGGCATGCCATAGGAGAGGCCTATGTCCAACAGTGGACATAAGAGAGGCTTGTTTGTGGACTTAGGTTATACCCATATATATCAAGTGATGATAAATAATTATATATAAATAGTCAATATGTTGCAATAGTCAATATTTTATCACCATAGTAGGCGCTCCACTTTTTTCATGCAGAAAAATACTTTAGGAACTTGTGACAATCCAAAACAAGTTCTCAGAAGTATACACAATTTTATGTATGATATTTTTCAGGCAAATATATAATATTTCGGACAGCGAAATCAACAAGTTCTTCAACGCATTACCGAGTCTGAATAAATTCGGTCAGAGAACAGATGATATGAGCAACTTCACAGATGTATTGAACATATTGAAACATCATTTCTTTACCATTGACACGATAATGGAAGAGGTACGAGAAAACATATAAATAAAATAGTTCTGTAAGTGTGTGCATCCTCTTATTCTCCTTCATGGATTCCGATAACGTAATGGAACCTCAAAACTATGACACCTGTTTTTAGATTAAAAAAAATCCGGCAAATCAATTTTAATAAACAATAATTGAACCCAACTGTTACATATTATGTATAAAGTTCTGACTCCGTACTAAGATCAAATCTTGTATCGTAGGTAACGAAATTGAGAGACTTTCCGGTCCACAAAACACCCATACCCTAAACAAATACTTGAGGATCACACAAATATCTGTTTCTAAAGTTTTAAGCCGCGACGGGCGAGATCCTAGACCACGCGCCTAAACTTGAGGCCCTCACTACTCATACTTGGAAAATGTGTTCTATTGTATATAGTGCCTTATAACACTGTTTACAGGAATCTGCCTTATTGTAGAGCCTTTCTGCAAAATTGTTTTAGTCACAATAAGCTGGGTTAATCGGAACAATTCCTTTGTCTCCGAAACATGATTTGGCTACTGACAACTGCCTACCCGCCTCTAATTCGCCCTTTGCTCAATTCAAAATCCTTATTGATTTCCTTCGAATGCAATCCATTGTAATAATACTGTGGATTCGATCATTTTATGGAGGGAAACATTTGTATTTAAGTTTTCATCCTTAAATTTCAAAATTCTGAGTATTTGTGAGGATTGGGTTTGTCATTGTACAAAACCCGTAATTGTTCTGGAGTATCTAAGTTATATGTGAATAATGAATTCGTCTATTTAAATCTATTGAACCCTATTTACTTAAACAGAATGTTAAAAAGATCTAAGTCCCAAATCCCAACGTAAAACGCCTTTAGATAGTCATCATTATTATTTGAATAATGTATGTATTATTTGAATATTTCGAGTTATGTACCTGGAAGATAATTTCTATGGTCATCAATGTTCTTTCAGTTACATTCTATGTATCAAAAATTTAATACAATACAGGTACGTCACGCATTTTCAAACAAAAACTCTAGAATTCAATTTTGAATCTACCTATTAGATTTTTTTTATCACAGGTGCATCAGAAATGCGAGAATCTTCTTGTTCAGTGCGCGTTTAACAGAAAACAGAAGAGTTGTACTGATATGTTTAGCTTGGTGAAAACCTTGGAAGGGTACTGCTGTACTTTCAATTATGCGGCTCTCAATGATGCTAGCGAAGTGTAAGTGTCGATCTATAAATAGTAATACTTGTTGTTCTTAGGCCTAATATACTAATAAGCATTTCAACTCATGATATCTTTAGATTGCTGCAATTCCGCTCCAAAATTATCTCACAACATAGAACAGCACAAAAAAGCAGAGATGGTCTCCACCGAGCTGCACTAGGGCAGCGTGGTGGACTAACGCCTAAACTCTCTCAATGTCAGAGGGCTTGTGTCCAGCAGTGGGACATATCGGCTGATGATAGAATATCACTGTTTATGTGATATTACAACAAAATTCATACAAACACGCTCGTATTTTTGACACGTAAATTTTGCCAGATAGGTGTTAAGTCTGACGTAATATTCGTAAATTAGCGAGCATTAATGTTTACCGAGTACATTTCCGTTGTAAATTTTTTTTTCGACTGCCTCATGATCTCGCGGCACAAGTATGTGCGGTCTGGAAATCCCGGGTTCAATTCTCAGGCAACTTAGGCACTTCTGCTTATCCCTTCAGCAAGTAGATCCAGGCGTTAATGTACTCGTATGCACATTTTTATTGCTGCAAAACTACATCTCAGGTGTTTTTTATTTTATAAAATAATGCTAATTAGGCAGTGACCTTGAGTGATTTTAACAAAAAATGTTCGAACAAAGGCGAGCTGAGCCGCTAGTATAAACGACAATTGAAATAATCATAACCTTTTGTGATTATCTAAGTGAAGTAATTCCCGCTTCTTGAGGCATTTATTATACAATATATCAATGAGATAGTGAAATACAATAATAGTGACTAACACTTTTGCACATGGGTGTTTATCGCTTGCGTATCTACGTAGTATACTAGAAACAGTTTTTATATTGATAAAAAACCCCTCGATAAGTGTTTATTGACAGTGTTACGTAGTATTGTGCAATCGTTCACATTTATATGACTAGATAAAGTGGCAAGCGGCAGTTTATTCACCGACACCGTCGTGCAGACATGGATTACAATTTTTTGAACAAAGTCGTGCTTGTGACGGGGGCCAGTGCTGGTATCGGCGAGGCAACTGCTTTGCTGCTGGCTAAGTATGGAGCTCGTCTTGCCCTGGTCGGTCGAAACGAAAAGAACCTCAAGGATGTGGCTGAGAGATGCTCAAAAGTCCGTGGAGTAGCTGCTTTCCCGATCGTCGCTGATCTGGGCACCGATGAAGGCTGTGAGAAGACCGCAAAAGTCACCTTGGAGCAGTTCGGAAAACTGGATGTACTAGTGAACAACGCAGCTCTCGGCGGGAGAGATCTCATCGAGAAAGGCGACATGGAGCTGTTTGACAAACTGTTCAAGATCAACGTACGTGGAGTGTACAACCTGACGCGGCTGCTCACTCCTGCCCTGATAGAATCTAAAGGCAACATCGTCAATGTCTCCAGTGTTGCAGGTACCAAAGTCAACCCAGGCTCCACAGTTTACTCCATGACCAAGGCAGCGATAGACCATTTTACACGCCTTATCGCCCTAGAGCTGGCTCCTAAAGGCGTCAGGGTTAATACAGTGAGCCCAGGTCTTACGATAAGCAACTTCCACATACGTCTGTTTGGATACGATGACAAGCAATATGAGCAGTTCCTCGATGGATTCAAAGGCAAGATTCCTATGGGAGAAGTTTGCACAGCTGAAGACATCGCCAAGATGATTGTGCACGTCGTAAGTGATCACAGCCGGTTAGTTACAGGCACATTGGTGCAAGTTGACGGTGGTATAAATCTTGGAATGCGTTCGTGATTTTTTTAAATAATATTTATTGTAAATATTGTAAGGGACTGAATAAATTATATTTCTTGTAAGAAATTTGCGTTTGCTTAATATACAATAACTTTGATTAACATTTACTATACACTACGGTCCTGCAAAATATGTGTGACAGTGGGTGCTTATAAGTCCCTCAGCTTAATATTAGCCAATCCTGATGAAATAAATAATACGAGTAATGTAATACAGTCATATACGTAACTCTGACCCTACACTAGAATGCAAGTCTTGTGTCGTAACAGAGACTACGAGGCTCTTTTATGAGAGAAAGATTTTTGTGATCCACACAAACATTTATTCCTGTGTGTGGATCAGACCCGCGGCCTTTCATATCGCTAGCCGGTGTCTAGGCAACTGCGCCATCGGGCTGTCTCCTGAAATTATACAGGCATCGAATCAAGTAGTAATCGTGGTAATTTAATTCTTGTTTGTGCAACGGCAATACACGATCCATTCATAAACAATGTAAGTATTCATTTATGTATGTATCTTATCTATGATTTTGTATCTACGTATGTGTATTTTAAGTATATAGATTTTTATTACATTTGTACACCTGCTTCATCTCATCTCTGCATACCTAAGGCTCGACTATACGAGAATGTCTTAGGCATTAAGTCCACCTATACAAAATTGTATAAAGTGCAAAAATGCTACTAATCAACAAAACCGAAAGTGAAACTGCGGGTATCATTTACCAAAGAAAACACGAAATAGACGACAGCTATCTAACATAATATATATGTATGTAGACTGTAGTACAAGAGCACTTACCGTTCCTCCATTCTGTACACATTTCCTTTGCTTATAAACATAAAAACTAAATGATTAATGTTACCGCTGCTAGGAACGTTATTCACTTTTTCTACGCTAGAATCACTTAAATGCGGGTGACATTGTACAAGATATTTTGTCCGCAGTCCATTACTGCCTCCCGATGAGCAACTTGAGTACTATTATGACCAGGATTCGGAACCCTCAAGTCCTAGAGGAGCGATTATCGCCACTACTGAAGCGGGAAGGTAAGTTCGTAGATTTTTGTATGTGATTGACCTATGTTATAATATTAATAAAACTCTAATGACATTTAAACTCCCGCATACATTCTGAAAAGAAGCGTAGTTCATCCACTTATAAATCATGCTTTTACACCGAATTGAACTTTAATACAATCAGATTTAAAACCATTTTTATGTAAGTAGTGCTTTAAGTAGGGATGGTCTCAATGTTTAAGTATGCGGTCGAGAATCTCGATGGTCGCGGTTTCAAACCTCAGTAACAGCTCTGAGTTATCGAAGGTATGTGGATATTTCCTATGAATTATCACTTGCTTTAACGGTGAAGGAAAACATCGTTACGAAACCTGCACAACTTCTTAGAAATTTCTTGGATGTGTAGTCCTTAAACCCGTACTAAGCCAGCGTGGTAGACTAAGGTCTAAAGGCTAAGGTCCTGTCAGTTGTAAAAGAGTCCCGTGCCCCGCAGTGAGACGTACATGGGCTGAAGATGGTGTCATAATTTTATTTAGTGTGTGTTCAAATGTGTTATGAAAGGGCAAAAGTATAAAAAAACAACACCATCGTTCTTTCTTATTAAATAAACTAACACAATTAATTCAACAACGGTAGAGTTGAATTCCCCGTGTTTGCTTAAATATTTTCCCTCCAAACTTCTGCTTACCCGATCCAAATATAAGCTTCTTTTAATTTTTCTTTTAATTAATTTCTAATAAACATCGCTTTATTTTTAAACGCTCAAGGTAGTATTTTTTTTAGGAAAGTAAGAAAACGTTCTAAGTTCTTTTCCCTTCTTGATAAAAATAGAACTTTAAAAAGTTGTAGATAAAAAGTTCGTAGTCTTTGACGATAGATTTTATCACTCCCACGGATATCTTAAACGTACATATTTCCTTTAACATTGTTATACAGGGTATATTCAGACCGTGATCGAAAACGAAGCCAAGTGACATATAAGGTCATTACAAACCCCTTGGCATAAAAGAAAATCCCGATAAAAAATATAAATTTTGACGTTTTTCCATACAAATCGCATACATTTATTACGATGGTTGTATATGTATATGTTGAAAACGACAAAATTTTTATCTTTTGTCGGGATTTTCTTTAACACCATGGGTTTTGTAATCACCTTGTTTAGTTATTACCCAGCTTAGTTTTCGATAACGTTTTGAAATCATCCTGTATAGAGAACTGTGAACGTGGATTGTATCTTTCAATAATTTTCATAATAATAGAAGTCTTTGATACAAAATTACCATGTATCCTAAAAACTTCGGTGCCTCTGCCAAAATATTCATACATTTTTTGCGGATTCTAAAAGTTTTGCGGCATCAAAAATTCCGGTGGTACGTTTCGATATTCGTTCGGGGAAGGGTCAATATTTTATTTTGAATCTAAAAAAATGTTAAATTATAGCTAGTCCCAGAACATCTATACGGTTTTCAAATTGTATTCATATTCATAAATAATGTCGTTGAAATAATGCCTAAACCTCGAGGCCATTACTACTTAAAAATAATGTAATATAAGGACGCTCAGGTTTTTAAAATAAAGTCAAAATTTATTACCAACCTTAATTGACTTTTAGAACGAAACAATTTGGCAATTAAAAATGTTTCATCATTTCCTCGAAATGCTCAGCGATGTTCAAATAACAGCTTTGTCAAAACAACACCAATATCCGTGGTTCTATAATAATGTTACCTTACAAATTAAATTATTTTTAATTGTCTTAACATTATACCAATAAATCTAAGTCATTTTGTTTTCGTTCACGATAATTTGTAGAAAGTAGGATTCTGATAAACAGTTGATAACCTACTGCTTAGAGTAAAATTCATTATAAGTGTATAAATTTAAGAACTCTCTCAGTATCTGTTGCGACATAGGCTTGGATCCTCGTGTCATACGAGGATATGACACGAAAGACTGCAAGCGTGATCTCCGTAAAAATTCCGAACTTATGACTTGAAAAAAAAATGTAGTCAACATAGAAAAATACACATTTCAGCAACTATTTGTAATATATTATACTCAGCCTATCGCCGTCCACTGCAGAACGTAGGCCTCCCCAAGAAAGCGCCAACCGTCCCGGTCTTGTGCAGCCCTCATCCATCCGCTACCCGCCACCTTTCTCAAGTCATCGGACCATCGTGCCGCAGGTCGTCTTACACTACGTTTGCCCGAGCGCGGTCTCCACTCCAACACTTGTCTGCTCCACCGGCCGTCCGACCGTCGGCAGACCTGGCCGGCCCACTTCCACTTTAGCGTACTTATCCTGCGGGCAATGTCAGTGACTTCGGTTCTCTAGCGGATGACTTCATTACGAATACGAAATTGTATGTTTATGGTTATCATCGTCAGCTGTTGATGAAAGACTGTTGTCTTTCCCTCATCCAGGCCTATCTCATGACTCGCAACTGGGTTTGATCTTTGGTCATATACAAGTACATCCATATGCTCATTTTAAGATAACAGACAAAGCGATAAAAATATAACAATAATTTAAAGTCGATTTTTATAAATACTTATTCCAAAACGTACTCATTTAGACCTAACGCTGGTTACGTTCCAGAATGAAGCTACTATTGTACTATCAATTTAATCATCGTTAGCAATGTAAGCCTAGGTGATTTTATCAGATCTCAAATGTTTTGAAAGTTCTTAAAGAAAACTGGTTGATGTTCAGAGTTCTTTTGCTTTGCATTTTTGTCGTTCATGTTTGAAAATTTCTAAACGACTGATACAACCATCCAAAGAATGTTTAGCAATCAAACCCAAGGCTAACAATTTTGCGAGCGTGTTTTATGCGGTCACAAAAATTGCTAAGGGCCATACAATACCCACTGTTTTCTGTCTTTTCCAAAGTAAAATTGGAAGTCTTACTGAAAAATATTAAAAAATGTGTGCAAAAGGTTAGACTGTATAATGAGGCAATTTACGCAATTTCAAACTTCTGACTCTATTGCTTGGAGTAATTTACTTAAACATGAGATTTGAATACTGTTGTAAAAAATAATGTTAGAGCTCTTGAAAACTGAGTCTTCCAAATAATTTTACAAAAATATGAGTAAATCTTTTTTCATGCCTTATAAATATTTAAAACAATAATTTATAATAATCTAGATAGATAGGTAATAAGTTACATAGGTTTGTACATTCAGAAATGGCTTAGTTGAAAGTACCTAAAAAAATAAATGTTATGAGTAATATTAAAAATCATAAACAAGATTTTTGTTTCACACCCTCGTATATAGAGAACGAACATATGTATATGGATCGCATTTTGATAAGGTATAAATATATGACCTCATACAATCGGCGATTCTAGTAAAAATCTCGAGTTTAAACCAGTTTTATCAGTACCAATGAAAATATTATAATCAAGAACCGTTACATCCTATTTAAATATCTTTAATAAGTAATTATACCACTAGATGGCGTTACTTCCACATGTTAAAATCACTCAGTGTCTGTCAACCATACGTAATTAATATGATCTAACACTTTCAGGTTGTCAGGCTTGAGCGTGGTCCTCAATGTGGAACCTGACGATTATCCGAGCTGGTCATCCATACCTTATTACGGTGCGAAGGTGAGTTAAGTTCTTGTGTTTGACGTCATAAATTATTTCAAATACATCATCAGACGAAGAAAAAATTGCCATACATTTGACAGTAAATCCTGTTAATATTATTCAACATCGCAATACTAATTTATTATCATTGAAAAACCTCACAAAGTAATTAACGAAATCAATTAATTCCATATTGGGTGTCCATTATTAATCCTCCATAGGACGTTATACAAATCAATTCGCATTTAAATGAGTATTTTCTGGTAATTATAAATAGAAATTAAATTATAACCAACAAGGATTTGAATTTTCAATGAAAATATAGCACAATGATTTGTTTAGATATCAGCCAGTCAGTTTAGATTCAGCCCAATTATCCACTGTTGATTCAACTGAGATGGTATTGCCCTAAGTCCAGGCTTAAGCATCGTCTTCATCATCTTCGGCCAAAGGACGTGCACTGCTTAAGCATATGGCCAGTATATTTCTAGGCGGTTAACCTCGAAGCTATGCTAAGGTACGCATCGATTTAAGAAGCCGTACGTGACAATTTAATAGCTGGCGCGCTCACCGCCGTTCATTATACAATATACATATTTACAAAACCGATGCTCCTAGTGAAAAAAACCTAAAAGCTAAAAACTTTACTAATTCGAAATTTAATTCCGATTTTACATAGTACACCAAATATTGATCGATCTTTGACACAACCATCTAAAATTAAAGAAAACGTTCCTTTCAGATTTTGATAAGCGATCCGAATGACTACCCCGAAACGACGATAGTATACCGTTATATAACCCTGGGTGAATCTGTGGACATCAAGGTGGAGCCGATGGTCTTCCAGAGCGAAGAAGATGTGAGGAGAGTGGAGCCAGAGAAGAGAACTTGCTGGTTCCATGATGAAGCTCTTCTTGGCCATACTGATCGATACAGTTACGAGACCTGCAATACTGAATGCAAGATGAGGAATTATTTGGAGAATTGTGGATGCATACCTTTTAAGTATCCTAGAGGTTAGTTTTTTTTCTTATCCTAGGGGTAAAATGTCTTTGTGACATTTTTTCGGATCTGAGTGATATTGAGACCAAAATATTTTCTAGTTAACTTATAATTAATTGATCAAATTATAATCATTAGTATGTAATTGTTTGCATAGAAGCCTAAAAGCATTACGCATTAGTAGTGGAATATCTAGTTATTAATTATTTATTGTAGGGTCATTTATTTAAATATCAAATTGCTCTTGTTAAATATTTTTTCATGGTAGCTGAAAAGCCCAGCTTGGCATACAAAATTTAGAATAATCTTTTTTAAATTTAAAGTTTGGCTTTTCGGCCTCTATGGAAGTGAAAATTAATTATTAATCATTCGTATAAGCCTGGCTACTATGTATTTCATTTAAACAAAACTGCGCCTACCACATATTGTGTAACTTTGCCCTGCGAGTATAAAACCATCCCTTTGATTTAGAGTTGAGCCTTTGAAAAACTTGTTACCATTTATCTAGATTTCCAAAATCGTGTTCAAAAGCCCTGTTGTCAGTTTGCGTAAGCGTTTCATTACTTAACATGTCCCACATCGTGTGACGATCTCTTTTCTTGAAAGAAGCATCTCAATCACTGGATCAATTGAACCCATTACACAGATGAAAAGATTTACAGGAGTTAACAATTCTAAATTAGTGAAAGTGGGAAACATATTTATATCGTGCTGGAACTGCTTCTAATAAATCTATAATATATATCCGTTTCAAAATTGCCAGGCTTAGTTTCAGTCAGTCAGACTTAAAGTGATAGTGTCAGTGGAATAAGCATCAGCTTACGAAATAGCACGCATTCGATCCCCGCACCGAGACCAAGATTTGTGTGATCCACAGATAGTTAATTCGATTTTATATGTTTCTGAGACCGAAAAATCTCTCATAGTATTTCATACTCATGTCACTAGTCTAGAGGTATTTAATATAATTTTTTATTATAACAAAATTAATAAAGACAAAAAATTGTAAGTAAATCGCACAAATATTTGTCTAAACTTGACAATCCAACTTCGCTTATACAACGTAGGGGAAATACGTACAAAATGACATATACGGACAAAATGACACAGGCGTCATATTTCAAGTTCTGCCGTTTCTAGCCCCCCATAGATAACTACATCTCGTGACTCTATCCGGTGATACTAACCTGTCAAAACGTGAACTCGCACCAGCCTTTAGTTTGGGTGTCATAGCCGACGACAAACATTGGTAAGTTACGAGTTTTTTTTGACTACAGAGAGTTTTGTGTATTAATATTATGTTTTTCATGATATTATCTTGTGTTTACATTTATTACATCCCCTGTGTACTTGTTGTTGCCGTCAAATAGTTTTTTCCGTAAATAATAATTATTTTGCATTTATTGTTGAATTTTGATTTTTTATAACGCTATATGGACAAAATGACATACATACGTAACGGACAAAATGACATAGGTATGTCGTTTTGTCCATAAGGATTCTATGAGCTAATTTTAGGTACCTATTACTCGTTAATTAGCTGTTAATTTCTTTACAGATATACCAAAATGTCGCGTAATTATTAGCGTAAGACTGATCGTCAATCCTGGAGTGAGGAATCAATGCGTTAAGCTATAGAAGCAGTTCAAAAGCTAAAGCTACTTTTACACCTGATGTGGAAAGAAAATTAGTTGAGCATTTGAAATTACTTGAATCTCGTTTGTTTGGACTGACGCGAACGTCTGTTCAAGAATTAGCTTTTGAGATGGCTGAAAACACGGGTTTGCTCACAGATTTAACCCACAAAAATAATAGCTGGACAAGAATGGTTAGAAGGGTTTTGAGACGAAATAAAGATATTTCTTTACGCAAACCAGAAGCTACTTCAGCTACTTCGTGGTCAGGCTTTTAATCGACGTATAATTTTTTAACTTTATAACTTTTGTTGTGTATGTCATTTTGTCCGTATGCGGTATGCCATTTTGTCCATAGCATATGGACAAAATGGATTTCGTTGATCTCAGTTAAATTTAAAAATATTTCTTTTTCCAGTTTGTTTATCTTTTGAGTATCTTTTATAATTCAAAGATATGAAACCTAAGATTACTGGTGCATAATATGAATGGGCTGTGATTTACCATTAAAGAGTTATGACCCAAAACCAAAACTATATGTCATTTTGTACGTACTTCCCCTACTTGTACTAAAGTCGTAGATTTCCCTAAGTCCCTAATATTAATTTCATGTGCCCTAATTATTGAGACAAGTTTATCACTCTAGAAGTACAAGAATTAATATTAAATTTTCAGAGAAATCCATTAAGATCTGCGAATTCGAGGACCTAAAGTGCCTGAATAACGTGACAGGTAAGTGAATGTGTTTTATTGGTCTAAAAGTGCTTTTAATATAAATATATTAATATTAATACCAAGGCTTTTTCCTGAAATAAATATAAAAATAAAGCCGGATTTTGGTGTGTGCCCGGAATATTTAATCAAGATAATATTTTATACTAGATTTTTCTGTAGCGAAGGCTATGTTTATCTTTTACTTTTCATCCATTAAACATTTAGATAACGTATGTAAAATAAAAGGAACTAAGAAAATAAAAGAAATAAATCAAATTTTAGCAGTCAAAAATTTAATTAGTAAAGTTCGTTTAACCATTAATTTTACTGAAATTTTAACCCTCTTGTTAGTGAAATATAACGAGCTTCACATAAAAGTATGTGTTTGTAAAAGTAATTAAAATCATTATAAAAACGGATTGTACTTCATATTTCTATTACATTCAAACGATTTAGAGCGAGAGTAATGAATATTCAGGTGTATTTAATCTAATTTACGATATTACTCAAACGTATAATTTTATATTCGCTTCTTTGTCGAGTATCGGCGGGAAGCTTAAGAAAATTTGGGCGTCGCCTTGAAGTGGGTAATAATATTCGAATATTTTTTTTTTTTTTTTAACGCCTTAGCAGGCAGACGAGCAGACGGCCCGCCTGATGGAAAGCGGTCACCGCCGCTCATGGACTTGGCAATGCCAGGGGCACAGCCACGCCGCTGCCTACCGTGAGGAGAATACTCTTTTTAAGCCTCGTTTGAAGAAGGCCATGTCATAGCGCTCGGGGAACACCGAGGCAGGGAGTTCATTCCAGAGCTTGCACGTACGTGGTAAAAATGACCTCTGGAAACGCACCGTACGCGTACGGTACGTCTCCAGGTGATATGGATGAACTCCACTGCGGTGACGGGTGGTGCGATGGTAGAACGGCGATGCCGGTACCAACCCGAACAGTTCCTCGGAGCATTCCCCATGGAACAGCCGGTAGAACACACAAAGAGACCCAAAGTCTCTCCGCAGTCCTAACGGCTGTAGTTTCTCCGTGAGATTGGGATCATCGACGATGCGAACGGCCCGTCGCTGTAAGGAGTCAAGTGGGTCGAGCTGGTATTTTGGGGCACCTGCCCAGAGATGCGAGCAGTACTCCACGTGGGGCCGGATTTGCGCCTTGTAGAGCGACAATCTGTGACCCGACGTGAAGTACCGCTTGGCTCTGTTCAGGATACCCAACTTTTTACTCGCCAATTTGGCTTTGTCCTCCAAATGACTCCTAAACTGGACTAAGCTCGAAATTTCGACGCCGAGGATCCCAATACTCTCGGAGATCTGGAGAGATACTCCTTGGAACTGTGGCGCTATGACGAATGGATCCTTCTTCGCAGTGAACGCGCAAACTTGTGTCTTCGTAGGGTTGAATTGAACTAGGTTCTTTTCTCCCCATTCGAGAGCCCGCCCCAGAGAGCTCTCGACTTCAGACACAAGTTGTGACCGTCTTTCCCCAACGGTACTCCGAGGGACATTCTGTTGGCCGATGTATCGCGCGTCACTCGTACTATCATCTGCATAGCAATGCATGCTTTCGATAGAAAGCATGTCATTGATATGCAGGATGAAGAGTGTCGGCGATAGCACCGAACCTTGAGGAACGCCAGCATTAATGGTCATGGTCTCGGAGCAACAGCCGTCAACGACGACCTGGATGCTCCGACCATCCAAAAAGCTGGCGATCCACTTGCAGAGTCCCTCGGGGATCCCGTATGCTGGAAGCTTCGCCAGAAGAGCGCCGTGCCACACTCGGTCGAACGCCTTCGCAATGTCGAGGCCGACGGCAATAGCCTCACCCCCGCTCTCCAAGGCCTCCGCCCAGCGGTGCGTAAGGTACACGAGAAGATCGCCAGTTGATCGACCATGTCGAAAGCCATATTGGCGGTCGTTGATCAGCTGGCGATCCTCAAGGTATCTCAGGATCTGAGTGTTAATTACTCGTTCCATGACCTTGGAGAGAAGGGATGTGACCGCTATCGGCCTATAGTTGGAAGGGTCCGACCGGTCACCCTTTTTAGGGATTGGGTGGACACGTGCGACCTTCCAAGAAGCTGGGACCCTGTTGGTTTTGTAGGAAAGGCGGTACAGGCGCGTTAGCACGGGGGTCAACTCAGGGGCGCACGTCTTAAGAACCACCGCGGGGATGCAATCCGGCCCACTCGACTTTCGGATGTCGAGAAGCCTGAGCTCCCGTCTGACGACACGATGATTGAATCTAATGTCAGACAGGAAACTCTCACACCTGGGTAAAACTGGTGGAATGGCTCCCCCGTCATCCAGTGTCGAGTTCGAGGCAAAGGATTGGGCCTCCTGGCCCAATCTCCTTTGCACTATGGGCCAGACTGTGATCATCCTTACGCAGTGGCGGGAGACTAGGCTGGCAAAAATTACCTTCGACAGCCTTGGCGAGCGACCAGAAAGCTCGACTTCCAGAGGGATAACTTTCGAGTCGCTCGCCAATTCGTCGAACGTGTTCCGCCTTGACCCTAGCGATAGCCCTCTTGTTGGATCTAGAAGCGGCATTGAATTTTCGTGCAAAAAAATCAAATAAAAATTGTTACGATGAATTATTTACTGTTTGTTTGACTTATCATGATGGCTTAAACATTAGCCTCGCGGTCGTGACATTAACTAGCTAACCAGCGAGATGTTAACCACGGACTCAAATCCCAGACCGTAACGTATGAAGATTATAAACATCAAGCACTTAAAAGGTCATTGGAGAACGTGAAAAATCATGCTCAATAAGAGTTCCAAGCTCGCACACAGTCAGCATAGAGTCCAATACAGGTCGTATCCAGACCATGATCGCAAATTAAGACAGGCAATGGCCATGGGTATTAGGAACCCATTAGCGTTAAAAAATCCTGACAATAATTAAAAATTACGTTTTCCTAGCAACCACATACATTTAACCGATTTGGTTGTTAAGAAAACGTTATAATTTTTATTTTCTGTAATCACCATGGCTATTTCCAGCCTAAGTTTTTAGTCACGGTCTGAATACATCTGTATATCCCGAGACCAGACAAACAGTTCCCTAACCTTCTTTTCAAAGGCGTCAACAAACCTATAACCACAACAAAATTAAAATTGTAAAAATCAGTACTCGAATAATTAATGTTGTGTCAACAAAACGTAGTTTTATTTTATATTATTTTGCAAAAAATAATTTGTTTTTTAATGAGCACTTTTGTTCATCTCAAAAATAATAATTATATCTCATTCACGATAACTTGATTCTTTTTGCATATCGACTAATGATGGGAAACGGAAAATATCTAGTAGTTCAAAAATATTGCGTTTTAAAATACTGCATTATGTGTGAAATTCTTTATTACTTTCGACATGTAAAACATTATGTAGATAAGCGATGGTGGGTCAAAGTTCATAATAAGTACCTATTTAATATAACAGGGTTATTTTTAGACCTCCCGCCATATTTAAATAGGTGTTTTAGACTACGAAAGTAAACAACTTTCCCAAAGAAACACGGATCGAAAAGTGAAAAAAAAATTCAGACCTTCACACACAAAATCTACCACGTAAGCAGTTTTCTATGGGAGGGTCGAATTATTTATCACGTTTCGACTCATGTCTCTTTGGAAAAGTTGTTTAGTTTCATGGTCTAAACCACCTAGGTCTAAAAATAACCCAGTATGTAAAGTAATTAAGGTTGAAAAATAAATAGTTTTACCTTTAAAACAGTTTTTATTAAGAAAAAGGAGCACAGCCATGATCATCATAGTGTTCAGTGAAATTATCGACGCGGACTTCGATATGAGCGATGTTACGTCCCTTTCCATCCGACCGATGTAACATTGTACAAGCGTCTATTATTTTCAGTGTTCCTATTTTAATTTTACTTTGAAGCAATAAAGTCTCAAAATTTTCGGATAACGCTTATATCTTTAGGGACTTTTTTTGTTGTATGTATTTTTTTATATTTATCAAATCATTAAAATAATAAAATGATACGTTTTTTATTTCAAAGTCATGTCTCAGAAAAATTGACATCTGCCAAAAGAATCAAGTTATCGTGAATGAGGTATTACATTTTCCTTTATACTAATTTTGAATAACAGTCCGGAATTTTATGAATTAAATTCTTTATGGAGCTTCTGGAAGGATTGCGTAGATTATTTCATTTAATACTAATTATGGAGAAGCGTTTGTAAAGTATATAAAAATCGAAAAGTAAGGAATATCTCCAAACCTGATTTTTACGTCACGTAGTCGCCTTTTGTGATCACAGAGCTATTATCCAGAGCTCCTCGCCTCCAATCAAGACTTTTGATAAGTGTAACGCTTTGAACTTTTTATTGTCTTACTTTCACAAATCTTTGCGTTAAAAGTAAGAAAAATGTTTATACTTTTCCCAAAAAAAATTAATTACATTTCTGTTAATTACGACGTTTGTAGTAGTTGTAGTCAGTTGTTGTAGGATTGTAGTAGTATATATTATATTTATGTATATTTAATAAAATGTTGTATAAAAAGTTGAGTAAAACTCTTCTTGCTCGGGACTGGATGGTTAATAGTATAGGATTAAATTTATAAAGAAAAAGACAATATCTTATAAGTCTGTGCTTAATTAATTGCAAACTATTATTTTTTACTGGCCATAATATATTTTTTAATTTTAATAAATAGTCTATGTTAATTCCAAAAGGCTAGCCTACGTCTATGCATAAATTAAAATGATATAATATCCTTCAAACCATTTAATATTTGCTTCAGTTTTCAGAAAAGTTCATGTAATTGAAACAATACAGTTCTATTGAAATTGTAACACTTTTCATTTAAACCATTCCATTCCGCGAAATGCCACTTTTTTCCCTCAAGCCTGGAATTTTCGCAGTGATAATTTTACATTTTAGAAAGCCTTCTTGTACAAGTAAATTGAGAATTCTCTTGAAATTGTAAAATGCTCAAGGAATTTATTACGCAAACGTAGGTCTCGTAATGTTGTGAAAAATAACACAAAGCAAGACGATATGTGAGCTTCAGTGGGATCAAATCGTTCGCATTATGTACTATGAATACTTTATGGGGCGAGAGTGAGTTTTGAGGTCGCTCCTAATTGATTTTAGATGTATGTTACGTATATTCTGAGTATTAATAGTTTACTTACTTTGTCTCACATTGGTAAAGACTTTTGTGCAATATGTAAACTGTTTTATTTTTATTTAGGTGATATACTTTTGATTTTAGCCAGTGATTTTCTTTGGTTTAATAATTACTACCGATTCTACTATAATCGTCTTTATTATTCATAATCATCATCATCAACAGCCCTTCACGTCCGCTGCTGGATATAGGCCACGCCACTGAGCTCGATCTTCGGCCCTCCACATCCAACCGTTGCCAGCTACCTTGCGAATATCGTCACCCCATATTATTATTATCTAGATAAAATAACGACTAAGTTAGCTAAAAGATAGCTTCTTTTTTTATTCAGAAAATTTTCTTCTTCTTCCCACTGACCCAAGCCTGATGTTAAATGAATTTCAAAACAGTTGTCTCTGCCACTTTGATTTTCTAAGTTGCGTCCGGTGGACACTTCTAAACGCAAACACATATTTTTAATGCTATTGAATAAAATAAAAGCCTTTCGATGTAAATTAATGTAACAATGTTTATTTTTAGTAACAAAATCAATAAAACAGATGCACTGCCACCCGCTGTGCTACATGGAGTGTCGAGACAAGAAGTACACAATCACAAGCGACCTGGTACCGTTCCTGCCTGAAAACTATCCCTGGAATCTTACGTAAGGAGCTTCCATCTATTTATATAAAAATTGATGTTTCTCTGTCAGTACGCCTTTTCGAGAATCGAAAACATTTGATGCATTAATTTCCGATCTCAGTCTGAATACAGGGTGTATTCATATTCAGGGTGCTTACATAACACTAAACAACGGCGGAATGCTGATGTAGTAAAGACGCAAAACAGCTTGCGAAGCGAAAGGCCGCGGGTTCGATCCCCGTACGGAGACAAATGTTTCTGTGATCCACAAATATTTGTAAAAACACCCAGGTGTTTATGAGACCGAAAAAGTCTCTCGTAGTCTCTGATACTCACGACACTTGATTTGTATCCTAATGTGGGGTCAGAACTATGTATGTGACTGTTGGGTGTATTTATTTATTTAAAAGCTATACATGAGACTTGAACTAAGTTGTTTAAGGTTACTTATGACTATAACACCAAAGTACTTTTTATGTCTTTATAGAGTTAATCTTGTTTATATATTGCACTAGTGAAGTAATAATAATCATAACTTTTGTTGTTGTTTAAAGAACAAAGAATGTTACAGATAATTTTGTGCCCAATTAAGTACAAATCGCTGAGAAAGAGAAGTTGAGATTTTGCAAATATAGCTTTATTCTGCGCATAGGTCGATCTATCTGACCGAACGATCGAGTCGATCTTTTTTGTCGTTTTTTTTTAATCGTCAATGCTTTAGTTTCCGATCACTGTCGGAATACTTCAATAACTAAATAACCATAATCCTAAAGCATCTTTATTTATCTCAATAAAACTTTCTCGACGCGAGCCTTGACTCCTGGACTTCCACATCGCAAGGTACCATAGGCAACCTAAGCCGTGAAGCCACAATTAATTTTTAAATTATTAAAAAAACCTTACTCTTATATCTTCTTAGCAAAAGGCGACATCTGTCAATTGCCAGATTCTGTGAATTGCCAAAAAGAAATGGTTAAAATAATTTTGAGAAACACATTTTAGTTTTCGTATTTGTTTTGAAAAAAAAATAGAAATTGCTGAAATAATTATAAATATTAAAAAATACTAATAAATAAAATTGAATGTTTCAAATAGAATTTGAGATGCGACATACCACGTTGAAATGAATTGCTTCAGTTATTTTAGATTAAAAATTCCGAGACGTAATAATCTGCAAAGAAAAAACTTTTCAATGCCAAAAGTCAACAACTCATAACAATTACAAATAATCAGCCTTTTAAGTTCTTTACGAAGTTAGGGAGATTTTATGACGCATATCATTCAACCATTGATTTAGGCGATAGATAGATTCATTAATGGTAAAAAATCAAATGTTTCTGTACGTATTATTTGTAAATACACACATATAGGACTTCGAAAAGTCTAAGGTGTATGCCTCGGGTTCGAAACCGCGACCGTCAAATTTAGAGCCTCAAAACCGACAAGACTTCTCTTAATTTTTTTTTGTTTTATTTCTATTAAATTGATAATTATTTATATTCATCAGCCCATACTCGTCCCACTGCTGGGCGCGGGCCTTCTATGCCATTGTTAGGGTTTAGGCCATAGTCCACCACGCTGACATAGCGCTTGTTGGCGGACTACACACTTAAGAATTTTTTAGGTTATAAATATATAATATGTTTCAGAACGATGTTTTCCTTCATAATTTATTATCATCATCAACCCATGACTTCAAAAAGTCAGAGGTGTTTGCCTGAGGTTCGAACCCGCGACCTCTAGGCTATCATAACTTAGGTATAGCACCATTTATTCACTGTAAAAAATAATATTTTACGTCTGATCGCATAAAAGTTCAATTCAGTGTAAAAGCATGATTTTTAAGTGGATGAATCTGAACTAGGCTTTATTCAACTTGAAATGTTTCAGAATAGAATGTATGTGGGAGTATGATTTTCATAAGCGTATTGATATGCCGAAACGCACTTTTGATTCATATTTTTTTCATATTGTGTTCTTCTGTTTCTTTATTGATCAAAATATTTTCATGGCACACTTTGTGCAATGAAGTAACCAAAAATGAAAAGGGATGCTTAAATGGTTTGGAGTTACGAGAGAGATTTACTGTACGGGAGTGGATGGTGAAGTCGGTCGAGGACGACCCAGGTGCACCTACAAAGACCATATAGGTAATTTATTCAAAAAGGGTAATATAGAGTCCTCGAAACCGACGTGCATGCATGAAGAGGATAATGTCAGTGGAGGAAGCGAAAGAGGTATGTTTACACCGTGGCATTTGGCGTTCTATAGTCTCTGCCTACCGTAACGTGAGACAGGCGTGGGGTTATGTATGTGCATTTTGTGCCTCGTTTATTGTGGGATTGTAAATAAGACGAATTTGCATCAAAAAACGTAACGTTTCGTAACTTTCGATGTCAGATTACTTTGACGAGGGTCAACTTTCGCAATTCTATCCTCGCATCGAGGAATGCTCTCATCCTATTGCTGTCTACTGCTGAACGTAGGCCTTACCAAGAAAGCGCCAACTATCCCGCTCTTGATTCTCGATCCGTAGTGTTGCAGTAAACCAGCTTATTAAAAAATAATAATAAAAAAATGACATTTCGTGTTGCTGAGGGAGTTTCTTGCCGTTTCTTCTCCACAGCGATAACACGTTTCGAAGCGGCACTAGTTTTAAAAAATAGCATAAAAAATTGACGATTCAAACGTGCTTGTGAAAGTCTTTTTGAATAAAGGAAATTTGACTTTGACTTATTAATTGTTCTTTAATATGCAATATACACAAGAATTTGCAGTATTTATGTACTGAGCAGATTTTTTTATAGTAATATTTGATATGTTCATACTAATCTAATATCATTAAATTATAGCCGCGGTGATTACAACCACGATTATTATAAATAAATGTATATGATTGTTAGGTAAACATATTGTTTTATATATCTTTTTTTATTGTCACGTTGCTATCACTCAGTGTAAATAAACGTTAGTAGCTTCATTTATATGTTAGTACTGATGAGCCCAATCAAGAATTTTTAATTACAATTTTAACTGTTTAATTATGCGGTCACGGACAAACGGCGTCAAGTGCTTATTGTATGAATTATCTGCTGGTTGTCGGCCGCATTGTTAAACATCACAATATTAATAAGTTAATTTCATTTGCTTTAAACTTGTTTAGTTAGTAAGTGTGTTTTATTTGTTTATTAGTTACAGTCGTCTGCCAAAACATTATTTATTTATTTGTAAGAACGTTTAATTAAACAATATTCCTGGAAAAAAGCACAATAACTGGACTTGCCATTTATATTGCTTTAATTAAAGTATGCTTTTGATGATATTGTTTAAAGGTATTAACTGCTTATTGATCCACGTTCCACGGTTGCTTGCTCGTTAGCAACATTGCTCGTTTTCCAAGAAAAGTGTTTGGCGAAAATTTCAATAGCATAACAAAACTATTTTTCCCAAAATGCGATCAAAGACTCGCCCACTCTTAAATTCTCCTTTAAATATATGATTAACTAAACGTAGGTGTTGAAATAGGGAGATGGCCTGGAGGTTTAGGTGCGCGGTGAAGAATCTCGGCGGTCACGAGTTCCAACGACAGACCTTTGAATTTTCGAAGTTATGTGTGTATTCAGATGGAGTTATCATGTACATTAACAGTGAATTAAAACATCGCTAGAAAATCTGCACACATTAAAAGTTCTTAGAAATTTCTTACGTAGGGTAAAACCCCCAATCATTGGCACTCTACCAATTTATTGGCATGCTTCCGTTTTTTAAGAAAATTAAGATTTCATGTAGCCAAACTATAATTTTTTTAGTAGAAATTAAACAGTAGTATCTTTCTTTACTCAACTGACAACGAACACTTTTTATTTATTAAAATATAACGGCGAAATAGCCATTTTTTTGACAAGCCACGACCTGTGCGTCAAAAATATTCAAAATATTATTTTTTTACTAAGGTAAGAGCTATCAGAATCTTAACAAATATTGCAAACCTGTTATGTTGTTCCTATATATATTCATTGTGTCCTATTGTTAAATATATTAACTGCCTTTTTTAAGCATTGCTTTACAATTTAATCGCCAATATTTAATTATTTGTGGGGTGGCAACATTTGGTATGCGTAAAATCTATTTATCCATTTTATTGGCACTCATGCCAATATAAGGGTATTTAAAATAATTTGAATTTGTTAAAAAATATACATTGTTTGTCTCAAAATTTAATGTAAATTGCATTTAAAATATTTTCGAAAGTTTTAGGTACACCAATCCAAATGTTGACCCACTGCCAATTATGTAAAATCCATTCAATGGCACGGATGTCAAACATTGGTCTACAAAGGTGCCAATTATTATTATTTTCTCAGCCACAAGTAGTCAAGAGAAAAAAATAATAAAACATGTTTTAAGATTAACACAGAAGAGAACCTCCAAAAAGCTTTACACGAAGTATCAAATGGCATGACCTTAAAACTTTCTGCAAAAACCTCCAGCGTACCGCGGACTACCATACAATTCAGAATTAAACATCCTGACCACGGCTCTAAGAACGGTCCGTCTACAACTGACGAAGAAGAACTACTTTTTGTTGACTGGATAAAATTAGTAGCCAAAAAGGGTTTCCGAAGAGAAAAGAAGATTTGATAAAAAATGCTTTAAACTTTCTTAAAACATTGTGATGAAACCTACACACCTAAAAATTTTTAGAAATTTCTTAGGTGTGTAGTCCGGGAACCTGCACAAGGCCACCGTGGTGGACTATGGCCTAAACCCGTTCAATGGTAGAGGAGGCCCGTGCTCAGCAGTGGAACGTATATGGGCTGATGAGATTGATAAAGCGAAAAGTCACGCTTAAAAAAAAAAGTTGTTCTGCTCTTTTGTTTAAGCCTACAAGGTTTTTTATTTGTTTTCTTTTAATATTTTATGAAAAGTTTAAAACCATATTTAAAAATAAGCGGTACAACTGATATGCTATGTTCCTATACAAGTAAATGTTATTTTCCTTTCAACAAAGGCTTTTATTTTGTTTATTTCAAATTGTAATTGATACATATTATCTTTAAACAGGTATAGATATCGTAAATTACATTTTAAAAGACTTATAAGACCTAGCAGTTATTTTTTTGTTTTTTAAGAATAGTGACAATAATTGGTAATAATCACTGCCAATGAAAGGTTTGACTATGCCAGCAATTGGTATTTTAGGCACTTTTTTAAAAAGGTACACTTTATTAAATAAAACGATTTAGTTTATTACTGACAAGTACTTTATAATATTCTCTAATGATTAGAAGACACATAGAAATACTTTTTTCTTTGTTTAAAAAATATTTTACATACAAATTTTACCGATTTTGTGAAGTAGCTGCTTAAAGTGCCAATAATTGGGTGGTTTACCCTATATAGACTGATGATGAAAATGATGAAGGCTTTACTGTATTTTTCAATCAATTTATTTCCGGTAGCAGTGCCGAAAGGATGGCTGTATCCTCGCCCCATATTACGTGGGACTAAAAACATATCTATACTAATATTATAAAGCTGGAGAGTTTGTTTGTTTGTTTGTTTGTTTGTTTGTTTGTTTGTTTGAACGCTAGGATCTCAGGAACTACTGGTCCGATTTGAAAAATTCTTTCACTGTTAGATAGCACATTTATTGAGGAAGGTCATAGGCTATATAACATCACGCTGCGACCAATAGGAGCGGAGCAGCAATAAAGAATGTTTCAAAATCGGGAACATTTTTTCCTTTTTGTGAGCTTCCGCTGCGTGCGCTGGAGAAACGGTTAAAGTTTCGTTAAAATAATGTATGACAGAATTGTTCCCCTTTAAAAGTTCTAAAAAAAAGTCCGCGACAGCATATGTCTATCTTTTACGGTTAGCTAACTATAACGTTTTTTATCTTAAACAAATTTATTTAAAAATAAAGCATTATTTGTGAAGGTGTTTTATAAAGATGATATTAATCCTTATCTAAATAAATACGTTATTCAGTACAAGTATTTAATATAAAATAAATTTGCCCTTTACATCATGTGATTCTAATGAGTATCTTAAAAGATATCGCAGTTTCAAAATAATGATCAAGCGCGCAATAATGATACACAAGGCGTCAATCGACGCGTTACGGTTTCCCGTGTAAACAATTTGACCAATTTGTATGGCTTTTGGTATGGACCTAAATAGGGCAGGACTCTGAGGAGTAAATAGACTATTTCTTATTTTCTTTCTGAACTCAACCCAGTCTACGCGGACGGAGTCGCGCGCAAAAGCTAGTTTTACATAAATCGGCTCTATGTCTTTTTCTGAGCTCGGGGTTATACAGTACATATCTGTATTTATATACAAATTTCATCTATATTTGTATTTGTTTTTGAATTCACAGGAAAGTCGATAACAAGAGCTCTCTGTCTGTCCTGCAGGTGTACTTTGGAAAGTCAAACTGCAATTGCTACAAACTAGACCTTCTCATAGACGTCAATTACTTTATAGGTATGTACGTATATATATGTGCTGAATCCATTATTTATCTTCTTCGTCATCAACCCATATACGCTCACTACTGAGCACGGGTCTCGTCTACTACTGAGAGGGTTTAGGCCATAGTCCACCACGCTGGCCTAGTGCGGGTTGGCGGACTACACATCTAAGAAATTCCTAAAAACTCCTAGGTGTGCAGGTTTCATCACGATGTTTTCCTTCACCGTTAAAGCAAGTGATAATTCAATGTGAATACACACATAACTTCGAAAAGTCAGAGGTGTGTGCCTGGGGTTCGAACCCGCGACCGCCGAGATTCTCGACCGCGCGCCTAAACCTCGAGGCCATCACTGCTTCATCTAATTTAAATAAATGAAGACATAGTCACATACATCTGACCCCACTCTAAGATGCAAATCCTAAGAATATTCACCCAGAAATAACTATTTTTGGTTTACATTAATAAATTTCTCCGTGCGCGGATCGAACCCACGATACTTCATTTCGTTAGCTGGTATCTAGCCAGATACACCGCCTGTCAAAATGCAATGTAGGTACTTTTTTTTAAAGAGTCTCTTAGTTCTGCGACACAAGTGTTTCTATTGTGATCTAGAGGTCATAGGCTCGATACCCGAGTCGAGAAAAGATAATAAATAAATAAATACACCCAACAGTCACACACATAGTCCTGACCCCACACTAAGATACGAGTCTTGTGTCGTGGGTATCAGACACTACGAGATACTTTTCGGTCTCACAAACACCCAGACCTGAAACAAATATTTGCGGATAATACAAACATTTGTCTCGGTGCGGGGATCGAACCCGCGGCCACTCGTTTCGCAAGCTGGTGTCTACCTAACTGCCCCACGGGGCTGTCAATAGGGATAGGCGTCAATAGGCGTCAAAGGTGTCAATTGGCTCTGAGTCTGAATTGATCAAAAAACGGCAATAGGTCTCCCACGTAGAATTAACGTAGAACTGCCGAAGTAAAGTTGAAAATATGCACTTCTGCCTTCCCGACGTTAAAGGCGTGAACATAATATTATATAAGTGTATTTCCGAGTGTGAATATTTTGATGGAATAACGCAGTAGCACTTTATTAGAGCCGGGTATCGGAGTTCAGACTTCGGCTAAATGGCGCCTAATAATGCTATGGGATTAACAAGATACATAATCATCCAGCCTACAGGTCAGCGTGATGAATTAAGGCCAAACCCTCTCAGTTGTAGAGGAACCCCAAGCCCAGCAGTGGGCCGTATAAGGACTGATGATGAAGATGATTAACAAGGCAATCAAAAAAAATCACAATGTTGTTACTTTATTATTTATTGCAACGAACTTTCGAAAGCATAAGTTATTTTGTATAAAATAACTCTTTGTTTTAATTATAATGATAAAGCAGTTTTAGTACTTTTACTAAGCACTTACGAATGTAAGGTTTTTGCTTTGAAATCTTTAATTAAACAAATTTTATTTAGCTTAAAGTTGGATATTAGTTATGTTAAAATTTACAACAAGTACGGCTCATATAAATTTGTTTATTAAATTAATTTCAAGGATTCGTAGGTCAAATAAGTATTTTATTACAATATGTCTGAAAATAGCGTGTGAACAATTAGAGGGTAGACAAGCATTGTGTCTTTTAAGTTTACTTATGCGTGATGGCCTAAGCCCTAGAGAACTGAAATTCACTGCACAGACAGTTGAAAATCTCAAATAAAACGTGAAAATAAACACAATGTACCCTTCCATAATTCCCAAAGTGTCGTCGTCATCAACCCATATACGTCCCACCGCTGGGCACGGGTGTCCTATACCATTGTGAGGGTTTAGGCCATAGTCCACCACGCTGGCCTAGTGCGGGTTGGCGGATTACACAATTAAGAAATTCCTAAGAACTTTTAAGTGCGCAGGTTTCATCACGATGTTTTCCTTCACCGTTAAAGCAAATGATAATTCAATGTGAAATACACACATAACTTCGAAAAGTCAGAGGTGTGTGCCTGGGGTTCGAACCCGCGACCGCCGAGATTCTCGACCGCGCGCCTAAACCTCGAGGCCATCACTGCTTCTCAAAGTGTAGGCAGGGATTTATTTTTAAACACAATTTCCTACGAGAGACTTATCGGAGTCACAAAAACCTACACCCGAAACCAGTATAATTGTTTAACACTATAACATTTGTCCATGAACCAGTGCCTTATTGTTTCGCAAGCTAGTAACTACCGAGGTGGTTGTCGAAAGATAAAAAATCTATGTCTAACT
The DNA here is from genome assembly GCA_030295005.1 of Cephonodes hylas. Lineage (NCBI taxonomy): Eukaryota > Metazoa > Arthropoda > Insecta > Lepidoptera > Sphingidae > Cephonodes > Cephonodes hylas. Next base: position 18,402,062 of record AP025361.1, read on the forward strand.
TACCTAATACGCACCTGAATAGCGATTCTCATTCCCCTAATAACATCTCACACATCGAAACAAAGCTGCCAGTTCCCCTTATGCATTTATTACCACGCTAAAATATTCCACATCGTTCTACGCTAAGTAACGTACTAAACCCTATTTGCTTCCAGCTACGTACGGCGGCGTTTTCTCGCTGAGTTTCGGCGGGTCCATCATCACCCTATTCGAGCTCGGTTACCTGTTTGTGTTATTTGTAGTCAAGCTTTTACGAGCAATAACCTTTATGTACAGAAATAAAAACATGAAGAATTATATTGGCTGTTATTTACCTATTTGCAGGAAGGAATCGCGTCGTGAATTATGTTATGGGATTATGATTGTGATTTTATATGGGTAATTATTCCCCAAAAAGCAGTCATGTCGAGGTTTGGGCACACGGTCGAGATTCTCGGTGGTCGCGGATTCAAACCAATGACACACACCTCTGGCGTTTTGAAGTTACGAATTTTATCAAAAACTAACACAGCGAAGGAAAACATCGTGATGAAACCTTTTTTTTTTTTTTTCTCGGGGGGAAAGCTGTTTATGGCTCTACTTCCCGCCAGCCTGGGGGAGGGGGGCGGGAAGTGTATGTCGGGGTCACCGGTCTTCCAGCCCGGCGCGCGGCGACGTCATATCCGCACAGATGTTAGTGTCGGGCTGGGTCCCTAACAAAATCCCTTAATCGTGATGAAACCTGCAAAACCTAAAAGCTTCCCAAAAAATCACATTACGACGTTTCATCACGACATCTTCCTTGCCCTTTATTGTGAATACACACATTACTTAGAGAAGTCAGAGCTTTGACAAATCAAATTAAAAAAACAACAACAAAAAATAATTGACGTTTTCCGAATAACCAAGTACATTTGATACCTATCCTATGGTCAGGGCATGCCTCTTCCATTGATCTAGCCAGTCATGGAACAAGGCTACTAGTACGCGACCTCGGCCCCCCGAGCTGTTGCAGTCTCCTACTACTTCCTTATCCGGTAGCATCCTTACCATTAGGCCAAATATCCTTTCCTGCAATATCCCGTACCCAAAGACATCCCTACCCCATTCCTAAAACAATGAAAGTCCCAAGGAGGGTTGGCGTCAGGCAGGCGGCCGGCCGTAAAACGTCTGCCAAAATTCTTATGCCACGTGTTTTGTCCTTCCTTCCTGTGTGGAAGGACAAAACAAGCTGTGCCGACCCCAAAAGAATTGGGAGTAGGACAGGAGAATGATGATTTAATACCTATGCTTCTTAGGAAAACTTTCAAGTTAGTATTTTCTTAAATGCCAGGGCACGATCATAGTCTGAACGCAATCTGTATAAACCAAGTTTACTGACGCGAGAGCGAAGTGTCACCTCAAGTTACCTTTCTTTAATTAGATACGTGACATCCTATTGGAAGATTGAGTACTTAACGATTGTTCCGGGTAGCGGCACCCCCGGAACCCAGTGAGAGCGCGAGATAATGAATTCATACGTCGTGATCAATCTTAATTTACCTTTTTTATAAAATTTTACACACAATTATTTTCTAAGAAATGTTTATAGATTGGATAATAAAGAAATAATAAAATCTTTATTAATTTCTGAATAATTAGCAAAAATATTGTCTAATTATTTTTTGATGAACACCCAAAAAAACATGAATAACATTTCTAAAACTGTTAAGTTTAAGGGTAAAAGTAATTAAATCTTCTTCATCTTCTTCTTCATCAACCCATATTCGCCCACTGCTGAGCACGGGTCTCCTCTACCATTGAGAGGGTTAATTAAATATTTTTATTGTATTCAGGCATGGTCATACAAGGTAATTCAGAAATTAAGAGTCTTTTGGCCCTAACTTCGTTTTAAATCTAATTTTATGAAAGTTTGTAGTCTCTGGGGCACATTACCAGACTCCACGCTGCTACTGAGATTTTCATAATGGAGAAACTAAGTTACACATATCCCGATTATATTTATTAACTTTTTAATGCCATAACTTTAACGCAGTAACCGATGCCAATAAGTATCCTAGCATTTTATATCGATACTGCTGTCTAACCAAATACAGGGTCTCAAATTTTCTGTTAAGATACACGATATGCACTACACAGGCCCATTACCTAATGGGCGTGTTACAGATGGCGAAATTCGGGACTAGAAATTTCTACAGGTAAGGTAAGGTAAGGTCAGGTAAGGTTTATCTATCTACCGTTTGTTAAGTAAGAAATTGCTAATAAAATAAAACACATACAGAGATCGCATTGTTTATTTGTAAACAAAGTTTTTATACGATCTAAAAATTATTATCACATTTATAAAACATATAGTGTACACTTCCATAACATTATTTACAATTCGTTACAAACATTCTCTGTTTCACATTGGTCCAAAAGTGCCATTTGATATACAGTATACAATTGTCTAAATTCTTGTTTTGACTCCGTGGCTTGAAGAACGAAAATATTTTAAAACAATTCTAGAACGTTTTGCATGGACACGACAAAATCATCATCATCATCAGCCCATTATATCCCACTGTTGGGCACGGGCCTCCTCTACCATTGAGCGGGTTTAGGCCTTGGTCCACAACGCTGGCCTAGTGCGGGTTGGCGGACTACACACCGAAGAAACAACATCGAATCTGATAATAGGCATGATGTTGTCCAAACAGACTGTCATTAAAAACACCCATCCAAAGTCATATAGTTTCAAGCCGATGTACGGAGATGCTTCTTAATGCAGAGTCCAAGGTTCCCAAGGCTATATAAAGAAGAGAACACGGGGCTGGCAAATTGCACAGCTTCTTCGTGTAAAGAAAAGAATTAGCAATTCGTTTTACTATCCGTATGTCATATTTACAAAAAAATATCAAAGAAATAAGAACGCAGTCGTTAGGAGGAAGATTTGATCTGAATCATGCGGAGAATGGACTGAAAAAAATGTAAAGTATAGCGAAAAATATATGTCAAACTAAAGCTTTATTACCTGATCAACCTATGAGTTCATCAGTAAACATTTTCTTTCTATTTCAGTCATAATGATTCATCAACGACTGCATAGACGTTGAAAAATAATATTTTGTTGGCAGACTTTCAATGCGAAACAAAAAAGTATTTAATAATAGACATTTTACTTGAGTTATTACGAGATCCCACCAATAGTAATAGAGAACTCAGAAGAAAGGTACAATGTTCCTTAGTTCGGAAATTGCGAGCCACTTCCCCGTTCGCGGCAGAAAATGACGGACGATATTTCATTTCCTAACGTTGATACAATTGGACACCCGTCTTTATTCATATTTCTGACGTGAAACGGACGTTAAGCACACGGCCGGAATAGCGCGACCACCGTGACATTATTAATATGTTGTCGAAAGAAAAAATTGTTGCAATGATTAAAAATGCTGTCAGTAATTATGCCTGCCCGTGTACACATCGTTGAACCAATTCGGGAACCAGCAAGAGGAATGAGATTTTTTTCGTGGAAATACAAAAAGAAGGTTTCGTTGAGCACAATATACCTTTTTTTTAGCACAATATACATACCCACATACGTATAGCACACGATTTTTAAATTAATATTTATTATTAAAATAATGTGAGTTTGATTGAAATGTAGCGTAGGTAATATTGAATTTGATTGGACCGCTAATTAATAACAAATGAAGTTATCGTAAACTATCATTTTATTTAAAAAGTAAATTAAACTTAGTTGATTAAGCACCATCTGAATTTAATTAACTAAAATAAATATCGCAAGTATTGCAACGTTCGAAAGTTTAATAAAAACGTTTTTTTTAACCATTAGCAAAATTAGTTTAACAAAATTTGAGATTTATTTTTCTACTAGCTTTAACTAACTTCAATTTTATCTCTTGGCAATATGCAAATAAATATTGATTGATTGATTTGTGGTCTTGATAACGTGTATGCAAATTAAAAACAGATCAAGTTGGTAAATCGGAAAATCTGTCATCTGCTAATAGACCAACAACTAGGGGAATGATTGCCAAGCTTATGTGGCCTTGACATTATTATGGGTCATTAAATAAATAAATAAATAAATACACCCAACAGTCATATACATAGCTCTGACCCCACACTAGGTTACAAGACCTGTGTCGTGGGTATCAGACACTACGAGAGACTTTTTCGGTCTCACAAACACCCAGACCCGAAACAAATATTTGTGGTTCACACAAACATTTGTCTCGGTGCGGGGATCGAACCCGCGGCCTCTCGTTTCGCAAGCTGGTGTCTAGCCAACTGCGCCACGGGGGCTGTCAATTCAGTAGTAGCGTTCAGAAACACCAAGCCGACTTATGGCACGAGTGACGAGATAGTAGTCTATGGCCAATTGATGCCCTTTTCTCATGATCGTATCTAGCAGCAAACACAATGATTAATTTGTGTCGTGGCAATATTGAACAACTTCAGTGTAATAAGTTAACAACCCAATCTTATGTAGTAGGTAATGCCCTCCCAAATATGTTATTTGTAAAGACTGTATTTAACACCTTGTATGTCCACATAATGTAAATGAAAATAATAATAAAATTAAAAAAATATGTCATTAAAAATTATCACTTCATATTCAAAACGCCACGGAGTCATTTTCACAGTTCACTTATCACTTAATATCAGCGTCGGAAGTCGATATGGCCGTGCCTCTGCAGCATCTCAGCGGAAAGCGCATGCGCCGGCGCAGTACGCCGCGAGGAGCGAGTCACGTGACTCAGCTGCGTCGTTTGCGCGCGAGTCTCGATGCCTCGCGGTACTTGGGTGCAGTACGCGTGCCCGTTGTGGCGTAGTGCGTTCATCTGGAACAAAGGCGCTTAGTTGCTGAACTAAAAGTTGAACAAAAGCAGCTGCAGCTATAGTTAATTGTTAACACATGGAACAATTAATGCTCGAGCCACCACTTGAAGACCTTGTTAGGCAATATTCTTGTTGTATTTAAAACTATTAAATAAAAATATAATTGCATTCTTTTCCTTAATTAACACTCATTCATAGGGATTTCTGAATATAAGCTGTCTATATTACCGACCAATACGAAACATAAGTACGGTAAAATAGTAACATTAGCACTCTATTAACTTTTATTAGTTAACATGTCTCGTGTGAACCTGACAAAATTTTGTTGTGACCATCAAGACAAATTACTCTAAATTAAAGTCATCCTGCATCAGCCAATGGAGGTCTGTTGTACATAGGCCTCTCCCAATGACCTTTACAGGGATCCATCAAAAGCAGCCTGCATGTCTGAAGCAGTCTACATTTACTGCCCTTAAACAATTCTATGAAAGTGCCAAGGTGAAAATAACTAACATATTCGACATCAAAGGTTCTGAAACATTAGCATATTGCCTAAAGCTTAGAGGCGATAGTCATTCCAAGCGTTTTATTGGAGTAAGCTGTTGAATATAAATACGTAATATAGCCCGGTCCATAGAGCTCAAAGGCTTCTGCGTCGCATATTTGAATGCAATATCCCTGTTACTATAAACCTATATACCCTAACCTATAAACGCTGATGACTCAGGGAAGCTCCAAATAGTGTAAAGTGTTAAACTATGCAAAAATTCAGAACGGTTTCTAGACTAAAAATTTTCTTTGAAGAAAAATTGCCTGGGAAAAGTATTAACTTTCTTTTTCTAAAGATGTCTGAAGATATGTAGTATATTGGCATACATGATAAATATTGCATTTCAAACATTTTTTAAATAAATAACCTCTAAATTCTTATAGAATTAAAAAGTGCTATATTTGAAATCTTTACATATACATACATTGATTTACCTACTTCGATAAAAAACGGGATTGGTATTGTGATAAATCTTTTTTTATCAAACGGTTACAAAACTTATCTTCTTTACTATTCGAACATAAACACTTTTAAAAATAAAACTCAGCTGAATGCGGCCTTGAGATTTGAAAACGAGCTTGACACAATATCAAAATATATTTTACCTGTAAGTAGCACCTTTTGTGTGGTTCGTGGTAGAGCTCGTAGTCACTTGAGGAACCTTCTGGTTTTTGATTACACCGCCACTGCGAACAAAAATATGTTATGTAAAAAGAATTCCCCGAATTATATAATACTCGTAAGATATTAGTCTTTATTTAATATAAGGAAGTTGCCCCGCTACCTTGGGCTCAATTTTATAACAAGAAAAATAACCTTTTTCCTAGATGTCGTATTGATGCATATTAAGAATTAAATTGAAAACAAACAAATCTTTTCTATTATTCCGTAAAGACGCGAATCGTAACGGGTGCACACTGGGAATGCCGGAGGAGGGATTTTGTGATAAGACTCCAGCCCAGCATTAATGTGCAGTGACCGCGAGCCGGTTTAGACCATCAGTAAACGCAATGTACTCTTCCCCCCCTCCTCCCGCAGGGTTGGCGGAAAGAACACCCAGAGTTTATTTTTATATATGTTACATTTATTGGAACATTGGTGACAGGTGCCGTTGGTGGAACTTATATAGTCTGCAATGCTAATTGCCAATTGTAAAATATTGATTGAATAACAGTATGTAAAGATGCTATAAATGAAAAATATGTGCCATTATTCGACGTCGGATACCTCAGCTAGCTAGTCACCAGCAAAAGTTACGCAGTACATTCTAAGTAAAATAAAGTTTGACAGCAATGCCTATACAACAAACAACGGCATTCGTAAGACTGTATTGAGAATAATGTGATACCCTCTTGATCCTGGGTGATATGTATTCTACTGAAATAGTAAATTCAGATTCAAGCAATGAGTAGCGTATGAGCGTACGGTGTGGTTAGTTTGAAGATTCCGAGAAAGGGTTTATAAGTTTCTTTACGTGGAAATTTACAGCTAATGAAAATAAGAAACAGAAATCCTCTTAGGGAAGATATACCATGTATTATGTCTCATAGTATTTCAACGATAAATGAATACATCGTGATGATAAAGGTGCTAAAAGTTCTTAGGAATTTCTTAGGTGTGTAGTCCGCCAACTCGCACTAGGCCTTTAGGTGGGCTAAAGCTTAATTCCACTCAATTGTAAAGGAGGCTCTTGCCCAGTAGTTATACGAATAAGGACTGGTTATTTTTATGATGGGTCACAGAGTCACAGTGATGGCCTCGAGGTTTAGGCGTGCGGTCGAAAATCTCAGCGATCGCGGGTTCGAACCCCAGGCACACACCTTTGACTTTTCAAAAGCTATGTGTGTATTCACATTGAATTATCACTTGCTTTAACGGTGAAGAAACATCGTGATGAAACCTGCACACCTAAAAGCTCTTAGGAATTTCTTAGGTGGGTAGTCCGCCAACGCGCACTAGGCCAGCGTGGTGGACGATGGCCTAAACCCTCTCAATGATAGAGGAGACCCGTGCCCAGCAGTGGGACGTATAGTCACAGAGACAGAGAGTCACAGAGTCAATAAAACAAATACAATAAAGACGAGCGCAGGTTATTTAAATCAAAAGATGAAAACGTATTTGACTTAGCTTCTACAAAATATTTTAATTTAAGTTTCACACTGGAGCATTAATACAAAGTAACCTTCATTGCTGTCAAAGTTTAGTAATTAAAATGACCAATGGGTAGTCGAATATTGGATTTCAATTTTATCAAATATTGTATTGAAATAATATATTTCAATTGATTTTAGTTACCCGTTTCTATTGAGAAAACTGTGTAGAAAACTATTATACTTTATAATTGAAGTTTTAATTAGTTTCTCTAACAAAAACAACCTTACAATATTAAGGTTTTTTTCTTTTTATAACGATTATTTTATGGTATCGGGATTATAAGGCAATTTTACGGACGTTTTTTGCGGTAATTACCAAACACAGAGACACTGGGGAATTAATCAAGAAATAAAGCAACGACAGGTTTCGTTTTAGATCACCATAGGGTCTTAGAGAAAAAACATACTATACGGTTTTATTTTTTCCAAAGGAGAATTTTAGACTCCCTAGTCTATAAAAAAACCGCTGTTAATTAATCTTGCTTAGCGCCTAATATCATAACAATGACTGCTATGAGTTGGAAAGGCAAATGTGCCCCTCACTTGGGCCTGTTTTGGATGCCCAATCAGGACGAGCGTCACAACTCAATGAGACAGAAAAAATTATAATAATTGAATCCTCGGGTAAACATGTAAATATTTAAAAGCCGATATTTTCTTTTCTAGTGTACAGCCAAATTGTAATAAATAATTATCAACAAAATTATTTGTAAATCTCCACTATTTAAACGTTTCCTTATATTTTAATGTTATTTTGTTATAAATTGGACTTCAGCGACGCATTTACCGGACAGGCATTCAGATGGAGCGTGTAAAATTTCAGAGAAAAACACTGCCATTAATCATTGTCGACTCTAGTCGTTTCTATGTAACAGAAACGTCACAAAACTGTTTGTAAAGCACTATCCTTGCAAAACTTTATATATCAGCCCATTCACCATAAGGTGATGGCCTCGAGGTTAAGGCGCGGTCGAGAATCTCGGCGGTCGCGGGTTCGAACCCCAGGCACACACCTCTGACTTTTCCAAGTTATGTGTGTATTCACATTGAATTAACATTTGCTTTAACAGTGAAAGAAAACATCGTGAGGAAACCTGCACACCTGAAAGCTTTTAGGAATTTCTTAGGCGTGTAGTCCGCCATCCCGCACTAGGCCAGGTCCCGCACTACTTTCAATGATAGAGGAGACCTGTGCCCAGCAGTGGGACGTATATGGGTTGATGATGATGATGACACTATAAGGTTTAGCTGAGAGAGGGATCTGTTATACCCTTGTTAAAACAGGCGTGAATACAAAATAAAAACGCTGCGTTTCTTATCGCATTGACGTCAATGCAATAGGAAACCAATCCAATATTCAATCAGTATAAATATTAGTAGGTACTTTGCTATTTTCATGTAGTTTTTGACCGGACTTTCGTCATATGTAGGCCATTTGTAATATATGTATATATTAAATAAATACCAGTTCTTTAATTAAAAGTCTTTTTAAAAAAGTCATCTTTGACCCACCCCGTAACAGATCCATTAGTCCATCGCGCTGGCCTAATCCGGTCTGATCTACTACACCCATGAGAAATTCATATGCACTTCAGGTGTGCAGATGTCCTCACGATATTTTGCTTTGCCATTCAAGTAATATTTAGGTAATTATTTAGGCTTTTGTACAATGATTAAGTAGGCGAAAAAAGTGCGTGAATCAGTAAATGTTTCTATCGTCGGGTACTAATATTAAATTATGCACGAAAAATTAAAAAAATAAACTAAGAAAACATTCATAAAATTCGTAGTTTTTTAAACTTTACAAGTAACAATTTACAAAAGTGTTCGGTTTATCAGTAGAAGTATGATACATAAACATATATTATCTATAACTAGTATATTAATATTCTTAAGTGATCTAAAAGCTCGTCGCGGCCGAGGTCTTTGCATTAACGAAATTGCGCGACAAGCTTTTAAATCGCTTAAGAATATTAATATACTAGTTATAGATAATATATGTTTATGTATCATACTTCTACTGATAAACCGAACACTTTTGTAAATTGTTACTTGTAAAGTTTAAAAAACTACGAATTTTATGAATGTTTTCTTAGTTTATTTTTTTAATTTTTCGTGCATAATAAAAGCTTGATTTTAAAATATGTTTTTCACCGTTAATTTATTTTTAACTTTTTAGTTGGAAATATTTCTAACTCTATCCATTTCGTAGTCATACCGAAATTCAATTCAATCGGTCCATGGAAACTAGTGTTCCTATGGGCACCTTCCAACTTCTCATGACACCAGATCAACGATACCTTGTTATTATGTTGTCACTGAAAATACAAAGGCATACAAAATTTTAGCTTAATTGGTCCACAGGAATCGGAGTTCATATGGGCTTCTTCCAACTCCTCATCAGATCAGCTTCATGATACCATATTTTTGTATTGTTACCGAAGTTACGAAGACAGACCAAATTTCAGTTCAATTGGACCACAAGAATCGGAGTTCCTATGGGCATCTTCCAACTCTTCGTCAGATCAGCTCTATGATACCTTATTATTATATTGTCACCGAAATTACATAGGTATACCAAATTTCAGCTCAATCGGTCCAAAGGAATCGGAGTTCCTGTGGGCTTTTTCCAACTCCTCAATAGATTAGCTCTATGATACCATTTTTGTATTGTTACCGAAATTATGAAGAGATACAAAATCTCAGCTCAATTGGACCATAGGAATCGGAGTTCTTATGGGCATCCTCCAACTCCTCATCAGATCAGCTCCATGATACCATATTTTTGTATTGTTACCGAAGTTACGAAGAGATACAAAATTTCACCTCAATTCGACCATAGGAATCGAAGTTCCTATGGGCATCTTCCAACTCTTCGTCAGATCAGCACCATGATATCATATTTGTGTATTGTTGTCGCAGTTACAAAGACATACCAAATTTCAGCTCAATCGGTCCACAAGAACCGATGTTTCTATGGTCATCTTCCAACCTCATCATCAGACCAGCTCCATGGTACCATATTATTGTATTGTCATCCAAGTTACATAGGTATACCAAGTTTCAGCACAATCGGTCTATTGGAAGTGGTTCAAATCTTCATTGCAAGATTTGTAAACATACAAACATACATACATACATACATACATACATACATACATACATACATACATACATACATACATACATACATACAAAAGTGAAGTTAAATAAAAGCTTGTAAAAATTAGAGATACAAATCTCAGCAACAAATAAAAGAAAACGTAAAATTATTACTTCACGTTGCTTTTATTGCTATTGAATGTATATTTAACAAAAGTAAAGAAATGTTTGAAGAAAAAAGGCTTGAATACACTAAGCGATAACTTTAAAAAAAGAAAATTCAAATTCTGTTTATAAATAACGTCAAATAAGAAAATCGGCTCATTTATCCACAAGCCAAAAGGATGTGAATAAAAGTCATCGCCTACGCCTAAAGTTTTGCTCCCACGTCTACATTGGAAACATTAAACATTTTTCTAAACATTTCGATCCAGCTCACAAATAAAGTAATTATTTCATCGCATCTATAAAAAAGGTGAAAAATGATCACAGAAAACATTCCTTTTACGCCTTTGCCCGTGCTTTTAGTACACTATATAGATATAGATAAAGATATATACATACATACTTTAATTGCGGTGTTTGGGAAACGTATTGTTTTATTTTTTGTCGTGATTTTTTGTTAACATCAATCTGTTTGTAACCAGTGTCACTATTTCCTGTTTTACTTTTCGATCAGTCTTTTTGCTCCCTATACACGTGTCATGCAAGTCGTCACTGTTGAGGTGCAATTCTGCACCCATGTTCCGTCAAAAGCATTTTTTCTCCATTAATAAGCGACGATCCTATTGCCTTTTTTTTAAGCAATCCTATTACACTTGCCGGGCACGGAAATCGAACCCGGGAGCTTTAGATTGAGAAGAACATACTTCTACTGCAAGACCAGGAGGCTATCAAGATACAGTTGTAGGGTATGTACGAATAAATTAGAAAGGATTGTTGACACTACCGTAAATTTGGTCTGTTTACACACGGCTCGGCCACACAGCAGCTTCCTCGCAGAGCGTTGGAAGTTCCGCGTCATTAAACAGTATACTATCGGATTGATAGCCGAATTTGCGTGACCTGTGGACAAAGGGATGGGTATTACTATTGACGTCGGATGTATGAGGGCACTTAGAGTATTTCCGACACATAAAGCAGCATATTCAACAATTTTTTTTTTGTTCTATTCAGTCATTTTCCTTCATGTACTTGGTTTCATAAAAGGTAAAGATTTTTGGGTCTCCACTGCGATCAAAATTCGAGGAATGCACCGAATTATTTCTTGTAGCGCATGCGCGATCGGCGATGAAATACTGTGCGATTCTCTGGAGACGGTACCGTTAAATGTCTTCTCAATGTTTTTCTCAGTATGGTGGCAAATATTGGGAAAAGTTCTTAATCTTATACCCTATGTCTTCTCTTAAAACAGAACTACAAGTTTTGCCTCGAGCAGCCTCGCTCGAACCAAGAGGTTTGCAAATTCATTTTTTTTGACGTACTATAAACTGGGGAACAGTTTTCCTGTCCCAACTACTAATAATAAATAATACATCATATCGTATAAAAATAAGAAATCAAAACGCAGAGATAAAAAAGTTAATATTCATTGGACTATGCTCAATGACTTCATTAAAGCATTGGCCTTAATTAATTTTAATCTATTGTTTTAATGGGATGGTAAAGCTAAGGCGAATTCCAAGAAACGTAATGTAAAGACGAGCTCTAGCCTCATTAGCGCCAGGTAGAAAGAAACAAAATAAAATACACTTCTAATTACAGATTCGGAGATATTAGCGAGATATTTACTTAAGAGTACAAATATACTAAAATTCTTATCTTAATCTCATCTTACATGTGTATGAAAACGTAACACAGGTTACTTTCATTTCGACTTTGTGTCCTTGCAAAAATTAAGATTCATGCTGAAGATACTTCGTTAAAATCTTATTAGAATAATGACACTCAAGATGCGCTTCTTATTAAACATTCTAAAAAGGCAGTCTGAGGACTTTGACGAAATGTTCGTCGAAATATTACGCGAAATGTAAAAAGGTAAATGGAAGAAAGAAATTGCATTTCTTTGACGGACCGTACTGCAAGGCAGAAATTGCAAGACTGAAACGCTAATCTTCGTTTGTTGAATTACTTTTAAAAACATTTCATAATCATATTTCACCTGTCCTGTCTTTAAATCCCTTATTTTTTTTCGCATTCATACATAACTATTTGAAGATTTATTTCCCTCTGAACCAAAATTGTTGAGGTGTGAAGTAGCACATTGACCGATGGTATCAAAGGTTTGACAGAGCAAGGTGTCAACCGACCGATGAAATTTGATTTATACCCCTCCTTCGTAAAAATTGACCTTCTTGATAAAACTTTGTCAACACTACCTTCCGTTTAATTATTGAGGCCTTATAGCGAAAATATTTTCAATTCAAATACTCTGCAGTCTTCATTTTGATTTGTGTAATCGGGAATTCAGAACATGATATAACTCAAAATCAACGATGTAAGAAACTCTCTCAGTATCACTGCGAAGTCAAGTTATTTAATTTGCAACACTTTCAATTTGGATGCATTTTAATACCGTGATACATCTATGACGTCTTGGTAATGGTAGTAAGTCACATTTTTTTTCTAAAGTAATTATTTCCTGTAGAATATATTGTTCTTGTTATTGATAGTAACTTCATAAACGATGAAGATATTTTTAAGTAACAATCGATGGTGATAAGGTCAAGGTTCGAATCTACGTAATTTTAAAATAACACAGTAATGTGAAATTACCCAAAAATAAGGCATAAGGCAAATATATGCTCAGGTCCTTAGCATCGACGACGCTGATGTCCAGCAGGAGCTGCATAATGTTGTACGGCATCCAGCACAGCGCGAACAGCACGGCCAGTAGCAGCAGAATCCACGCCACACGCTTCCGCTCCTTCATCAAGCGAAGACCCTGATAAGAAGAAAAATAATTTAATCCCACAAATGATTAAAAACCCACACTTACGCTTCCTTCGAAGGGAGACTTCTTCTACAATTGCTTCTCGAGGGGGCAGATTTGCAATTCTATACTCATGTTCGCCAATTGTCTTCGGGTACATTTCTAGACTCTGTGCTGCTGCTTGCTACTGACTACTTCCTAAAGAAGAAACGCAATACTTAGGTGATCGAAATATCGATAAAAGCCTTTTTAAATTTTACGCGATTTTCATAAATGGATGAAATATGAATAATCTTACATACATTATATCGATTACTCCAATACAAATTTATATCAGTGTCCTCGAACTCAAAATCAGTTGACAATGCAGTCACTGTTTGAGCTTTAAAATGCGATGCTGCGCAATTGTCATGAGCAGGTATATCAGTTGACAAAGGGCAGAAGCCGTTTGTTAAAACTAAAATTACTTTGAGAAATTTAAGATGACGATGAAAGCGACGAAAACCCGAAATTATTGTGTCAAACAACATTAAGATAGGAAACACTTCTTTATTAGGAAAACACAATACAGCGCTTGGAAATTCTCAAACTTGCGACGTAGTGTTAACGTACTCCCAAAATAAAATAAACGTATGTACAAAGAATAGTTTTCTCTCTCGACCCAAGTTTTTTATTTTTAAATCACCTCATAAGCTGTTGTTAAATATAAATAAATAAATAAATACACCCAACAGTCACATACATAGCTCTGACCCCACACTAGGTTATAAGACCTGTGTCGTGGGTATCAGACACTACGAGAGACTTTTTCGGTCTCTCAAACACCCAGACCCGAAATAAATATTTGTGGATCACACAAACATTTGTCTCGGTGCGGGGATCGAACCCGCGGCCGCTCGTTTCGCAAGCTGGTGTCTAGCCAACTGCGCCACGGGGGCTGTCAAACACACAACACACAAGTGCTATATTAGGAATTATGAAGGTATTCTCAATGTGATTGAACTTTGCCTTCTAAAATAATCAAACACGTGACTTATAGAGATAGCAACCGAAACCAGGGTTAAAACTTGCAAGCACAATAGTGACATCGGCCAGCAAAGCTAAATAGGATATACACTATTGAAGCCACTTTTAATAAAATTCAAGGACGGACGTCTTAAATTGCTAATTGTTCTTTACTTGAAATAACAGAAGTCAAAGTCATATTTTCTTTATTCAAATGACTTTTCCAAGTACTTTTGAATCGTCATTATTATCGTAGTTAAGTTATAACACTTTTTAAAGACTATTTTTTAAATTTAGTGCCAAGTGACATAAACACGGAAATTCTTTCTGGATTTCACGAGATTTGAACATTTGGCTACATATATTGTTACGTTAGCCAGACGTAGACGTACGTTTATTTTTTAGACAAAATTTTTAGTTTCTATTTTTTATGATAAAACATACAAAAATACATACAATCCTTAATTTTCATCCTTCTACGATAAACCCTTATTTTTTAATAGCCATTTTAGTAATTTAATCATTTTTCATCTTCGGTCGAAAACTGATCAATCGTCATTTAATTATACCCCGCCAGATGTCTACAGGTTCTACGATTTCTAGATCTACTAAACCGATTTGAACGATTTTTGGTATGGAGATAGGTAGAGCTTACAGAATTAGCATGGGTACTTTTTATCCCGGAAAATGTAGTATTCCCGTGGGAATGGGTATTTCTGGATCTACCAAACAGATTAGAATGATTTTTGGTATAGAGATAATTTTATCCTGGAAAATGTATTCCCGTGGGATAAATATGTTATAAGTGCGAAAATAGGGCTGTCAAAGTTTTATTTTATTTTTGGGCACTTAGGAGACGCAATTTAGATTTACTTATTATCTTTCTGCACTCAACCCTAGAGTTTACGCGGACGGAGTCGCGGGCAAAAGCTAGTTATGCTTTAAAATTCGATCAATCACTCTCATTTAGTAAATAAAATAAGAAATATGTCTAATCATCATCAACCCATATACGTCCCACTGCTGGGCACGGGTCTCCTCTACAATTGAGAGAGTTTAGGCCATAGTCCACCACGCTGGCCTAGTGCGGGTTTGCGGACTACACACCTAAGAAATTCCTAAGACTTTTTTTTGGGTTTGCAGGCTACCTCACAATTTTTTCCTTCACCGTGAAAGCTAGTGATAATTCAATGTGAATACACATATAACTTGGAAAAGTCAGAGGTGTGTGCCTGGGGTTCGAAGCCGCGACCTTCGAGATTTTCGGCCGCGCGCCTAAACCTCGAGGCCATCACCGCTTCCCGTCTAATATGAGAATGAAATGGAGTGTTAACATGAGTACACTAGAACAAGACGATAAACTTCACTACGAATTATAAGATGATTAGCGCAGACTAATATTGAAGTTTTATTAAAATTACATAGGTACAAACTACAAACTATGTAAAAACCTGTCAACCAAATTCAGTGGACTAATTGGTGATTGCAAGTAACTAAGCAATGTAAAAACCAAGGATTAAAACTGAATTAGTAGTATACTATTGGTTGGGCCCCATTTCATCCAGATTCTTTTGATCACAACGGCGTATACTTGTGCCAAGGGATCAGGAATCATTTTGTTGTGTTTGTGATAAGTAATTGTCTTTCTTTTCCTTTCTATGTTACTTGCTGATAATAATTAAGCTTTTATTGAAGAAGAAATATTCTAAATTAGTTTAGAGGTCGCGTGAAAAACCATTAACAAACCCATTTGCTTTGTGAGATGAGTTTGGTTTACAAAAACAAAGTCTTTAAAGACCAGAAGCGCGCGTGGGAGGACAAGTTACCCTTGTTACTATTTATTTGTGTTTTTTTTTTCATTTGTTAAAGGAGTTGTACATAAGCTTTAAGAAATTAGAAGAAGCTTTTGTACTGAAACTGAGGAATAATCAAAAAAAGATCCCGTTTGATTTGAAAATTGGAGGTTATAAATTGGGTGTTATTGCGATTTCTTAGGCGTGCAGTCTGCCAACCCTCACTAGGCTAGCTTAGTGTACTAAGACCTAAACCCTTTTAGTGGTAGGGGAGGCCTGTGCCCAGCTGTGGGACATTTATGAGCTGACTGTCATCTTTCATGGCATTAGCTAAAAATAGATATTGGTTTCCGTACGACGTTTATAATACCCCTAAAGATCTTTAATTTATTCGGTTGTTTTAACCAACCTTACCTACGACTGATTCAGTAGTCAACCAAACTCTTTATCGCTCACTTGGTACTCTTTCATCAGTTCTCACTCAATTAGTACAAAAATACGAGTCGTACCCTATATGTCGGGAATTGTTAAAACTTGAGGGCATCAACCCGGGCGAAATCTTTCAAATAACTTATGTATTTCTCAAAATAAACTTGTAAACAATTTTGTTAATATATTTATCGCAATTATCAAATGAAGTGTCCCTAAGTTGTTTTCGACTTAACACTGTATTCGTTTCTACGCTTTTAATTTTCTTAAAAACTTTGCGGTTCAATAAACTCCAAATTTGGAAGGAGATTAAACGTTCTCACATTTCGTGTAGAAACATGTAACACAATTTAGACACAAAAAAAACTTATTTTTTTTTTACTGTCGTAAATATTTCACGAGAAATCTTTATATTGGGATAAGACTATGAACTTTATCTGTTGTTATTTTTTGTTTCTTTTGAATTATTAATACTAGGAATTACAAATTAAAGAACATTTGAAATTCCCAGAACCTGCAATAGATTATCTAGCCTTGGAAACACGAAACTCGAAAGTGAAATTAATATATCAAAATCAATGTAGCAAAGCGAAATGAATCATTCAAGGTTATTTTGTTTAAAAACCATTATAAAAAAAATGATTGTTGGTATTGACATAGATGAGAATAAAGAAGAGAAAGATAAAATAATTTAGATGAGGAAAAAACAAAGGCGTTTTAGGCAAAGCCCTGGTCATTTAAGCGCCTTAAATGATATTTTTTTATAGAAAACATCCAACAGTCACATGCCTAGTTCCGAACCCACACAAAGATAGAAGTCTTGTGTCGTCGGTATCAGGAACTACGTAAGAAGTTCTAAAAACACTCATATGTAAAACAAATATTAATGGATCACAAAAATGCCACGCTGAGGGAAAAACCCGCGGCGTCTCGTTTCACAAGGTGTCTAGCTAACTGCGCCATGAAGCTATCAAAACTAAAACTTAAAAACTTTTCAGTTTTAGCGAGTTCCGTTTAGTTTACTTTGCCCTTATTCCAAGTCTGCGGCTGTTAAAATTATTTTAAAAGCAAACTACAAAAATTAAGTGCTAAAAATACATTTTTTTTCCCATTTGCTATTTTTTCATTGGTCGGTTTTATATAACACGAAAAATATTGTTCTTGGTCTAAATTTTATTCCCTCATAATTTTTAATACAAACAAACCTACCTAGTAGCTTGGTACTTTTTAGAAAAATGGTGACTAAAGATTATAATATGTCCATATTGCAGGCACTCTGTTCCACTTATTAGATAACTAATAAACTACGCAGCTGAATTATGCTTTTAGCTTTTACGTGGTTGCTATTTTATACTCCAATTCCGTCCATTTTATACTCAATTAGGTTGAAGGTTGAATATGCAATGGTTGCTTAGCTTTATCCCCCGAGAGTTTCGATGTAAAAGTGAAACGGTAATTAGGCAAGAAATTGCTTGGAATAACCTGAGTTCTTTTTGAAACTTACATCTGAACTAATATTAAAAACGCTGGCTAGTTTGACCTTAATGCTTTAAATTTTTAAACGCCTCTTTGGCCTTTTTTGTCGTAGCGAAGACTGATTTTTATCTGCTCCCCACCAGAACTTAGGACAAAAGTCATACTGTACTCATGAAAAGTAGCAAATCCCATACGATGAACTTGTTTACTAAAATTACTTACGACGTACTAACCCCAGGCACACACCTCAGACTTTTCGAAGTTATGTGTGTATTCACAATGAATTATTACTTGGTTTAACGGTGAAGGAAAACATCGTGATGAAACCTGCACACCTAAAAGTTCTTAGGATTTTTTTAGGTGTGTAGTTCGCCAACCCGCACTGGGCCAGTGTGGTGGACTATAGCGTAAACCCTTTCTGTGGTAGAGGAGAGAGAGAGAGAGAGCTGATGAGTATGAGTAGAGTAGCACTGCTCGGCACGATCCTCTATCATACGGTTTTAGGCCTTAGGTCACCTAAGCCTCGATGCCGTCACTGCATAATTACGATGTGTCGTATTAAACAAATAATATACTGTTTTTATGGGTGTTCATCCAATTATTATTTGCCCACAAATTGTACCCAATACTTTCAACCATATTACCCGACCGAATGAGAAACAAAAAGCTGTCTCGTTGAATACGCGGCTTAAATTACCAATTGAATCTATTTCATTATGAAATATTATTACCGAGCACGTTCGAATATTTTGCATGTAATCCTGTCGTTTCACACTAAGATGGTGTCAGCATGTAACTAGATATATTTGGTTAAATGTTAACCTGGAAACTTGTGTAGTAGAAATGACTTGGGTGTATTTTTTAGTTAACACGTTGCTTTAAAAGTTGATACAAATGCCTACGTATTAATTGGTGGAATGAGGTTGGCGGGGAGCACCACAACTCAAAGAAACAGAACATCAATATAAGCTTCTAGGCCAAATTTAGACAGACTTTTTTATATGGCTAAACTGAACAGTTAAACTAAGCGTCAAAGAGACATAGCGTAAAACTACCATTGCCGTTCAAAGAAACATTGATACAATCGTATTTGAGATAACTTTTTGCGCTATATTCGAGGATCGCAAAGTGATTTGTTTCGGAGAGATAGAGCGACAAATAAACAGTTAATTTACTTTTTCAATTTAAGTAAGATTAGTAGCAAGATATTTATTCGACAAAACAGTTACCATTTGTCAAATCGAAAAACAATTATTTGCATAGAACCGTGTGAACGTAATTAGTCTCAAGCGCAAGTATATATGTTATGGGCAAAGTGATTAATGCGAGCAGTATTCATAATGCCTCGAGGTTTGAGCGCACGGTCGAGAATCTCGGCGGTCGCGGGTTCGAACCCCAGGCACAAATCTCTGACTTTTCGAAGTTATGTGTGTATTCATATTGAATTGTCACTTGCTTTAACGGTGAAGGAAAACTTCGTGATGAAACCTGCGCACCTAAGAGTTGTTAGGAATTTCTTAGATGTGTAGTCCGCCAACCCGCACTAAGCCAGCGTGGTGGACTATGGCCTAAACCCTCTCAATGGTAGAGGAGACCCGTGCTCAGCAGTGGGCGTATATGGGTTAATAAAGAAAAAAAGAAGAAGAAGAATGGGCAATGTGATTAGTTACAATCTAAACTCACCTATTTATCACATTGCCCGGCCATATGAATATGGCTACATGATGATCGGGCAATGTGATTAAAATGTAAATTTTTACGTGGTGCTTAAAATGCAATCACAGCAGCAGTTGTTCTAATAAATAGATCAACTTATTTTTTTTACAAACTTATTTAAACTAAGCTGATGATGACTTAAACTATTTAAATTTTTATGTAATTTGAAGCTTTTTAACTTGAACGTAAAAAGCTTTTTGTACTTAAACTTGAGAATTGAATTCAGTTTCATGATCACAGATCAATCCGTGTGTGGTTTAAATTTTATTTTTTAAGTTTTATTTGATTGTTAAGTTTGAAGTATCTGCTGAAAACTAGCGAATATTTTTTTGTTAATTCAGATATTGAGACCGATTTGATTACTGAGTTAAAAATACTAAATTACTCATAGGTAGTTCTTTTTTTTGTTTTCAACGTTATTTTTGATATTACTTATATTTTTTATTACTACCTATGAAACTGATTACTAAGACTCTTTTAACTTTAGAGTAAATTTTAAGTTAAATAATCGGAGATGTGATTTCCATTTCGATTCTTAGATTTATAATTTAACTTACTCACGTCGAGAAGTATTATATTCTAATTCCTCGCTGCAGCTTACTCACAATATCTACCTACATGTGAGTTAAAGCGAGTGCGAAATACTTCCAAACTGCATTACTATAGACTACAGTTTCTAAATGTAGCCCTTCGTAAATTGATCCATGTTAAACCGAAGTCTAATTATTTAAGTTTTAAAAATGAATACTAAACTATAAAACATGTTTTTATTATTACTCTACCCGATAATTGATTTCATTTGAAAGTATTAAACATGCTATACATAATTCGGCCGTATAGGCACTTGGCATTATTCATAAAGCCCGGGCAATGTGATAAATTGACTGTTTATAATCACATTGCCTGCTCTTATTGGGCATTATTCATATAGCCCGGGCACTGTGAATAATACCAGATTAATCACTTTGCCCATAACATATACACTACGATATTAACAATTGTCTTTCTAATGATATTTGTCAAAGATAAACATACATTACGTATCCATTACAATGCTAATTGTCTAAGGTTGGGCCGACTGGATACGAGTTTACATAAAGAACTCTTTTGCCGTGAAATCCACAAGGTTGTCTGGCTAAAGATCTTGAATATAGAAATCAAGGCGATTGAGCACATTAAAATAGAAGCAATAACATTTGAATTACTGTATACAGAACATAGAAGCAAATATTACCCGGCTGATTGTTCTGAGAACTCGTTTGATGTTTTCTGTTCAGACGCTTACAAGAGTAACAATTGCTTACAATTATAAACACGAGGATCGAACAAACACGTAAGACTCGTTATTATCAATTTTGTGATGTGTTGTTTAATGGATCGGATTTATAAATCAGTTTCTTTTTCATTACTAGATTGCTCCATCATCATCAGTCCTTATACGTCGCGCTGCTGGGTACGGGGCTACGGGTAGAGAAACAAGCTTTTTTCCCCTGTCTTACCGTCATCTCGTCACTCAAAAATATAATAAAACTTGTATTACTTCCTCTAATATCCTCTCTAGTTCCATTAAAAACTCCCATAATAATCAATTACACTAAACTTCACACAATTATTCTTGTTTTGTCCCTATATTTTACATTAGTTATTTTGTCACTCTGACATATGTATTTTATAATTCATTACTCAAACGTACAAAAAGCAGAGACAAGCCATTGTTATTTGGACACGATAATCATATATTACCATATTCCCATGTCAACGGAACAAATGGTCCGTAATGACTTCTTGTTAGGGGATGAAAGGATGACGTCATAACACAAATAAATTTACAGTTTAATCTCATTTGCCCTAGGCTACAGTACAACCTATTATTCGTCTTGAAGATACGGATTTACGAAGGGGTATCAAGATTAGTTGCTAAGCAACTAATACAACACTAACTTTAGAAAGAATATGAGGGTACAAAAGGTATAAAATAG
Organism: Cephonodes hylas; assembly: GCA_030295005.1. NCBI lineage: Eukaryota > Metazoa > Arthropoda > Insecta > Lepidoptera > Sphingidae > Cephonodes > Cephonodes hylas. Next base: position 18,424,021 of record AP025361.1, read on the forward strand.
GTAATTCCTTATCCTACATACATGCACAGATCTGCCCCTTCTTTAAAATACAACTCTTGTGTCGAAGGTATCAAAAATTACAAGACAATTCGGTCTCATAATCACCCGGATCCAAAACAATTATTTACTTCACTCAAACATTAGCCTCGGTACAGGGATTTAACCCGCAATCTCATTTCGAAAGCAGGTGTCTAGCCAACTGCGCTACGGGGCCGTCTACTATAATAGATACGGGGATGTATACCGCAAACCCGTTTCAAAATCTGGTGTCAAGCCACCTGTGCCTGATCGTAAGCATGATGTACTAAAGTTGACAGCCCCGGGGCGCAGTTGGCTAGACACCAGCCTGCGAAACTAGAGGCCGCGGGTTCGATCCCCGCACCGAGACAAATGTTTGTGTGAACCACAAATATTTGTTTAAGGTCTGGGTGTTTGTGAGACAGAAAAAGTCTCTCATATTCTCTGATACCCACGACACAGGTCTAGCGAAGGGTCAGAACTATGTAGGGGATTATTGGGTGCATTTTTTTTTAAATGATGATCAGGTGTAGTGGTAGAAACTTACCTGTTGCATACTGATGTTGCCTTCGTCGATATCGAAGGGCGGTCGCACGGAGCACAGCGTCCGACCCATGCACGCGTACGACAGTATTGTTATTGAACCTGGTGACAAAATACTCCATTAATACGCTACTTACACAATAGTGGACTTAGGCCAGCGTGGTGGACTAAGGCCTAAACCCTCTCGATGGTAGAGGAGGCCCGTGCCCAGTAGAGGGACGTATATGGGTTGATGATAGCTATACACAATTACGTCTTTGTCTTCCGAAGAGGTGTAATGCATTTATGCAACAACGTTTTGCCTCCTTCTTGATAAAAATAAACTTAAGAAAAAAAAAACATAATTCTGAAATCACGGGAGATATTTTTTTCATTTACTTTATCATTCTTCGGGTTTGACCGTTCGGATTGAGTCATAGTATTATTTCCATTCAATTATCTACCGAAACCGTTTCTATAGGACACGCGTTTGGTTCCATTCTCAGAACAAATAATATATTTCCATCTTTCTACCGAAAATTTCTCAATAGCAGCACGATGTCTAGACAGAAGGCGGATAAGCAAGAACAAGTTTTATATTATTACTAGCTTTTACTCGCGACTCCGTCCGCGTAGACTACAGGGTTGAGTTCAGAAGGTAAATAAGTTGAAGTCTATTTTACTTCTCGGAGTCCTATTTATGTCCATACCAAAAATCATACAATTCGGTAAAATTGTTCAAACGTGAAACCGTAACGCGTCGATCGGCGCCTTGTGCATCATTACTGCGCGCTTGATCAATATTTTAAAACTGCAATATCTTCTAAGATACTCAGTGAAATCAAATGATGTAAAGTGCAATTTTATTTAAAATTAAATATTTGTAATGAATAACGTATTTATTTGGATAAGGATTAATATCATTTTTATAAAAACACCTTCACAAATAAAACTTTATTTTAAAATAAATTTGGTTACTATAAAAAACGTTATAGTGAGCCAACCTTAAAAAATAGACATATGCTGTCGCGGACTTTTTTTTAGAACTTTTAAAGAGGAACAATTCTCTCATACAATATTTTAGCGAAACTTTAACCGTTTTCGTAGCGCACGCAGCGGAAGCTCACAAAAAGGAAAAAATGTCCCCGATTTTGAAACATTCTTTATTGCTGCTCCGCTCCCATTCGTCGTAGCGTGATGTTATATAGCCTATAGCCTTACTCGATAAATGTGCTATCTAACAGTGAAAGAATTTTTTAAATCGGACCAGTAGTTCCTGAGATCCTAGCGTTCAAACAAATAAACAAACAAACAAACGAACTCTTCAGCTTTATAATATTAGTATAGATGGGAGAACTCAGAATGTATTGGCGTAATGTGTTCCCGCTTACTCCTTCTAGAATACATTTGTAAACGCCTATGCATAGTTTATGAAGCCTCTTAATAGTAAAACAAATGCAAAAGCTATTTAGTAGCCAGTTACTTTTAAGCATAAGCCCTTTATAAAAATGAAAATTTTTAATAAAATTTGGCTCAAACAAAACTGGCCGAACAGCTGTTATTTTAGAAATAAACCAACTGCACCTTACAGTCACGTAGTATGAACCACATTAAAATACAAATATTGTGTCTCCAATATTAAAATAAATCAGATTCTCGGTATTACCAGACAAGCGAGACATGTAACCAATATGTATGAATTATGCAATAAGAATCTTCTGCCGTCTGGGTACGCAGACTTCCTTATAACACTACGAATATGTAATGTAGGGTATTATCGTTATTTTATACGGTACCTTACGCTACCATGGTTATAGGAAGTGCAGAAAGTATCTGAGTACTGACTTGCACCCATAGATTTAAGCGATGTCCTTGTGTACTAATATAACGCTGAAGAGTTTATTTTTTTGATAGCACTTATTTCAAAAATAATGGCTGGAAATGTTTTTTTTTTTCTGTTGAACGGTCCAACATGACAGTTCATATTGACAGCCCCGTGGCGCAGTTGGCTAGACACCAGATTGCGAAACGAGCGGCCGCGGGTTCGATCCCCACACCGAGACAAATGTTTGTGTGATCCACAAATATTTGTAGGTGTTTCTGGGTGTTTGTAAGACCGTAAAGTCTCTCGGAGTTTCTGATACCCACGAAACAAGTCTCGTATCTTAGTGTAGGGTCACGATTATGTGCGTCACACTAGAGGAGTGTCCGGCCTAGGAGGTTCAGCGCAGCGCTCTCCGCGCTATTGTCGGTGGATACCTCTCACACCCGGCCGTCGTCTTGGCGATGTTGCAGAAGGAGAGTGCGGAGCGGGATCGCGAACGGAATGATCCCTCCCGCCAAAGGTGTCGAAGAAGGAGGCGCCGGGTCAACGGAGACAACTAGACCCGGCGCCCTGCCCTGTGGAAATGGGGCGTTATAATCCCACCACGGTATCCCCTGCCTGTCTTAAAAGGCGACTTAAAGGGGTCCAAATCCGAGAAGGCCGGGACGCTCTCGTCTCGGAGGCGCACCGGGCGGCTGCGGAACCATTGTGGGCGTTCCTCGCCCACGCACCGTGGTCGCCCCACCTGGCGCGAAGATGGCCACCGGGGGGTTTTGGTCGGTATGCTGGTGTAGGTTAGTGTAACAGCCGGCACTAACATCTGCGCGGAGGTAACTCCGACGCGCGCCGGGCTGGATGGCCGGTGACCCCGACATACGCTTTCTGCCCCCCTCTCTGAGGGCTGGTGGGAGTATAGATGGGCGGTGGGAAAAAACCGAATCGGAAATTCCCTGGGAAATTTCCATTTGGGAAAAAAATTTGCACCAGCGTATATAAGGTACTAGCTGTTGCCTGCTGTTCGAAACGTCCAAATGTGTAGCCTGATCCAGGAACTAAAAGAAAAAGACGTCTTCTTGTTTCATAATAAGATTTTTTCTGTGCATTGTGATGGAATGTTGCTGAATTGCAGAAGGAACTACTATTTAAATTTTAAAAATCTTTGAAAAAAAAAGAACGAGAGAGTAGTAGTAATCATTTATTACACATACAATAATCATTTATTACACTTACGATAATTATTATTACACGTACGATAATCATTTAGGTATAACACTTACGATAATCATTTCTTCCGTTGGGCTATGTCGGTTACTTTAGTTCTCCTACGGATCTCCTCATTTCTGATCGATCACGTAGGGAAACCCCGAGCATAGCCCCCTATAGAGAGGCCACGTCTCAGTGCCGTATGTCATCACTGGTAACACACAACTATTGAAGACTTTCGTCTTCAGGCACTGAGGTATTTCGGACGAGAAGTCGTCTCCTAGCTTTCCGAACGCTGCCCAACCGAGTTGGATTTGACGATTGACCTATCTCTCGAAGTTGAACCTGCCTAACCGGACCACTTATTCCAAATAGACATATTCGTCTACAACTTCGAGAGTCGAGCCCCCAACTGCGATTGGGGTGGGCACAACATGGACATTCGACATGATATTCGTCTTGTCCATGTTCATTTTAAGACCCACCTGTTGGGAGACTCGATTGAGGTCTTCGAGCATAGTGCTAAGGTCCTCCAGCGATTCTGCCATGACAACAATATCGTCGGCAAACCGAAGGTGTGTGATATACTCGCCGTTGATGTTGATGCCGAGTCCTTTCCACTCCAAGAGCTTGAAGGCGTTTTCCAGCGCGGCAGTGAACAGTTTCGGAGATATAACATCTCCCTGTCTCACGCCTCTCTGTAGTGGAATAGCCTTCGTGCTCTGATCTTGTACTCGGACCGACATGGTGGCGTTGCTGTATATACTTTTCAACACCTCGATGTACCGACAGTCAATGTGACACCGCTGGAGAGACTCTAGCACCGCCCACGTCTCGATCGAATCAAAGGCTTTCTCATAGTTCACAAACGCTAAACAAAGTGGCAAGTTGTATTCCTCGGTTTTCTGTATAACTTGCCGAAGCGTATGGATGTGGTCTATGGTGCTAAAGCCTTTTCGGAAGCCAGCTTGTTCGGGAGGCTGTAAGTCATCAAACCTGCGTTCGAGACGGTTTGTGATGACCCTTGAAAACAACTTATAGACATATCTTATAACTTAGAAAATATCTCATATAGGGAATGAGGAGATCCGTAGGAGAACTAAAGTAACCGATATAGCCCAACGGATTAGCTCGTTGAAGTGGCAATAGGTCGGCCACATAGCGCGGAGAACTGATGACCGATGGGGCTAGAAAGTTCTCCAGTGGAGGCCACGTACTGAAATACGCAGCCTGAGACGCCCTCCAACCAGATGGTCAGACGACCTCGTAAAGGTCGCAGGACGTCGCTGGCTGCAGGCGGCCTTCGACCGATCCGGGTGGAGGTCATTGGGGGAGGCTTATGTCCAGCAGTGGACTGAGATTGGCTGATGATGATGATGATGATAAATCATTTCTTGAAAAAAGTTACTAAAATGTTTTTTTACAATTGAATTTTTTTTGTCACTGTCGCAGTAGTCATGATGATTAATCCGGTGCAAATGACGTGAAAAAAGTTAATAGGACGATGACCCCTGGTCATATTGACCCGAATTTGAATGTTTTTTTTTTAAATAAATATAATGAGTTACCCCAATTTTAAATAGTGTTTATTATAATTATTCTTTGCTTAGATGGTAAAATAAAAATATTAAGAATTACATGTTAGAAATATACTTTTATAATTATTTTTAATAACACATGAAAAAATCAACGATAAAAACGTAACATATTTATATTTTGAGTTTTGATCTTATAATAGGAATCACTAATCTTATATACTAACAAAGAGATCAAATCAACTTTATACTATAAAAATAAAAACCAATCAGTCTTCTACGTCATCATTGATGCCCACGGAGCTGCTGCAATTGTTGCAGTATGGAATCAATCATCGTCACTTATAGGGCTACCCAATGGACTTAACAATTGCCTGGGTGTTGATAACGGCTCGTAATAAGAAGAAGGTATCGAAGTCCGTAAGAGTCGCAATAGTCGTCAACCCAAAGTAAACCACGTATTTAATCTCACTAGGCAATCAAAGTCCACAAAACAAAATCCATGTCGTCAATTAAACCTACAAATTAACACGAGTTCGCAGTACGAAGTCAAAACAACGTTTGAGTTAAATAGATCACCAACGCGTACGCCGCTGCAACTACTTGCTTCACCGCCCCCCACCCTCGTACGTAGTTTCGGGTTACTTGTCACTAAGAGCGGATGAACACACACAGACAAACAACAAGACAAGTTTTTAGCATATATAACGTATAGCTGTTGCCTACGACGTCGTCCGTGTAGACTACAGGGTTGAGTTCAGATATAAAATAAGTTATAATCTTTTTTACTTTTCAGAGTCATGTTTATGCACATACCAGAAATCATTTAAATCGGTTTGGTAGATCCAGAAATACCCACTCTCACGGGAATACATTTTCTGGGATAGAAAGTATTCTATGTTACTTCCTTGGTTCCTATTTATCTCCAAACCATAAATCCTTTTGTCCCAGTAGACGCAGAAATACCCATTCTCACGAGAATACTTCATTTTCCGGGATAAAAACTATCCCATGTTAATTTTGTGAGCTCTACCTCTCTTTATACCAAATTTCATTCAAATCGCTTGGGTAGATCCAGAAATAACCATTCCCACGGGAATACTACATTTTCCGGGATAAAAAGTATCATTTGTTTCATTCTGATGTATAAACTATATTATTGTAAAGATTCAATTAAATTCATTTAGTAGTTTTTACGTCAAAGCGTAACAGATAGACAGATAGACAGAGTTATAACATACCTCACGCCTATATTCCCCGAAGGGGTAGGCAGAGATGCATTTCTGCACCCACATTTCGCCAAGTATGTATCAGTCCCACGTAATAGGGGGCGAGCCTATTTCCAGATAGACAGAGTTACTTTCGCATTTATAATATTAATATGGATTTATTGAATTATGAATATAAACAAAGTTAGATTAGCTCTAACTAGTAGTAATAGGACGTACTATTTGATATATACATATCTCTACACATTACTTAAATGTTACATATGCTAAATATGAAAAAACCCGAATATTTTTCCATTCCCGCATATTTTTCGGGTATTTTCCCATTTTTCCCACGTCGGGGTTTTTTCCGGGCAAATGCCCATCTATAGGTGGGAGGTAGAGCCATAAGCAGCTTTCCCCTCGAAAAAAAAAAAGGATTATATGCGTGACTGTTGGGTTTATTTATATTTATTTAATAATGAATGCTTTATATAAATTTGGCTAAAGCGGAAAAAATATTAATTTTGAAATCTGTTAGTCTCGCATACAAAGTTGCGGGCATTAGAAAGTCATACATTTACGTCGATCCAAATAGAGTTATTCGTGTTTTTTAATTGTGCATTTCATTAACTCCTAATTAATGTGAATGATGGTTTAATTAATGGGATGGGATGGGATGGTTGGCGCTTTCTAGGGGAGGCCTACGTTCACCAGTGGACGGCGATAGGCTGATGAGATGAGATGAGATGAGAATGTGAATATGTGTTTTTGTTTTTTTTTCTTACAAATAATATCCTTTCTTATAAAATCCTTCTGTAATTGAACTAGTAATTTTACTGAGTTGAAAGCCAACAATTCCATCGTGAACTAGCTACAAAGAATTTGGTAATTATTTGAGGCACATTATATGATATATTTGAGAGGTTTGACTCTGATATTATGAATTATATAACAGTTCTCGTTTTTATGCTATTTAATGGATGTCAATATGCCAACCCACATTTTTACACCAACTATGTATCGAATACGAAGTCATTCTAAGATAACACACAACAGGACAAATTCCCGACGCGTAAATAAATATCCGCAAACGTAAGGTTAACAATAACAAATGATCCCGAAAATAGATACGAATATAAACGAATAGTCAGGGAAACACAACAATAGTCTGAGAGAAAGTAAACTGTTCGGGCTCCATGAAATATCGGTTTCTGCGCCAGTTAAAGATACTCTCATGTTGGGTAAAGATTCACTGACATTATTGATATTATAGAGGAATATTTATCTGCTTTTTTCCTTATGGCTCGCCGGTAATGTATTTTCGGTAAGCAATACAAGAACGAAGATGTGTAAATGTGTTTTTAAGATCGACGACAGTATATATTGACAAGCAGATTTCATCATGATGTTTTCTTTTTCCGGTAAAATACTAGATGATGAGTATAAATAATAAGAGGTATGGAGTTTGACTTTGCGACCGCTGAGATTTATGAATCAAGACTCAAGACAATTATCATCAACCCATATACATATTTACGAGTACATCCCATTGATGGGCACGGGCTTCCTCTACCACTGAGAGGGTCTTAATTCCCAAGGCCTTAAGTCCACCACGCTGAAAGATCGAAGTCAAAGCAAAAGTAATATCCGCGAAACAGTAGGCAGAGATTCATTTTTGCATCCACTTTTCGTCAAATATGTAACACGTCCGACGTAATACCGTAATTTTGGTGTTATTTCAACCCATTTCCAGGCACTGAGTTATAACTAATGACAATTTTCTAAGAACCAATTTGCATTTTGAAAGGAAGATATATACCGACGCGTGTCTATGGAAATTTTAGGTAGTCATTTATCCGTTTACACAGACCAATACTACTACTGTTCAGAACCAAGCCTATACCTCATTCACGATAGCTTGATTTTTTTGGCAGATGTCAATTTTTCTGAGACATAACTTTGCAATGAAAAACGTATTATTTTATTAATTTAATGATTTCATAAATATTAAAAAAACACACTACACAAAAGTCCCTACAAATTTAAGCATTATCCGAAAATTTAAGGACTTTATTGCTTCAATGTAAAATTAAAATAGGAACACTGAAAATAATAGACGTTTGTACAATGTTACATCGGTCGGACGGAAAGGGATGTAACATCGTTCATATCGATGTCCACGTCGACAATTTTATTGAACACTGAATAATAATTGAATTTAGAGATTATGACACAAGCTCTGACGACTCTTTTGATAATGATCTTGGCTGTGCTCCTTTTTCTTAATAATGTTTTAAAGATAAAACTATTTAATTTTTCAACCTTAATTTTTACATATTGAGTTATTTTTGGACCTTCCTATAGAAAACTGCTCGATCACGTGGTCAATTCCGTGTGGAAGATCTGAAGTTTTTTTTTCACTTTTCGACCCGTGTTTCTTTGGGGAAGTTGTTTATTTTCGTGGTCTCAAACACCTATTTAAATTTGGCGGGTGGTCTAAAATAACCCTGTTATATTAAATAGGTACTTATTATTAACATTGACCCACCATCGCTTATCTACATAATGTTTTACATGTCGAAAGGAATAAAGAATTTCACACATAATGCAGTATTTCAAAACGCAATATTTTTGAACTACTAGATATTTTCTGTTTCCCATCACTAGTCGATATGTCAAAAGAATCAAGTTATCGTGAATGAGATATAGTACTTATAGTATTCCACGAGTGTATGTGTCATCATGACATTCAATGCTTCTGCTTATAATACAACAGTAAATGCGTTTACAGAAAACATTAAGAAAAAGCTCTACAACTTGATAGTACTATCATCATCATCATCATCATCAACCCATTATACGTCCCACTGCTGGACACAGGTCTCCTCTACCACTGAGAGGGTTTAGGATATAGTCCACCACGCTGGCCTAGTGCGTGATAGTGATAGTACTATAAATATATTTAATACAACCAGATCTTTTCTAAGCAATGTCTTTCATCCTTCAGCAGCCGGTTTAGTGTTAACGAATCTTTACCCGCCTACGTGTCACCCGAAATGTTGTAGATTTACTCATCACTACAAAGTATAAAACAAAGTTGCTTTCTCTGTCCCTATGTCCTTTTGTATGCTTAAATCTTTGAAACTACGCAACGGACTTTGATGCGGTTTTTTTTAATAGATAGAATGATTGAAGAGGAAGGTTTATATGTATGATAACATCCATTAAATATCAGGTTTGCACCCGTGCGAAGCCGGGGCGGGTCACTAGTTTTGTATATTGTATAGGAAAATACCGAGAAATTATTGAAATCGTGACATATTATTGTAGATGCCTACCTTTCGGTGCTGATAGAGTTCATTGTCAGTTCTATTTGTATATTTCAGATCAGGCTGTTCATATATTGTATTGTTATTTTTAGATACTTTTTTGACCCCATGCAATCAAGTAGTGACCATCTCGAAGTTCAATCCTAAGTACACATCGATTACTTTTCGAAGGTATACGTATAATGAATCATCACGTATTCAAATAGTGAATGAAAAAAATGGGGAAATCTGCATACATATAGAAGATCTTGGGATTTTCTTAGGTGGGTAGTCTGCCAACCTGCACTAGACCAGCACGTGATGTATGTGTCCTGATGTTAGACGAAACAGTCTATTTTTGAACTAACCCGGAAAACCCTACCTACTCTACCCCTACCGCACCCAATCGTAAGTCACTGCCAAAACAGAGCAAACAGCTCATCAAGAACACATGCACGCACGGTTAGAAAGAACGGTCTTTTTCAATTGGTTCCGGGAACAAAGACTAAAACAGATAGTAGTAACGATGACTACACATTGAATTATCTATAAACTCATCGATTACCCTACTTTGCAAACCCTCACTATGCAAACACAAATATTCTACGCCCAACATGCCAGGAATTGAGCGATCAATTTAATTTAATACCAGAAATGCCTTCACGCCGCCATTTCAAGACGAGAGACAAACCGCAGCCCCACAAAACGATCTTTACTTAAGAATTTTGATCGCATACCATTCCGACTAAACAACACGGTATTTCGTAAGGAAAAAATGCAATAAATTCTACTCGCTTTATTTTGCTACCATGCTGCGTGGCTTCAAAGCTTTGCATTGGTGTTACGTTTCATTTTTTTACACGCTTTTTATTTGCTTCACTTGTATATATGTATGTATGTATGTTTGTAACCGACTTCTTTGGGCGCGATTTTGACCCACTTTAAACGACTAGATTTCGTTCAAACTTTGTAGATTTATCGAGGACCGATGACAATACACTAATTTGATAAAAAAAAAACTCGAACTAAAAAATAGAAAATAAGTTTGAATAAATTTAAATTAAGAATAGTATTAAAAATTTCAATAAATATAAATTAATAATAGTGTGAATAAAAAAAAAAAATTATTTTAAAAAAAGCGTGGGGTTCTTTTTAAGATATTATCAAAATGATAATCACTCTACTCATATCTGTCAATAAAATATTTATAACTATTGACACCATGCACCCCACGTTTTTTTTTAAATATATTTTTTTTATTCACACTATTATTAATTTATATTTATTGAAATTTTTAATACTATTCTTAATTTAAATTTATTAAAACTTATTTTCTATTTTTTAGTTCGGTTTTCGATAAAAAGCGTGTTTTTTAGTTTTTTTTTTATTAGTTTCTAGCTAATCCAATAACGATGGAGCTCGACGGATTGTTTTTGTTTTTATTGACTACTCAAAAAATATTTGGAATTGCCGTGAAATTTTTACGTAAGAATATATTATTTCATTTATTCGGATAACGAATACAATTGGGATAATAAAATTTATTTGCTATTTAAATAAATGTGTAACTCACTGCGTTGTCCACGGATCACATATAATAAATACTATTAAAACAGAAATAAAAGATAAAAATAAGACAATAATTCGATTAAAATTTTCAGTTCTAAATTTTCAAATGTTAACAATCTATTCATTAATGATTTTCTAAACTCGTTAGGTGTTAATGCCAAAATATCAATGATGGAGAATTGTGTGTTATAAGTTTTCATTATACTTTAAGACTTCGCTAGCTCTATACTACACTCCGAAATTTTAAAATACCACATAAGTTAGCCAAAATGATTGAAGTTGCTGCACGCAAGAGTAGAACCGTGATAAAAAATTGGCTCAAAAGTATCAAAGGACTTCTAAATCATGACCGGCTTAAAACAAGGTGATGCCCTATCGCCTACGTTGTTTAATTTAGAACCTAAACACGTCATAAGAAAAGTTATGGAGTTAGATGTCGGTGTACAAATGAATGGACGACATAAGGTAATAGGATGTGCAGATGACTTAGCTCTGCTGAGAGAAAACAGCACCCCAAGACAAGCCTAAATGGTGGCTCTTTATGTCGGAGGCCGGGACTCATTTTGGGTCGTTGCACCGTGATATTTAATTAAGTATTCATATTACTGTATTCTAATATAAAACTATCAAAATTGACAATTTGTCAAGCAAATATTTCAATGAAGAAATATATAAAAATTTTAAAATAACACTTTATCTCAAAGGGAATATTACTAACAATAATCACGTCTCAGCTCGATCGACTTTCATCCGAAGTTCAATCATTTTGCAAGAAAAAAGACAAAATAGATTGCGAGAGAAAAAGTTGAATCTTTTTCGAGGCATTATATTTTTTTCGCTGGTTTCACCGACAATTATTTTTATGACGGAGACGACACTGTGATAGCATTGACACTAGTCAGTAAGTTTGGTCTGTGAATCAAGTTAACACGAAAAGATAGGATATTAATAGAAGCTACATATCAATTTCAATTCAAGAGGGTTACAGTACAGATCCACAGACATGGTCGGAGTTGTACCCACTATTGATTTACGGTAACTGCCTTGAAGCCATGCCGTTGTTTCACGCAGTGAGAATATCTAACGCCCAATTTGTTAAACAATTCACGTTATAAAAATGATCATAAATATAAAACCAGATGCAGCAGTCCAGCTTAAAGACGGATATCACTGGTGGACTAAGGCCAAAACCCTTGATAATGATTTAAATTTTAGCTTTATATAGTACCTGCTACCAGGTAGCAAAAGAAAGAACAACAAACAGAACGGTCGTGGTGATTCATACTTGACAATTTATCAGTTCTACGACTGATTGTCATTAATCCTGTTTGCTATACTTCCTCTGCTGCTGTAACCAGAGCCTAAAACCTAGACCACGCTATGCATACATTGGGAATATAAAATATTTCTCAAATGCGTTTTACCATATACATACATTAGGGTGTCCCAGCTTAGTAGGGCGATTTTTTTTTTCTCGAAATTAGATACGCATACCCTCTATATTTTTTCTAATTGACCCTAATAACTCAAATACGAAATATTATCGAAATTGGATAGCGGTAACCCGTGCCGACTTGATGGCAAAGTTTTAAGAAAAAAATTGTATGGTAATTGTAGAGCACATATAAAAACTTAATTTTTATTTTCAAAATTATATCCTATTTCACCGGTATTATATATTTATTATTTAAACAGGAATATTTGTGATATTTTAATCTTAAAGTTTTCTTTTTACTGTTAGGATAAAACACAGGAAAAATTGCTTTAGTTTCCCTTTAAAGGTGACTTTTTCACGAAAATTTTGTATCAGTATAACTGCAATTTGCAGTATCACTAGCGACTTTTAGTGTCATTATTTATTTCTTAACTGCTTGAAAAGAAGTATAACTAGTCTGTGAAGTAAGCAACTCATTGAGAAAAGTGTCAAAATTTTTAAAACGATTGAAGAAAAGCAAGACTAGTTTTTGATCGAAATAAAGTCGTTTATGTCTTTCTAAAAAAGTAAATCACGCAGATATCTTTCCAGGGGATATGCATTGATGGATCGTCTTTAGTTAAGCTTTAAAATATTATCATTTTTGGTTCCTGGTCTCCATCATAGTGATATAGAGACAAGACAGCTACTTCATGAACCAAAGGCCAAAAATGCTGAAAAATATTCTGTATAGTCATTTCTGAGTTAATTTTATTGACAGTTTCCCAGGGTTTCAAAGTATTAGGCAAACATAAGTCGTGGTAAGGTGCCGTCACTGATACTATACAATGCATCCAAGCCTTAACATGGTATATAGCGATGCAAATCTAGATGTCTAATAGTGCGACTTTTTATTAGTAATTTACAATTAAAAAATAAGTTACGACATTTATAATCAATTAATTGCTTCGGCCATCATGGTGTCTGGTACATAGAACTTGGAGATCGAATAGTCAATTTTCTTTCTGTATCACCACCAAAGAATATGATTATAGCTATAATTGTTAATTCTTGATAGCCAACCCTTAAATTTCCTTCATAATTCTGTCCGGTAAAACAATGTATATCAAATTATATAACTATATCTATTATCTAGATTTATTTTTATCAATTAAAGGGCACTGGCAAAAAAATAGTCCAAGTTTGTAACAAACTCTTGACGACACTGTACGAACACATCTTGCGATTGTTCCGCATTATTTGTTGATCTCTTCAGAGTCGGTATAAGGCAACTTATTTCTTAAAATTAGTTTATTAAAGCTTAAATAGGCATATAAGCCCTTTAACAAAAAATAAATAATCTCGAATAGTTAGATTTGCGATTTACAAAATTCAATTTTACTTCACGAATTTTATTAAACAGAACTGCCAATATTTGCTCTTTACAGAGAAGTTTTAAGCCGTTATTTTAATGTTTTGCACCCCCCTATTAAAATTTGCCTTTGAAATCTTAATCTGACATATTGATTAAACAAAAAGAGGCGTTTACCAATACAATAAACAAGCAACCACGAAACTTCCATGCGAATATTGCGACGCGCCGAAGTTCATACAAAGTATGTAAGTACTGAAACACATGAATGCAAGTCGGCACGGGTTGCAGTGGTCCTAAGTTCATGAAATTTTATTTATGAGTGTTTTAACACCATTCGAAAATAATTAGAGGGTATGCGTTGACAAAAAAAGATTTTGATTTTTTTGGGACACCCTAACATACATACTGTATACAAAAACTCACGCCTGTCTCCCGTTAGGGTAGACGGAGACTATGGAGCGCCAAATGCCACTAACATTATCCTCTTCATGCATGCACGTCGGTTTCGAGAACTCTTTATGTTACTCTTTTTGAACAAATTACCTATGTGGTCTTTTTAGGTATTCCTGGGTCGTCCTCGACGGACTTCACCACTCATTCCCGCACAGTAAATCTCTTTCGTAACTCTGTAACCATTCAACCTTTCAATGTGGCCAAACCATTTAAGCATCCCCTTTCCAATTTTGGTCACTACATCGACTTTCAATCCACATTTTTCCGTTACCACACTTTTCCTCACTCTATCTACCAATTTCACTCCACACATGCTTCTCAACGTTCTCATCTCGCATTAATTTTACTTTCATGCTTCTTCTGCCACACCCAAGACTCGCTTCTATACATTTTACCATGTTCCAAATTATTTGCGTTTCAACAAATTTTATGCTGGATTTGGCCGCGACGCAGCATTTAAAATCTTTCGAGAAATATTCAATAACCGTCGTTGAAATCGGCGTCCTTGGAGGGTTAGGTGTCTGATGCGCCGGCACGCCGCCCGCCGGCCTTTCCGACAACTCATTGAAACGGCATGAAACCCCACGGTACATTCCATTTATATTATCCGGGTGTATACCCCGGGGCAGAAGCTTTCATCCACATTTTTCTTACGTTTACGGAGTATTACATTGCTGAGAATATTGCAAGGAACTTAGTAATTGATTCTTCAGGATAATAAAACTAGGGTACTTTTTATGTTAAAAGGTCTTTAAAATGGAGGAAGAACAATAAATTAATTAATAGCCGGTCAAATGAGCCTCAAAAAAGTAACGTTACATTTATTAGTAAGAACCTGAAAATTGGCATGAATGTTGGTAAGTGGTAACACTATTACAAACAATTTGTCAAAAATCCTCATCGATCCGACGTGTGAAAAAAAAAATCCAAGTCAAAAGTTGCAAAAAATGTTTTATTACATTTTTCAAACGGCAAATTTTAGCATAAAAATAGGTTAGCCGAAAATTATTCATCATGCAATTTTATCTGTAAAAGTTGTTTATACACTTTACAAATTTTCTTTGTGCGAATTAATGTACCCCTGAATGACTTTTGGATGGGGCCATGAAGTAACTGAGCAGAATTATTTGTCATTTTTAATATAATATGTACAAAGTGCTTGGGAAATAAATATGTCTATGGACTGATGGCGTACATGAGACTAAACGTAAACGCTACTTCGATCTCTGGTTTGTTCGATCGGGTCCGTCTATGGTATGTTTTAGATTCATGCCAACATGGCGAGTTGCGATGAAGCTAGCGTATGCATCGTATGTGTCTAGAGTAATTAAGCCACGTTTATATGGTGATTGGCTCTCTTCATAGACTTTAAATATTCAACGTGTATTTGCGAGCCTTGGACACTAACACGACGTGTTGTTTAATTTACTGTCTCCTATTTTTAATGAGTACAATAAAGTTTCAAATTGACAGCCCCGTGGCGCAGTTGACTAGACACTAGCTTGCGAAACGAGCGGCCGCAGGTTCGATCCCCGCACCAAGACAAATGTTTGTGTGATCCACAAATATTTGTTTCGGGTCTGGGTTATTGTAAGACCGAAAAGTCACTCGTAGTTTCTGATACCCACGACACAAGACTCCTTTCTTAATGTAAGGTCAGGAGTATGTGTGTGACTGTTGGGTGTATTTATATTTATATTTAAATAAATAAATAACAAAGAAGTGTCGTTGGTCGATCTTGAAAAGGAGAATTACATTTTGTGCTAATTATTGTCCAACTTGGACAAGTAACAATCTGTCGAATCTGATTGTTAATAAAAGAACGGTGAAGTTCATTTGTCCTATTTATAATTCAAATTTAGGAATAACGTTAGGTCAGGGGATGCCTTTTCCATTGATCTAGTCAGTCATGGAACACGGCTACGAGTACGCGACCTCGGCCCCTCGAGCTGTTGCAGTCTCCTAATACTTCTTTATCCGAGACTGTAGCATCCTTACCATCAGGCCAAATATCCTTACCTGCAATATCCTGTACCCAACCACACGCTATCCCTACCCCATTCCTAAAACAATGAAATTCCCAAGGAGGGTTCGCGTCAGGCAGGCGGCCGGCCGTAAAACATCTGCCAAAACTCTTATGCAGCATGTTTTGCCCTTCCCTCTTGTGTGGAAGGACAAAACATGCTGCGCCGACCCCAAATAAGAATTGGGAGCAGGGGAGGAGAATGATGATTTAGGTATAACGTTAAACAAAAAAATATGTTTTTCACATAGGCACTCACACCTGCATCCACAAAAGTGTAAATAAAGGTGCAATTCTGCATCCACGTTTCGCCAATTGCGGCGCCAATAGCCAATATCATATTGCTGCTCTGATAATTTCGTATTGAAAGTCCAATAACATTTTCGATCTTGGAATCGAACCCGAAATCTTTAAATCGCACGGCATTTACTTGAGCCGCGAGACCACGATGAGGGTCATAAATAATAATAAGTTGTTTGATATAACAAAGATCGAGGAGCCATTTTTATGGAAACACGGAACTATAGCAAAAAAGTTGAAGGAAAAATTATATTGGTACCGTAACATGTCAATATTTACAGTAACAAACGAACGTGCGCAAAATTGTATTTTTTGTGTAGATAAACATAATATGAGGTATTAAAATACGAGGAACAATTTTACGAGTAATCCACTTTTGGGCAGAGCGCTGTGTCATGTGTGGCAACGGGAAACAATGAAGGGCGTCCCCCTATATTTACCATACCACCCAATATGCGCATCGAGAACTTTTAGTCGGTATGCTGGCGTAGGATTTTGGTTAGCGTTCCAACTCAGCCAAGCGAACAGTTCCATAGGTTGAATTGGAAGGCCGGTGATCCCGACATGCCCTTTTCGCCGTCCCCCGAGGTACCGATAAGGGAACTTCAGGAGCATTCCTTTCATAAAAATAAGTTCCAGTTCAAAACGCCGGCATAATTCACGAAAGGAAACATAAAATAACCATAAAACATCAGGTTTAAATACCCGATGAGGCCGGGGCCCGGTGTTGGGAAATATCTGGGCCGATAACTATACCTACAGAAAAAACATTTACAAGTAAAATTATGAGAATCTTGAAGTAGTTTTACTAATAATTAATAGAAATCCTTTTCTATGTGATGATAAAGGTACTTAAATATTTCTTATAATCGGATAAAAATGTTTTCTCCTAATATTAATCAAACGAGCAAAGAATAAATCCACATTATTATATCGCCTCTGTCCGCAAATGTCTTTTCGTATCCAATCAATACATTGCGAACAGCATAAAAAACAAAAAGGTTAAAAAGGTTTACGGTTTTTTTTATGTAGCTCTAGCTCTTTTAAACTAACAAAGACATAGGCTTATTTACAAATTTTTATTTATGGTTGCTAAAATAGTTGGAACTTTGGGTTCGCATTTTAACTCTGGAGAATGTGATCGAAAGGTCCGAAATTTGTTATTCCGGTTAGTCGAAAATTATTAAAGAATATTTATTTCATTTTAGGTATATTGACTTCTCAGTTCTAGAGGAGTATCTTGGCGTGAAATTGAAAGAGTGTGTAGACACAAATTACATACGGACGGATATTATTTTTTTAAAAAGCAGCATGAGATGAAATCTTTTGAAAAAAAATCACCCAACCAAGTGAATATATATAAAAAATGAAACATATTGTCGAAAATCATACTTAAAATATTCAAACTCTACCAAGATTCATTCTATCAAAATCATTAAAACAGACCTTTTGAAATCTTGAATGAAACGTTGCACACACTCGGAGTTTTGAAATGAAACCCATTGTGTCATAAAATAGGAAACACGCTCGGCTGCGTATCATTATGTTTCACTTGGCTTGGTTTTAACAACAAGCAAGAATTAACACAACGGGCTTTATTTTAAAACTTTTTCTACTCATTTCTGTATGCCCTGAAATTATTAAAAAAACAAAAGTACTTAAACATTTGCCATCACCATCTTCTGCCCATATACTGTGTAAAATCATATATATATTTATGTGTATTAATACATATTCATATACCGCTGCTGGGCGCGAGCCTCCTTTAACATTGAGAGGGTTCAGGGCTTATCCATCAAGCTACACGTCATATTAACAGCTATGTTTAAAACCCTGCCTATTTAACGTGTCTTTTTAAATGTAACTACAGAAAAATGACAGTATAGACAATTTGATTGCGTTGTGGTCTCGCGTTGTATTGGATTTTGCAGAAAGCAGAATTGCACCTCTGCCTACTACTTCAGGGAATATACGCATGGGGTTATGTATGTAAAGAGACAAATATAGTATGAAACACAAAAGATGAGTTGAAATAAGTAATTAGTCATTCAAAGTATTAATAGTGTCCAATGTGTTTTGTTACGAATCGATAGAAATTCAAGACAAAAAACCTCTTTGTAAAATTCTCTTTGAGTAAAACCAATTCACTTTGGCTGCATGTCGATTTTGAGCGAAAAAGAAAGGGGCGCGCGTCAATCACGAAATGCGAGGCTTTTTCGCTTCCATAATCTTGAAATGAAATCAAATGGCCAATGAAATATGAGGAATAGTATCAAGTTAGAAGTCCATTCGTATATCAAAGATTTTGTACCAAATTTGAAAGGAAAAAAACATATTTTATATGTCCCAACTCGTTTGTCCTGAATCTAAAATAAGCATCGTTCAAACTATATATAAAACTCAGCCTGGATTCCCATATTACGAATATTAATTTTTTTTCTATATTTATCTGACTACGACAACGAATATGACGGAAAAAAGGGAAAAAGCTCGCCTCCTTCACTTCACCACATTTGACGAAAAGTGGGTATAAAATTACATTTCTCCTTACTTATGGAATACAAGCGAAAGTATTTCTGTGTATTAGTTTAGTTGAATGTAAACCTCCCCAGAATTTTTATAAGAGCTTCGAGTTTTAACAAAAAAAGGTATACAAAACAGTCTTAATTAATGCAACAATCTGCAGAAGTGAAGGAACAAAGCTGGGACTTAATCTGTCTCCTACTAAATATTATCTCCGTGACATTTACCCAAATCAGACGGTATGACATCTCGAGACATATTTGCATAATTGACTTACAAACAGAATTAATTAAAATTTTCTACAATCAAATTTTTTAAATATCTAGAAGTGGTTTAGCGGAAAATCATATTTCAACTTTACATATCGAACCGTAAGACATGATGTTATTGGTTTACACAGGACATTTCTTGTCATTCATATATTTCTTGATTCCGAATTATGCAATCTTTGAACCGGCGACCGCCTAGATCCTCGAGTTCGCCATCACTACTACTGTATGTAAATGTACATTTATTTATTAATTTACACTTGATACAGTATCAACATTGTAAACTTGGACTTAATGCCTAAGATATTCTCTACCAGGCAAACCTTGGGTGATGCAGAGATGACGCACAGCAGGTGTCAAATAAAATTATTTATAAACATACACAGACACATACACTAACATAAAGATTTTGATAAAGGGAAGCATATATATATACATATATATATTTGTTCTTATTATATCCCTAACATTCGCTTTCAGGCCCCGAATCACGACAACATACGTATTTTAATCTCGAATCCACAAAAAAGTGTTCGCCGTAGGCATTCGCAACTGGCGCATAGTCTGGTTGTCGCTCAAACGGAATTTATATTACTAGAAAAGGTTTTATTGTGACTTTTATTTTATCGTCGTATGTTTGACAGTCTTTTACAGCTTTGTGCGTGGGCGACCTTTCAGCGAGATAAAATTAAAGGAAATAAATAATGTTAAAAGGACATATTGTGCTGGGGTTCGGCGAACAAAACTGGACCTAATAAATAACCTTTATGAAGTTCTCTGGTTAATAATGTATAAAACAGGCAGGCTTAGTGAGGGATCATGTCGAAATATTACTGGTAGTTCAAAATTACAAATATAGACTTTATATAGTTTAAGTCCTAGTAAGTTTTTAATTGACACAATGAAAAGTAAAATTAATAATTATAAATGTGACTACATATAAGTTATTTATTGTTTGATATAGCATAACAATAAGCATAAAAATATCCTTTGAAATCGTAAATAAATATTTTTACTTCAGAAAGTGATATCGCGGTGTAAAAGCGTAGAATAAAATTCCTTAAATAATCCATACAATAACATTATGTATTAAAAAAAACATAGTGACTCATAAATGACCACGAAATTAAAAAAAAACGTCGAAAGAGAACTCCTAGAAAATTCTCTTCAAGGAATTTCTTAGATATGTAAAGTATGTTCGTTACTAGACTACCTAGTCGGTGGACTACAGCGTAAGCCTTCTAAGGATTAGGTGATGGCCGTTTCCAAATTAGGGCTTAAATGGACTTAAACTATTACAATGTGGTAAATGTTTTGGCAAACAGTAAGGCTTTACTTGAAGCGTTAGTGAAATGACCAAAGAACATTTACTTACTCTCCTCACACTGTGTTGTTCAAGGGGTAGATAGAAAAGTATTTCAGAAACCTGTATCGCAAGCCGCCTTTTAATTCTTATTGCGAACCCTTCCGATGTCATGATGCTACTTAAAATAACATATTGCAAAACCGAAACTTTTCCTAACAAGGAATCAAACCTTTATACCGTAACCCTTTTACCATGATACAATAATGACCAAAACATTGAAAACATCATGTCTATCGATTTTTTATTTTGGCACGGAACCTTTGGCATAAGTTATATCGCTCTGTCGTTACTTATTGCGTGGGTCCGAGTAACGACTTACCTGTTGATAATGGATGGCTGCCGCTCTCTCAGACTTACTTTGGACTTGTAATTGTGATGAAGCTTTGTGAATGAAAGGATAGCGGATGCTGTACAAGACATACTGACTCAATGTTAGAATTGACTTACTACTTACAAACGTGGTTTTATACGGCGCAATTGTGCCCCAAGCAATTGTAAGCAGCTATGGCCTCGAGGTTTGGGCGCACGGTCCAGAATCTCGACGGTCGCGGGCTCCAACCCCAGGCACACACCTCTGACTTTCCGAAGTTATGTGTGCATTCATAATGAATTATCACTTGCTTTAACAGTGAAGGAAAACATCGTGATGAAACCTGCACACCTAAAAATTCTTTTGAATTTCTTAGGTATGTAGTCCGCCAACCCGCACTAGGCCAGCACTAGCAATAGGCTATGGCCTAAACCCTCTCACTGGTAGAGGAAGCCCGTGTCCTGCAGTCGACGTATTTGGGCTGATGAGATGAAATGAATTGTGTCCCATGACTGTATCGCGACGATACTGTTAATGAGTTTTCCTTTAGGATTTTTTCAGTAGCATGTACAGAGTTTGCATATATTTATAGGTCACATAACCGTTTTTCTGGACCTCTAGATAGCACGGTAAATCCTTAAGACGTATTTCTATTAAACCTTATGAGTACTACAAATTGTTTAAATAATTTCAGAGACTTAAACTATCCAAAAACATTCATCAGCGATCATTAACTTTTCTAATTACATGACCATTGTTGATACAATAGCTAAAATATTTGTCTTCATTGCGTATAACTGTTTTCCTGCATTGACGCCGTCCTATCCAATTATTATTATATCCGGGTTAATACAAATATCATTCCGCTATGAGAAAGTGTACGTATCTTTTATCGCCAATATTAAGATTTATTTACTTCATTTAGCTAGTATCTACCAGTACCCACAGAAAACTAAGAACAAACTGAGTAACTTAAGTTGTTTTAATGTTTTTAAGTTTGGTTTTATTGTTATTATTTTATTAATTCTATTACGACTACATTATTCTAAATGTTATTAATGGTACAATATGTCTTTAATATTTCGCACGCTTAAAAATATAGTGGCCTAATTCAAAATTTTGTATTTGCAACTTCATTCACTTTGTGATTAAATATAGTCGGATTAAATAATAAAATTGTAATGGATGTAATGTAACTATTTAGTACACATATTTTTTAAACATAATGGTTTTTTTTATATTTTCTACCAAATGTATTTGACGAAGTAAAATGTTTTTCCCCATTTACTTACCTTAGACTCGGCTTTTTGGATTAGGTCACTATATTATTAAGCGTGCGATTTGTTTAGGATTTATTTTTGTGAACTAAAAGGGTGCTTGACGTCTGCGACACAGTTATAATACTCTTGCAGGCGTCATCGCTCATTGTAACTTGTAACTTTTCAATGGATGAAACTTTTAATAAATTGTAATAGTAAATTGTATATCACATTGTACTTTACTTAAAAAACAATGTTGTATATTGATAACCCAAACAATTTTTATAGAAGCGATACTGTGACGCTAATGTCTAAACGAGTTATAGAAATAGGTTGATAAGTTACATAGAAATTTTAAAAAAATGGTCCTAAAATTTGAGCCTCAAAATAATGTTTATGTACCATTACCTTAGATCGGAGCCACTTTACATGACATCAAAGTCGTCTAAATCCATATGGGTCAATGTTGACTGTTGATTAAAAAAAATATAGCAGACTAAAAGTAAACTGTCTCAAAGACCTTACTGACTTTTTATACCAAGCAAAGTTAAACCTATTAAGTTCTAAGCGAATTTAGAATTCCCCGCGCGATCTCAGCGTTCAATTTGGAAGAATTTGGTGTGAATAAGTCAATTTCGATTCCGCTCTTCTATTTGATGAGATCCATTTCTAAGAACTAGATTAGTTTTAAATTTAATTAAATTTGGGTTAAATTAAACTTACGTGTAAAGAACTGTGGATGACCGATATTTTATGAATTGATTTAAGATTTTGGTGCACAAGTTGTATTTATAATTTTAATTTGTTTCGTAATTATAAGTTTATATATATATTTACAAAACCAATTAAATTTAGGCAATGAAATTTGTTTTATTATGAAGTATTCATATTATTCCTGGTTAAAATAATATATAATATCATTCCGAAAGTATAAGATTTCGATTGTAATCATAAATATTTTGTAACGATCTTACTATGGAGTATGGTTGCGACGTCTTTTTTTGTTTAAATAGAATTAACTGCAGTGTTTATCATCATTCCCCTGCCCTGGTCCCAATTTATTCCTTTGGGTCGGCGCAGTATGTTTTCTCCTTCCACACATCCCTGTCAGCCGTCATGTCTTCATTCACCCCTTTCTTCTTCATATCTTCAGGCACGCACTCCATCCATCTCTTCTTTGGCCTTCCTCGGCTCGCCCATCCATTCACTTTCATATCATCACCTTTTTTCCTACATATGATTCATCCCTTCTCATAATGTGCCCATACCACGATAGACGGTTTCCTTTTATCTTTTCTATCACATGAGCTACTTTCAGACTTCCGCTAACGTATTCATTCCTCACTCTGTCACTCCGTGTTATACCACACATCCATCGCAACATTCGCATTTCTGCTGCATGCAGTCGTCTTTCATCCGTCTTCTTCGTTGCCCAACACTCTGATCCATACAGTACGACAGGTCTTATGATGGACTTGTATATTCTGCCCTTCAATTTGAGGGGCATTCTGGGGTCACATATTGTGGATGAGACCTGTCGCCACTTCATCCACCCTGAGTTGATTCTCTGCCTTACGTCCCGGTCTATGTCTCCATCGCTTTGCAAAAGTGACCCGAGGTAGCAAAATTCGGAACAGACTGGTACCGGTATTCCATCCAGTGTGACTGGGTCTGGGAATTAACTGTAGTCTTTATGCGTCTTAAAAATTATCTACACACATTTTACAATCGATTTGAAAGAAAAAATATAAGAAAACTTTTCATTTTGAATGTTTTCTTAAATAAATGGTGAATGTGGGGTTTTTCAACTTGCTTTACAATAGACTGGCGTGGAGTGATGGCCTCAGTTACTAAAAATAGTCTGCTGAGTCACCACTTCCCCTTGGAAGTGGTGTATCCTTATACACAATAAGACACCTACCTCTCTAGTAATATACACCCACAAGAATTGTTTTACGTAGAAGAAATTGAATAAATAAATGGAAAATAAATAAAATTTTACATCTGGATCTTGCAATAATGTTCACGACATTTGCAAGTTATTGCATAGCGTAGACCCTTCGTCTGATTTCTACAACCTAGTTGAACAGGGATTCTAGAACTTTTACTTACCTAATCCTAAGGAAAAATATTTTATGGGTATAAATTGTTGTTTTATTAAATAAATGCACCCTACTGTAGAATATATGTATAATGCTGAACCCACACTAGGATACAAGTCCTGTGTTGTGGGAATTAGAGACTACGAGAGTTCAGTGTCACATTACCGGTACTTGTACAAACAAAACATTTTTATATACTCAGCCTATCGCCGTCAACTATAACAAATATTTGTGAATCACACTGCCAACTACGCCGCTGCGCTGTCGTGTTATTACCTAAGGAGGGTCTAACAATGAAAAGGTAAGATAAGGTAAGTTAAACCTAAAATGTGAGGTATGCATGTTTTGTCAATATGTTTTCTTTCACCATTAAAGTATATATGTGATAATTCGTAGTGAATACATACAGGGTGTATTCAGACCGCGATCGAAAATGAAGGCAAGTGACATTTAAGATCATTACAAACCCCCTGGCATTGAAGAAAATCCCGACAAAAAATAAAAATCTTGACGTTTTCCTACAAACCGCATACATTTATTACCGATGGTTGTATATGTATATGTTGAAAACGACAAAATTTTTATCTTTTGTCGGGATTTTCTTTAACACCAGGGGTTTTGTAATCACCTTGGCTATTACCTATCTTAGTTTTCGATAACGGTCTGAATACACCCTGTATATAACTTCGAAAAGTTCAGATATTTGCGCGGGGTTTGCTCACGCGACCGCTAAGATTCTCGTCTACGTATTTAAACTCCTAAGCCGTAAGAGCTTTTACGAGTCCTACTATTATTTATTCAAGAGATACTCGATACTCGGGTGGATTGAAAATTATTTCAAATGCCGTTGTTTACAACAGCAACGGAATAACAGGACAAAATGTTTCGACAGATATACGATATTCTCGAACAGTTTTTATTTCTCTTTGATTTAACACTGGAATTTTAGCTTGCACTGAAGTTGTTTGCGAAGCATTTAAATGTGAAATAATTGGAGATAGAACGAAATAAACTGATAAACGCGAAAGTAAACTGATAGCGCATGTCCAGTATAATGTTGATTGAGTATCAGTAGAAAAGGTTCTATAAAATCACACCCAACAATCACATGATTCTGGCACCATACTATACATAAATAAATAAATAAATACACCCAACAGCCACATACATAGCTCTGACCCCATACTAGGTTACAAGACCTTTATCGTGGGAATCAGACACCACGAGAGACTTTTCGGTCTCACAAACACCCAGATCCGAAACAAATATTTGTGGATCACACAAACATTTGTCTCGGTGCGGGGATCGAACCCGCGGCCTCACGTTTCGCAAGCTGGTGTTTAAGCTGTTGTTTTTTTCTGGGGAATTTCTACAAAAATCCTACACTCAGTAATACATGTATTAGCACCCCAGCTAGCTATAATTTTTAACTCGTGTGTTAATAGTGGCATATTTCCTGATAAAATGAAATTAAGTAAAATTATTCCACTGTTTAAATCAGGTAGCAAAGACGACCCAACTAACTTTAGACCTATATCGATTCTACCTTCTATTAGTAAGATATTCGAAAAACTGATGTTGTTACAAATTGAAAATTACTTTTTAAAGAATAAATTGCTTCATTGCAACCAGTTCGGTTTTACTCGGTGTAAGCGACGCTATCTCGAGGGACCACGAGCGGCATTTTAACATAACAGCCGAGCCGAGATTATGACTGTTTCATACTCGGCTCGATAAGAAAACTTGAGATTTTTGTGTGTTTTTCGTTTATATTTTTTACAATAAGAATAAGTTAAGTGTATAAATTATTGATGTATGTAGAGCACAACTAGACTCACATTTAGACATAAGATACATGTATATAGGTTAAAACACTTTTAAAATAAAAGCCAATATAGTCACTCGCCGTAATAAAAACGCAACGAAATTAAGTTCGAATTGCATGGGGCCTCCTTACGGGATAGCCGCGGAGTAGGTAAGCGCGCGCAAAAACCGAAGGATGTATGGGAATCTACAAGCAAGACAGCGAGAACAACAAGAAGGAAAACAGCAAGACCTACAAGAAGAAGAAGACTACGAGACCTGCTAGAAGAAGACGACTATCGGCGAGAGCGAGACAGCGATATCTTCTAGAAGACGGCGCTACGGGAAGAAAGAAGACGGCGCTACGGGAAGAAAAGAAGACAGCGCTATCGGAAGAGCACGCTTCTGGCAAGAAGACAGTGCGACCACAAGGGCAGCACTGTTGCAGCGACTCCGTCCTACATACTTCAAGGAGGGGGGGTCGTGTAGGGCATTTTCGAGCGAGTGACAACGGCATTTTCTATTGTTTGCCTGCGTTTTATTTGCTCCCAAATACACCTACAAACCGGCAATCTTCGACGTGGAAGACATCTTAGGGGCTGGGTACCGGCGTTCGGATTACTCCGAATCTTACGCCCAGCAAGCTTGCCGCGCCCAAGCAGCGGCCGACAAGCGACACGCAACAACTGGTCCTTCGAGCCGGATCCTCTTCGCGTCAAGATGCCGACCACCAGAAGCAACAAGAGCACCGTGCAGCCAGAAGCTGCTGCGCAACCTGAAGCAACGACGTCTGCCAATCCAGCCATCACCTCAACGACGGCGACCACGTCAGGATCGACGCCGACCACGACGTGGACTCATGGAACTACAGTGACCATGACGACCGCAACCGACTACCGACGAGCACCGAGGGACGAAGCACCTCTTCTGACACGAGCCACGTCTGTCAGACTCGGAAGCACGGCGCGATCATATCAGCGGAGGAAGAGGGAACTGGAAGCGAAGGCGGAGTTAGCGAAATTGCAACTTGAAGTGGCGCAAGCAGCGGCGGCACGAGCAAGTGCTCATTTAGAGCTCATACAGCTGGAGGATGATGAAGACTCTCTCGCTGATGAAGAACCCATCAATAAAGAAGAGGACGTGTCACGATGGGTGCAGACGACGGTGGAGCCCGAGGGAAAAGGGCACAAGGATATGGCACCGCCACTCACCGAAGCCGCACCGACCACCGAACGCAGTGACACGCAGAACCTTGCGGACGCGATATTAAAAGCAATCGCGACCGCGAAGCCGGGAACGACGACGGCGACGCCTTCATTTCTACATGAGATGCCAGCGTTCGACGGAAATAGCGGAGAATGGACAGCCTTCAAGACAGTCTACGACGATACGGCACCGCTATTCACCGACACGCAGAACATGGCCCGGTTAAGGAAGGCGATCAAGGGACTAGCCAGGGACGCGGTCAAGAGCGCACTCTACTCTGACTGCAAACCCCAAGAGGTCCTGGAAGCATTACGCCGCCGTTTTGGAAGACCCGACGCATTAGTACTGGCGGAATTGGAGAAACTGAAGACTTTGCCACGTCTCAGCGAGAACGCCCGCGACGTGTGTGTATTCGCCAGTTATGTTAACAACACCGTCGCCGCCATCAGAGGCCTGAAGAAGCCACAATATCTACAGTCGCCGGAAATGCTGAAGTGTATTGTGGACAAGATGCCGGCAGTCATCCGTTATCGGTGGTTCGACTTCGCGGCCGACAAGGAGCCGGAAGATCCCGACCTGTTGATGATAACGAAGTTCCTCAACAGGGAGGCGGACCGATGCGGACCATACGCCGTGCAAGAAGCGGGACCCACAAGACGACAGATTCCAGTGAGGCAGATAGCACACACAGCTACTGAAGCGAAGACCAGCGAGTGTGCATATTGTCAAGGAAACCATCGTGTGGCTGAATGTTCGAAGTTTGCGCAAGCTCCTGTGAAGGATCGATGGGGTTCCGTGAAGAAGAGCGGGTTGTGTTTCAAATGTCTTCACGGACGGCATCGCAAGGAAACTTGTAGAGCTCCGGCTTGCAAGAAATGTAAAAGGTGGCATCATGCGCTACTCCACGAAGATCGCGCAGTTCAAGAGGCACCAAAAGAGCCACCAGGGGAGACGACGAGCAACGTGCGCGTCGCCGTCAATTTCGCCGGCAGCAAAAGGGCATATCTAAAAATTGCGCCGGTGGAAATATATGGCCCGAAAGGGTCAAAGAAGATTCTCGCCTTGTTGGATGAAGGATCTACCGTGACATTGGTAGATTCCACAGTAGCAGAAGATATTGGATTACAAGGACCACAAGAGAGGTTAGTCATTGAGACCGTCGGCGGCAAGAAGGTGACAAAAACAAATTCAATGAAACTTGACTTCACGATCCGAGGCGCCCACCAGAAGAATAAAAGAAGAGTGACAGGTGCGAGAACCGTCGACGACATTCGTCTCGCACCTCAGAAGATAGAGAAGGATCGCCTCAAAGGATGCGCGCATCTCCGCGACCTGACGGATCAATTGACGTACGCCGAAGAAGCTCCAAGGATGTTGATCGGGCAAGACAACTGGGAGTTGATCGTCTCTAAGAGCACGAAGAAAGGCCCGCGAAGTCAACCGGTGGCGTCATTCACTCTTCTCGGATGGGTCCTACACGGTTGCGACGGAGGCAACACGAGGGCGATACGTCACACAACGTGCGCACACGTGTCCACAAGAGAGGAAGATCTTGACACCCTCATTAAGGAGCATTTCGCCGTGGAATCACTCGGAGTAATGCCACGACGGCCGACGACCGACGCAGATGGACAAGCGTTAAGAATATTAGACAGTACGAGCCGTCAACTGTCTAGCGGGAGATACGAAGTCGGGTTACTATGGAAGAACGCGGAAGAGAAACTACCGAATAATTTCAAGTCCGCCGAGACCCGCCTGTACTCAATGGAAAGGAAGATCGACAAGGATCCGAGCCATAAAGAAGAATACGAAAGGGAAATAAATAACCTGATTGACAGCGGTTATGCGGAAAGGGCAGATGCGAAACCAGAGTCGGGAAGGATATGGTACCTACCACACTTCACGGTGACACATCCTACCAAGAAGAAACGCCGACTAGTGTTCGACGCCGCTGCAAAGTTTTGTGGCAAAAGTTTAAACGACGCCCTCTTGCCCGGACCAGATCTGTTACAATCGCTGTTTGGAGTGCTGCTGAGATTCCGGCAGTGGCCCGTCGCCATAGCAGCTGACATAAAGGAGATGTTCCTGCAAATTAAAATAAGGAATGAAGACCGCGACAGCTTACGATTCTTGTGGAGAGGCGACAGACGAACGGGACCACCGCAAGAATACAGAATGTCTTCCCTGATCTTCGGAGCGGCCTGCTCACCGAGTGCCGCAATATTTGTGAAGAATAAAAATGCGGCGAGATTCGCGGATCGATACCCAGAAGCAGCGCGCGCGGTGGATCGCAATCATTACATGGATGACTACCTACAGAGCTTCAAAGGCGCAGAAGAGGCCGTCAAGATAGCGAAGCAAGTAGATGCCATTCACCGCGCCGCCAAGTTTGAATTACGGGGATGGGTGTCGAACAGAAGGGGAATATCGACGGCACTCGGACAAGAACCAGAGAACCGAGAGGTGGAGCTAGGTTCAAAAGAAGAGAAAACACTGGGGCTGCGCTGGTTCACGGCAGAAGACACATTGGGTTTCCGGACGCAGATGAGGAACGTCAGCAAAGAAGTGTCGAACAAAGAGAAGACGCCCACTAAGAGGGAAGTAACCAGTGCGGTTATGTCCACGTTCGACCCATTAGGGTTAGCCACTCCTGTGCTAATTCAAGGAAAACGGCTGATCCAAGATATTTGGAAGAGCGGGGTCGGATGGGACGAGGTTATAAGACCAGAAGAAGAGAAGTACTGGGACGCTTACCTGAACAGCCTGATGCTGCTTGAAGAATTGAGGCTCCCTCGTTGTATCGCCCAGAAGGACCACGAGGGGGAGCTTCACGTGTTCAGCGACGCAAGCGAGACCGCGTACGCCTGCGCCACATATTGGAGGCAGCGATGTGACAATAATAGATACAATGTGACTTTATTGGCGGGCAAATCCAGGGTGACACCGTTGAAGCCAGTCTCTATACCCAGGCTGGAACTTCAAGCGGCGCTCTTAGCGACTCGGATGGCACAAGCGGTACGCGAGGAGATCGACATGGCAGTCCAAAGAGTCACTTATTGGACAGACTCGAGTACCGTACTCTCGTGGATCAAGACGGACCCAAGAACATTCAAGCCTTTCGTCGCGCACAGACTGGCCGAGATAGAAGAGACTACGCGACCACAACAATGGCGCTGGGTACCGTCCAAGCAGAACCCTGCGGATGACGCGACTCGAGGAGTACCGAAGGACTTCGACGCAAATCACCGCTGGTTCACGGGTCCTGCCTTCCTGCGCGACGGCGAAGAATCATGGCCAAGGGCGCGAGATTTCCGAACCGAGAGTACAGGGGAAGAAAAGGAAAGTCGTATCGTCGCTACAGTCAGAACCACGTCTGAGTTCGCCACACCAGAGCCAGAGCGATTCTCAAGATGGATCCGGCTTGTGAGAGCAACCGCCCGAGTAATACAGTTCCTGTATTTATGTGGTAAAGGGCGGCCGATAAATATTGCTCGCAAGATGGAGAAAGAAGATCCGACGTGGAGACGCGTCATTAAGAGATGTTCCGACGGCAAGAAGCAAAGTGTCCCGCTCGCCCCAGCAAAAAGATTCTTGCCTTTAGACCTCGAGCATGTAAAGGCTGCAGAGAATCTGTTGTTTAAGAGATGTCAAGAAGAGGATTTTAAGCAAGAGATCAAATCCATTAGACAAGGCAAGCAGGTGAGCAAGGATAGCAAGCTACGTAAGATAGGAGTCATCCTAGAAGAAGGTTTGCTAAAAGTACATGGACGGATCGACGCAGTGCCACACATTGCCAGAGAGGCGAAGAGACCGGTGATTCTGGACAGCCGTCACCACTTAACGAAACTTCTTCTCCGAAATTATCACGAGCATTTCAACCACGGGAACCATGCCACAGTGATGAACGAAGTTCGCCAGAGGTTCTGGGTGATCGGCCTGCGGTCAGCGGTGCGACGCATCGTACACCAATGTCAGTGGTGTAAAGTACACCGGAGTGCGCCGCAACAACCACCGGTGGGTGACTTACCCGTGGAGAGGTTGCGTCATGGTGAACACCCATTCACCAACACGGGAGTCGACTACTTCGGCCCCATGACCATCACAGTCGGACGAAGACACGAGAAGAGATGGGGAGTGCTTTTCACATGCTTAACCACGAGAGCAGTCCACGTGGAACTCGCACCGTCACTCTCTGCGAGCTCCATGATCTTGGCGTTACGACGAATGGCCGCCAGAAGAGGGATGCCACACACCATCTTCAGCGACAACGGAACGAACTTCGTCGGCGCCAACAAAGAACTGAAAGAGGCCTTGGAAGAGCTGAAGAAGGAAGAGTTAGTCGACGCGTCAGAAGAATTGGGAATCCGGTGGAAATTCATCCCACCCGGTGCGCCAAACATGGGAGGAGCCTGGGAGCGTTTAGTCCGATCGATAAAGGTTGCCCTGGCTGTTACGCTCAAGGAAAGACATCCTCAAGAAGAAGTCCTCCACACGCTCATCACCGAAGCGGAACACATAGTAAATTCACGACCGCTCGTCATTGAAGAAGAATCGCCAGAAGAAGCGCTGACGCCGAATCACTTTTTGATTGGGAGATCCTGTGGTGCTCGACGGATAGGAGTATTCACAGACTCGGACTTGTCTGGACGGAGGTCGTGGAGGACAGCGCAGCGGTTAGCGGACCACTTCTGGAGCCGGTGGGTGAGAGAATACCTCCCCACACTTTTACCACGTCGGATCTGCGGGCGAGCGAGCGACCGGGACTTTCGGTGTGGTGACGTCGTCCTCATAGTGGACGCCACCATGCCTCGCTGCATCTGGCCAAGAGGAGAAGTCATCGATGTCCATCCCGGGCCCGACGGACGTACCCGGGTCATCGGGATACGCACGACGAACGGCGTGTTGCGACGACCAAGCTCCAAGGCGGTGTTGCTGGTGCCGGCGGCGTCGCCAGGACGAGAGGATGGTGCTGCGCACGAGGGGGAGGATGTAAGCGACGCTATCTCGAGGGACCACGAGCGGCATTTTAACATAACAGCCGAGCCGAGATTATGACTGTTTCATACTCGGCTCGATAAGAAAACTTGAGATTTTTGTGTGTTTTTCGTTTATATTTTTTACAATAAGAATAAGTTAAGTGTATAAATTATTGATGTATGTAGAGCACAACTAGACTCACATTTAGACATAAGATACATGTATATAGGTTAAAACACTTTTAAAATAAAAGCCAATATAGTCACTCGCCGTAATAAAAACGCAACGAAATTAAGTTCGAATTGCATGGGGCCTCCTTACGGGATAGCCGCGGAGTAGGTAAGCGCGCGCAAAAACCGAAGGATGTATGGGAATCTACAAGCAAGACAGCGAGAACAACAAGAAGGAAAACAGCAAGACCTACAAGAAGAAGAAGACTACGAGACCTGCTAGAAGAAGACGACTATCGGCGAGAGCGAGACAGCGATATCTTCTAGAAGACGGCGCTACGGGAAGAAAGAAGACGGCGCTACGGGAAGAAAAGAAGACAGCGCTATCGGAAGAGCACGCTTCTGGCAAGAAGACAGTGCGACCACAAGGGCAGCACTGTTGCAGCGACTCCGTCCTACATACTTCAAGGAGGGGGGGTCGTGTAGGGCATTTTCGAGCGAGTGACAACGGCATTTTCTATTGTTTGCCTGCGTTTTATTTGCTCCCAAATACACCTACAAACCGGCAATCTTCGACGTGGAAGACATCTTAGGGGCTGGGTACCGGCGTTCGGATTACTCCGAATCTTACGCCCAGCAAGCTTGCCGCGCCCAAGCAGCGGCCGACAAGCGACACGCAACACTCGGGGTCGCTCCACAACCGATGCTGGTGTGGAACTCATCCATAATATTTTTGAAGCTTGGGAGGTCTCACAGGATGCTTTAGGAGTATTTTGTGATCTATCCAAAGCATTTGATTGTGTTCACCACGACATTCTTATCAGGAAATTAAGCCATTATGGAGTTAACGACATGGCATTAGAGTTGTTTAAATCTTATTTAAGTAATAGAATCCAGGTTGTTGATGTAAATGGAAAAAGATCTCCTGGGTCTGTTGTTACTATGGGAGTTCCACAAGGCTCGATTCTTGGACCCTTTCTTTTTTTGATTTATATTAATGACTTGCCTTATTACATAAGGGACGACTGTGATGTAGTGCTGTTTGCTGACGACACTTCTTTAGTATTTAAAGTAAAACGGAATCAATCCACTCTTGACGATGTAAACTGCACTCTCACTAAAATCGTGCATTGGTTTAATGTTAATAACCTATTATTAAATAGTCAAAAAACTAAATGTATTAGGTTTATAACACCTAATGTAAAATTTCCCAATGCCAACATTTTAATGAATGGAGATAAGCTGAGCCTTGTGGATAATACTAAGTTTTTGGGAATCACATTAGACCCCAAACTTCAATGGGGTCCCCACATAACGGTATTAGCTCAAAAACTGAGTGCAGCAGTCTTTGCAGTGAGCAAAATACGTCAGTTGACAGACATTGATACAGCTAAGTTAGTGTATTTTGCTTACTTTCATAGTTTGATGAGTTATGGAATTCTACTCTGGGGTGGTGCCGCTGACATAAATACCATATTTTTACTACAAAAAAGAGCAATAAGATGCATATACACACTTAGCTCTAGACATTCTCTAAGAGAAAAGTTTAAGGAAATTGGTATTTTGACAGTAGCATCTCAATATATACACGCAAATCTTATGTATGTCCATAAGAATATTAATAAATTTAAAAAGTATTCTGACATACATGATAGAAA
Organism: Cephonodes hylas; assembly: GCA_030295005.1. NCBI lineage: Eukaryota > Metazoa > Arthropoda > Insecta > Lepidoptera > Sphingidae > Cephonodes > Cephonodes hylas. The sequence continues at coordinate 18,458,420 of AP025361.1, forward strand.
TACACGCAATAAAGATAAATTAGTAACTTATAAGACCAGGCTCCACAAGATCAGCAAATCTTTTAAGGGTTACTGTGTACACTTCTACAATAAAGTCCTTAGTCATATTAAGGCTTTGAAGTATCATACATTTAAAGAAACTACTAAGAAACAACTATGTAACAAAGCCTACTATACAATATCAGAATATATGGAGGATAACGAAGCCTGGGCATAATTAAAATGTTACTGTAATCCCAGGTTTGGCTGAGTTTACTTTAATGGACATGGCTGTACGTACGTAATTATTGTTTTAGTAATCTATAAGCAATTAGGTATGTCATGCTCGCTGAAACGTCTGTGCTTACGGCGGCGTCGTGTGCCGGGTCGGTCACTTCCCTATGAAATGGTTGAGGAGGCCGATGGCTGGCACATGCGTCATACTCGTGAACGGGTGCTGTTTGTGTGGACTGGTCTGCCTAATTTGCTTATTTCCATTCATGAAATTTTAACTCGGTTAGATGACAGTCTCTCCATTTAAGATGACTATGCTGTTCTAATATGCAACACAAAATTCTGATATTGTATCAATGAGCTGCTCGAATTCGGGAAATTAAGTCCTTGTAATAATATTGTAAGCTATCTCTTGATTGGAAAAGAGCAACACTAGAGTTTCTTGCCCGTTCTTCTCTAGTGATGACTGCCTTCCGAACAGGGTGGTAAAATTTGAAATGACTGAATCTAAGTGATGTATTTGACATTTTATGGATTCAATAAATATTATTTCATTTCATTTCATTTCATTTAGCCATCTGCGCCGCGGGGGCTGTGAAAATTAAAAAAATAGTCGTAACTCGTAACACTATCAAGGTATATATTTTATCAGACAACGATTTTTGGTTGTTTCGAATATATGGCAGTCCATATATATACAATAAAAGATATAAAGAAGAGGTGATTTCACAAGCTGGTGTCTTGTGCCACGGGGCTGGTATGAAGCAATATAAATGTTTCTACCAAAAAACTTACAAAAAAATTAATTATCCGAAAGTAGACGGCCTATTTTTGGCGCTATTTTGTCAGCGTGGAATTCGTAAATGGGTCTAGAGAGAAATTAAAAATAAAATAAAATACTGGATAAAATAGTAATGAAAATACTGGTGGTGTATTTTTGATAAGCTCATCAAGACTTAATACGACACAAGAGAATTTAATATTTTTAGTATTGATAAATTTAGTAATCTAGCATTTGTAATTGGATAATTTGTGTGCCTATTTCATTCAGATTCATTCGGCTGTTTGCTGAAAGTCGGAGAGAAAAACATTCAAACATCAAAAATATATATTATTCATATTGTGGAACGAAATATGTTCTCCAGTCATATATGAAAACTAGTGTCTTTCCATTACGTGCCGTCTGAATCGCTGAATCAAATGTCATCAATTTTACTTAATTAGTAGATGACACATAAAAACACGGGATCCTTTTTTTAGCAATAAAAATATTTAATGTAATGAACAATTTTTTACATTAATAACTAGCTGTTCCCCGCAACTTAAAATTTCAGAAGTTGTTTTTTCACCCAGTTTGTCACATTGTTTAAGGCTTTCTGCTATTTCTTTTTTTTTACAAGCTTTTATTTAACTTCACTTTTGTATGTATGTATGTATGTATGTATGTATGTATGTATGTATGTATGTTTGTATGTTTACAAATCTTGCAATGAAGATTTGAACCACTTCCAATAGACCGAATGAGCTGAAACTTGGTATACCTACGTAACTTGGATGACAATACAATAATATGGTACCATGGAGCTGGTCTGATGATGAGGTTGGAAGATGACCATAGAAACATCGGTTCTTGTGGACCGATTGAGCTGAAATTTGGTATGTCTTTGTAACTTCTACAATAATACACAAATATGGTATCATGGTGCTGATCTGACGAAGAGTTGGAAGTACTTCGATTTCTGTGGTCCAATTGAGCTGAAATTTGGTATGTCTTCGTAGCTTCGGTAACAATACAAAAATATGATATTATGGAGCTGATCTGATGAGGAGTTGGAGGATGGCTATAGGAACTCCGAATCCTATGGTCGAATTGAACTGAAATTTTGTGTGTCTTCGTAACTTTGGTAACAATACAAAAACATGGTGTCATGAAGCTGATCTGATGAGGAGTTGGAAGAAGCCCATAGGAACTTCGATTCCTGTGGACCAATTAAGCTAAAATTTGGTATGCCTTTGTATTTTCAGTGACAACATAATAACAAGGTATCGTTGATCTGGTGTCATGAGAAGTTGGAAGGTGCCCATAGGAACACTAGTTTCCATGGACCGATTGAGTTGAATTTCGGTATGGCTACGAAATGGATAGACTTAGAAATATTTTCTACTAAAAAGTTAAAAATAAATTAACGGTGAAAAACATATTTTAAAATCAAGCTTTTATTATGCACGAAAAATTAAAAAAATAAACTAAGAAAACATTCATAAAATTCGTAGTTTTTTAAACTTTACAAGTAACAATTTACAAAAGTGTTCGGTTTATCAGTAGAAGTATGATACATAAACATATATTATCTATAACTAGTATATTAATATTCTTAAGTGATTTAAAAGCTTGTCGCGCAATTTCGTTAATGCAAAGACCTCGGCTGCGACGAGCTTTTAGATCACCTAAGAATTTAATATACTAGTTATAGATAATATATGTTTATGTATCATACTTCTACTGATAAACCGAACACTTTTGTAAATTGTTACTTGTAAAGTTTAAAAAACTACGAATTTTATGAATGTTTTCTTAGTTTATTTTTTTAATTTTTCGTGCATAATAATTGATAAATGGACTACTAAACACATTTCTTTGTGTGTAAGTGTAACCAGTGTGGTAGGTTATTGGTGATTGTACAATTTTTTTCATAACTACATACGGGCATGGCAGCTTTGGGGAGTCTTTAATAAACCGTAAAAAATAGGTCAACAAAGTAAAGCGTTTCTAAGCGTCACGAAGCGTGAAGGGACTATAAGGGGAAGAGCGATGGGTGCGAGCAAATACCAATCTGTCAGTTTTAATTACTTGTGGAGCGTTCATTCATTGGGCAGCTGATTGGCAGCAGCCCCTGCCGAGCCGATGAGTCGTCGAATCGATAGATAAACTAATCACGCACCATGACTTAAGACGTTTTGAAATGCTGGTTATAGCATTTATATATTCAGCTTCTCAGTGAACTTGCACTAGGCAAGCGTAGAAGACTAGCCAACGAGAAATAGGCAAACTTGGTGGACTAGCCAATCCACACTAGGCCAGCGTAGTGGAACAAAGTCTAAACCCTCTCAATGGTAGAGGATGCCCGTGCTCAGCAGTGGGCGTATATGGGTTGATGAAGAAGAAGAAGAATTCTTAAGTAGGACGTATATGGACTGTTGATGATGATGAATTAGAGTTTTTCAGTCCAGTGGCGAAATAAGATACAAGTTAGCCTGTGCAACTGTGTGGTCTACAAATATTTGCGAAGGATTACTGATCTGAGTGATAACAAATTGAGTTGTCTTTTAATACCATTTTATATATTATATTCTTCCCAAATTCCTCATTGTTATGTGACGTATATTATACTTAATTTATTTATAAGAAATTCTTAGACCGTAATTAAAATTTGAGGGCAGAAATACGCCTCTGCTAGTCTTCGAGAAATACGGGCGTGAGTGCGTACGTATGTATCTCAATGCATAATTTATAAGCTAACAAATGTAGCGTACAAGTTCAACTCAGCGGAAAGTCGAGTAGATTTGAGAAACGTCTGCGCTGTACTGATTGCTTATTTATCGCCAATATCTCGCATTTATTTCATTTGCTTACAAAATTTTGCAAATAAATACGTTTACGTTTATTTAAATTCTGTCTGTGTGTATAAAAATATGAGCAACATTGTCTGGGGCACTAAATATATAATAAAAAAATTATACATATACAATAACCACTTAACATCAGGTGGCTCATTTGCTCGTTTGCCTCCATTTTCCATAAAAAAAAAGATACGATTTTACGTGTTAATTTGTGTACCTATACCTATTTCGTATATTCGTTCGGATTGGCGGACTACAAACTAAGAAATTCCCAAGAACTTTTTAGGTTTGTAGCATTTCCTCAGGATGTTTTGCTTCACCGTTAAAGTATTATTTAAAAGTCACAAGTTTAACCGTCGCTGCCCAGATCCTCGACCGCGCGTCGAAACCTCGAGGTTATCACTACTTACAAGTTCAATCGCAATATTTTCCTCACAACTGCCCAATTGGATATTAATGAATTACATTGAGGTACACATAATTGACTTCTTCCGCTGTGTTCTAATAGAGGCAGGTTGCCTTTGGATATGGGTTCAACAGCCTTCCCTATATGTTCGTAGTTCGAGCAGTGTCAATAACATGTAATTTCCTTAAGCCGCCCACACCGGTTCGACTGATGCCAGTTTTCGCTGATACATTTTTTCCCCTCGGTTGAAAGCGTTCAGTACATTTTTTTACTAAGAATGTTGCTCGATATTTATATCTCTCCGACCATAAGTGGCATGGTGGGTTTAAGTTTTTGACGTTGTTTTGGTATAAGGAAATAAAATGGATAAGAGAACTACATGATTCAACTTTGCTCAGGGTTTTTGATAAAATAGTTATTTTTATAATAATAATCGAAACGAGTTAAAATTCGTCCATTCGTCCGTTTGCAATAATACGTATATCATCCGATATTATAAAGTTATTTGTGGTTCAAAATATCATTGATCTGTTATTGAGATATTAAGTACAAAGTTACGTAGGTCAGTAATTTTTTACGTTGTATATATAGCATGTTTTTATTCCTTTGATGTATTAATGGAAGTGACATTTAAAACGAGACAAAACAAGTCGTATTAAATAGAATATCGTTTATAAATAAGGCCGTATACAGGGTGTATTCAGACTGTGATCAAAAAAAAAATAATTAATAGATACAAAAAAAATACAACAAAAAAATGGTTTCCTAGCAACCATAGGTATTAAGTGGATGTTTTTAGGAAAATTTACTATTTATTGTTTTTTTAGTGTCACCTAGCTATTACTTGTCTTAGTTTTAGATCACGGTCTGACTACAGCCTGTATCAGTAAATGTATATAAATCTTACCTGGTATAGCGTATACTAGAGTGAAGCTAAACATCCCGAACTGTTTTCTCGTGTCGGGCGACGGCCATTCTTCTACGCAGAAGTGCACGTCTCGCGTTTCTATCTAGAAAAAAAAAATTTTTTTTAATTAGTTGTGCTTGTCGAACTACAATGGCCAGTATTGATGAAGGATAGTCGTAACGCTGTCATAGCACTATTCAAATTTTCCAATCATTATCAGCCTACAAACGTCGCATTGCTGTTCACTGGCCTCCTCTTCAATTAATAGAGTTTTAGCCCAAGTCCACCACGCTGGCCTGGTGTGGGTTGAGGGACTACACATTAAAGAAATTCCTTAAAAGGTTTTAGGTGTGCACGTTTTTCTATATACCAGATAACAAGACCATAAAATTTAATTTTAATTAATATTTCGCCAGGAATACACGTGATCGTAAATGTATAATCACATTTGATTGTAGTTTTCAGTTTGCCTTACTAATAATCATGAGTACCACACTCTTCAAGTATAATTTTCACTGCAAAAAGTATCTATTGTAGCTTTCTTGATCACATAAATATGTATAACAGAAGCAAGAAAACCTCAATGCCCATTACCGGATTAGGGGCGCTTTGGATTGGTCTCCAATTGAGTTCAGCGCATTGTCGGGAGGTAAAGTGGGTTCCGCGTAATTGAAGAGGTTTCAGATCCTTGTACCTACTTGGGATCAAGTAGTTTTAGATGCTCAGTGTGAAATTGCATCCGCGTCCCCTGCTGGGCACGTATAACGAGCCTTCTCTAAAACTGAGAGAGTTTAAGCCTTAGTCTACCACGCTGGCCTAATGCGGGTTGGCATACTAAACCTTTAAGAAATTTTAAATACCCAGGGTTTATTACGATGTTTTTCTTCGCAGTTACATTATGTGATAGCCCTTACTAAATGACACAATTCACTTCGAAATGTGAGGTGCGTGTGCCTGAAGTGTGAACCCGCGACAGTTGAGAGTCTCGACCGCGTGACTAGACCTTGCGGCCATCACGACTTATTATTCGCATTCCCAAAAATCAAGAGCATACATACCTATGTGCTACACCGCCCAGCTCAAAATCCTTTTGTCGGTCAGTCAGTACCTATGATGGGAAGATACTGTGACGGAAATTTCCAGCCACCCTCTTAAGTCAACTGGATAAGAAGGTACTAAGGCTCAAAAGCATAGTACTTCTTTTCTTGGGAATTCATTTACAGTGCATGCCGCTCGCTTGTGGAATGATCTCCCTTTATCTATAAGACAAGCTCAGTCGTTGGCTACTTTTAAGAGTAGACTCAAAGCACACTACACCAAATATAATTAATCCGCTCCGATCTTGTTTCCGTCAAATATATTTGTATACCTTATTTATTTTTGTTTTTTTTTTCTTGGTTTTCTATCTTTTTGTTTTTTTTTTCTTTCGCTTTTTGTAATTCCATAATCACCCATTTATTTTTGTTAACTCCTTTTTTTATGGGTTTTCTGGAAGAGATCGCTAATAGCGATAAGGCCGCCCATTGTGGCACTCTTGGTAATTTATGTAATTAGTTCTATAATATGTTATTTTTGTGGTGTCCAATAAAGCAAATAAATCAACAATTAAATAAAAATAAGGCTCAAAGCATCTAAGAAGTGAGGCGTGTGCTGATACTTTATACTTATGTCGACTCTAACCGATTATACTTATGTCGACTCTAACCGATTATACTTATGTCGACTCTAACCGATTATACTTATGTCGACTCTAACCGATTATACTTATGTCAACTTTAACCGATTATACTTATGTCGACTCTAACCGATTATACTTATGTCGACTCTAACCGATTATACCTATGTCAACTTTATACCGATTATACTTATGTCAACTCTAACCGATTATACTTATGTCAACTTTAACCGATTATACTTATGTCAACTCTAACCGATTATACTTATGTCAACTTTAACCGATTATACTTATGTCAACTCTAACCGATTATACTTATGTCAACTTTAACCGATTATACTTATGTCAACTCTAACCGATTATACTTATGTCAACTTTAACCGATTATACTTATGTCAACTCTAACCGATTATACTTATGTCAACTCTAACCGATTATACTTATGTCAACTTTAACCGATTATACTTATGTCAACTTTAACCGATTATAACGTCATAATTTCATTTTGAAACTCACTTTCAGTCGACTGAAATTTATAAAATATAAAAGGAAGTGTATGGAGAATTAAAACAAAAATCTTAGTTTGTTTTATTTCTTTATGAATCTCAAATAAGGGTAGACTAGGTTAGTAAAAATAAACAAAACGAGTTTTACTTCGAATAGTCTTAAAGAGAATTGTTAATTTCGCAGATACCCTTTTCATCAAACTTTTTGTAGAAACTTAGCCTTTTTCTTTCATATAAAATTTAAACAAAAGTAACATTAATGCTACTGACATATTGTTAAGGCACATAAATGTTTTCTTTAGTGGAAATTGTTGGTTCGAACAATAAGGTTCAAATATAACGTACATATATTGACTGGCGAGAAACGAGGAGTCTTTGTAGTAACAATTTGTTTTTAAACTACGGCATTATAACAGGCACATGAAAAAATATTGAGTAGTGAAAATAAATAGTTCTTATTTGTAATTTTCACGGACTTGGCGTAGTAGTTACCATTCATCACATCAAACATGCTTTCGAAATAGGCGCTTTCCCGTGACAAAAGTATTTTCAACAAACCGTTTCTGCTGTTCAAGTCAAAACCTTGACTGAAGACGTTCTGCATTTATCTATCAACACTAAAAGGTTATATAAAGCTGAGTAGTTTGTCAGTTTCCTTTTTAAATTAAAAGCACTTAACTCAGGAACTGCTTCAAATTGAAAAATATTTTTTTTGTGTTAAATGTCACAGAGGCAACACGTTCTGAAGTGACGATAGCTTAAAATTAACCATTCAAAAGTACTTGTAAAAGTCTTATTGAGTAAAGATTATTTTGATTTAGAAAATCCAACTTATCGAGAAACGCTATAGGCATATCATCATCCTACTACTGATGTGAGTTGAATATCTATCAAAAATGAGGGGAAAAAAATCTAGTCAGAAGTAAACTAACTAAACAGATTTGCAGTAAAGCTTTTCATACCCACAAATAGTACTACGTTGATCCAGGTCATTGATGGTGTACTAAATTGTATACGTTGTCTCCTTTGTAATATGAGAACAAAAATGGCGCAGGTGGCATTGACACAAGTCTAACGAACTGGCTAATAGTCCATATACATTCTTCGTAAATAACGTTAATCCCTATTAATTGAGTGGCAGTTTTATATAATAGAATTGGGTTGTAGTAGCTGTCCAAACAGGCTGCGTCACTGGTCTCACGGCGGATTTAAACAACAAATTGGTCGTTAAAAACATATTTTGCACATAAATTTGTGTCTCATGTAAAAGGGGCCAAACCTTATGCCATTTTTAGAAACAATACTGCACTTTGTGCTGCCACTGAAAATTTCCTAAGATAAAACCTAATAATATTTTGCCCAACCCAGATATCGAACCATAAACCGCATAGAACAATCATGCGCCGTAAAACCATGAGGCACTCAAAAAATACGTACCGAAATATTCCTAAGACTCTTTGATATAACTGGAACCGACTCTTTCCTCACTCCGGCCACTATGGACAGCGGTATGAAGATGAGCATCGCTGCGACCCACAGCAAAAGCAGAAGGAGCAATGCTTGCCGCCGCCCAGGGGGCCGGAGACGAGGCTCTGGTGATATGGACAGCCATCTATCCACTGACATGGCTGATAGTGTGAAGACTGACGCGGCGACGGCCACACCTGCAAAGGAACATAACATTGATAATTTCCAGATTTTTTGGCTCTAATCTGTTCTTACTAACCTAACAAAAAATAAGGTCTGTTATTACCTCACTATCGACCAAGTAGTAAGCAAACATAACAATTTAAATAACGTAATCCTTACTGGCTTTAGAAGGCAATTTACAGTGCTAATCGAAACCTAGGTATGCTATCAGGGTACCGTTTCGACGGTAAGTGCCAATGAAAGGCTGTCGTTGTCACAGTATGTTGGTACCTAAATTGTCATAATCCCGCAACGAACTTAATCAGAAAAGCAATGTAAAGGAGGAGTTGGAAAACAAAGAGTTGTCCACTTCCCTCCACAGCAAGATCGGGGACTGTAAGAAGTCTGGAAAAACAGCCTAACAGTTGCCATTAAATAAAATCAGGCATCCGTAACGAAATGAGCAAAATCGTGCTTAGAGTCAAGTTTTCCAATTTTAAACTGCTATCTCAAAGCACAGATGAAAAAACTCTTAAATCTTTTATATTTGTACATCAGACTACACCTGAAGTTTTAAAGTAGAAAGCGTTCTAGCAAGACTTGTACAAAGTTGTTCAATGCAGGTTTAAATGACAATTTATTTTAAAGCAGTTCACGCTTTGTCTGCACCAATAAAATGGGATTGCGAATAAATTCTGATCTTGCGAAACAAAGAAACCGTATTGTTTTATTGTAAGTCATGCGCAGCTAGAAATAAAAGAACAGAACTATATTAATACACGCTTCTCTTTAGCCGATTAAAGCAAAAGTGGGTTATGATTTTGACAAGCTATGTATACCTACATGTGTGCTCGTCTGGTCCTTCATAGCTGCTGACCGACTTATTAGAAGTGGACAAATAATGATATAGTCAGAAGCGTCTTAATTGTGCGGTGCCTTGTGTAAAAAAAAAGAAAAATATACCATGTTTGGTGTTATTGGAAAGGGCGGTACCTGTATATTAAAAAACAATTGACAGTAACCACGCGTGGCTACTGCTTTTAAAGTTTAATATACATACACATATTACTATATCTGTGAGATGGTAATTGTGTACTAAAGTATCGTATGACATTGTAACAAAGTTAACAACATATTGTTACAATAATTTTTAGCAAGCGAGAATTCTGTAACAGAAAACCCAAATATAGACATCTCGGCCCGACGCGACACTGAATAATCCCGTCGGGCTAATAAGCATTCAGTGTCCTCATAAAACAAAAGAAAATCACATCAGTTATAACTACGCCTCTATCAATCCTATAGGCAATGTAACACAAACATGAATTAGAATTGCGTGAAATCATCTAGGGAGTACTCGAGTCATCCCGAATTTAATATTCACTATTGTTTATTCGGTAAATAAAATTCAAATTGGTTAAGTCAATAGTGTTGCTGGGCGATTTACATGTCGCACATACGTGGGCGGCGGTTTGGGAAACGTAGTTATTTGCTTTGTCAGTTTCGCGTATTTCTGAAACGTTGGTAACGACGCTGGAATTTTTAGCAGGAATGTTATGGAGATCCCTAACCGAAACAATCGGTTATCCGAAATAAATATATGTCCGTAACCGTAACAGTATCCGTTTTACAATTTTCGAATAGTTTCGGATAAGGGCGAAGTCTAGATAAAACAACATATTTCGACAGCAGCATCTTGCAGTTTGTTTGTTATTTTTCGTCATAACATAACATGTTTCATAACTAGTTAAAATTGTATATAATTTGGTATTTGTGCTTATAATTTACTTCAATCTAATATCCGTAAAAAAGGAGGTTATGATAAATAAAGATTAAAAGCATAAAGAGGATAATTCGTCTTTTTCTAAGGCAAGCTTCTTGTTTTTTAAATACTTTTTCTATAGGCTAGAACAGACAGTACAGTACAGTACCTGTGTACTGCCACTGATATTTGACCCTGATCGATCCTATTATCAACCGTGCACGCCAGTATATCAACGAGGCTCCATATAAATACCCTAATGTACCTTGGCACTAAAGGCGGCAGTAAACGTCAGAAATTGACAGCCAAAGGTAATTGACATGAGATTCCAACAAGTGGATATAAAAACAGCGGTCACGGCCGTGTGGTACAAGTAGGTCGGGCAGTCGTAAACTATTTAGTGCCCGCTTTTCCAGTCGTTGGGGACAGTACGAGGTCAGACGTCGAATGTTCACTAAAAATACGACTATCGCCATTGAATATAACATGCTTTTGTCCGTGTTGCACGCGCAGTTTTATCAGGTCAGCTGGCCACACAAGGATTTGACATATTTGGTGGTTTAAACTGGCTTAACTGGATGGGATTTTTGTATGATTCCAACGGTCAAATAATAGGATTGTTTTCGAGATTTTTAATGCCAATACAATTGTTGAAATAAAATAGTGTTCAGTCCACTACGAGATTTTTTTTATTATATCATCAACATCATCATCTTCAGCCTTTATTGCGTCCACTGTTGGACACAGGCCTCTCCTATGGCACGCCGCTGGGCTCGATCTTCGGCTCTCCTCATCCAACCGCTGCCAGCCACCTAATCTATATATATAAAAATGAATTGCTGTTCGTTAGTCTCGCTAAAACTCGAGAACGGCTGGACCGATTTGGCTAATTTTAGTCTTGAAATATTCGTTGAAGTCCAGGGAAGGTTTAAAAGGTGAAAAAAAATCAAATAATTGCCGGGAAATTCCTCAAAACAGCCCTTTTCTATTTCCCATACAAATGTTTTCTAAATAATATCGAGAGTCAATTTGTAATTTATTACCGCTGCATAAAGTTCAAATTCGCGTGCGCGTTGGAGAATCTTATATCGCGTTCCGTAACAACTAACTTCAGTTGTTGATCTGTCAGATTATATTTTTATTTTTTTGTATTTTACCTTTTTTATATTTGACAATAGATTTGAGAACCAAAATATAATATGTCAATCCATCCTGTCGCACTTCAGAATACGGAAAAAATTATAACGATATTGTGTAACGATATCTGTGAGTGCATCCTTCTATCTTTGTGGCTACGTGCGCGAGAACTTTCTTTACTTTGGTAATCCTTTGTGGTAGTGACTTTGTGCTTTACAATTTACGATGCCGAGGAGAAGACGACCTGACTTAGGAAGTCAATCAAATGTACGAAGAGCTACCTCACGTGCTAACCGCACTGATGACCAGAGAGAGAGAATTAAAATACAGACACAGAAAGGAAGATTGTTCATTTTTATATAAACAGATTGTACAAATTGATTTATCCATTTTTGTAATACATATTCTCTTCCTTATCCAATGCGTTTCATTCTACTATAATTTTATTTGGCTTTTTACCATTTATAAAGGCTTCAGCCATGGTTTAATTACTGAGCCCTCAGTTGTAAATTGTAAACCAGGCACATCTAAGGAGATAATAATAATTAGGCTTTTTATATTTTACACAACAAATAGTTCTGAACGCTGACATAAATGTTTGACAACCAACAAATATGTCAATCCCTATTAATCAGTGACACTATTCTTCATTTTTAAAATGTAAAATATGCAATTATTCGAATATTGTAGATATATGTTGTCGATTCGAAACCTTTATTTAAATCCGTTCTTTAATTTGAGGGAAAAATTACCCGCATTGAAGGGATAAATATTTAACGTTTGACAGGACATTACATAGAACAGTTTATATGGGAAAATGAAATTCCTGTTTTTATCATATTGCCCGCATTTTTTCCATATTTTATCACCATTTAAACCTTCCCTGGACTTCAACGAATATTTCAAGACTAAAATTAGCCAAATCGGTCCAGCTGTTCTCGAGTTTTAGTGAAACTAACGAACAGCAATTCATTTTTATATTATAGACGGATCCGATTTGTTTGTTTTAAAATCATTTTATACAAAAGTTTAGGTCTTTCATTTATCGTTTTGGCAGAACAAAGTCTGCCGGGTCAGCTAGTGTGTAATATAATAATAATATACGTATGTGTAAAGTTTTGGCTGGATATGCTTGTTATGTCTCCAGAAGTGACCATGTGGCTACGTTATAACTTTCATTATCATCATCATCATTAGCAGAAAGTCGTCTACTGCTGGACTTGATCTCCCAAAGACTTCCAAAGTGCTATTTCGAAAGCGGTCTGCCTCCAGCTATGTAAGATCATCAGTCCACACAACTTTAACAATCGGATATGAACAGAAATTTAACAACAGATAGTCCCAAAAAAAGGTTAAAATACACATTGAATTAACGTCAAAATTCACCTTGTATATAATTGACGATCTTGCAAACAGTCTCTCCGTAGAACCAGACGAGGGTGATGGCCTTGCTGAGCTGAATAGGCATGCACACGCCCGTGACCAGCAGGTCTGCTGCAGACAAATTCACCAGGAATATGTTTGTCACACTGAAACAATGAAAACATAACTTAGCTGCGATTTAAAGGGAAGAAGTTCCTTAAAGTTCCTAGGAATTTCTTAGGCGGGTAGTCCGTCAACCCGCACTAGGCCAGCGTGGTGGACTATGGCCTAAACCCTCTCAATGGTAGAGGAGATCCGTGCTCAGCAGTGGGACGCATATGGGTTGTTGACGAAAGGAAAGAAGAGATTCAATTGCAGAATTGAAGGTCGTTGGGGCCAAAAAGTTAATGATAGATACTTTCGATGGTTGTATTTACAGTTGTTCGATCAATTTTCTTTTTTGTTATTTACTTAACTTTGATATCTGATTGATTGATCGAAGTAGATTTGATCTACATAATAACGTTAGATTAGATATCGTGGGACGGATGTTCAATTAGTAATACACTCGACACGAGGCACGAACCTTAATGTATGACTGGGATAAAATGTATGTGTTCTCTAGTCGTTGCAAAAATTTGAATACGTGGAGAGAGAGTCGTGAGTTCTTTAAGTAATTCCACAATCAGTTCGATCCCTGGGTCGGCTAAAGTGTTTTCATTTTAGTCAGAAATTCTCGTAGCCTTTTTTGAGTGTACCTTCTTTAAAATTTACTAAAAATCTATGTTGATAGATTTTGTTAAATAATGTATTCCGACTGCATAGACTAAAATATTTGTCAGTAGCCCGTAGAATAACAATTGGGTTTCTTATTTGCCTCAAGGGGACGACAACGGCTGACGGATTACCAGAGATTATCGGCTCAACTTGTTCCTATAATAGTATTTTTTTTAATGAAAATGATAACTCAATAAATGTAACTGGCGTTTTTTTCTTGTTCACAATATTTATTAAATGATGCTTCAGTATTTACTTCAGTATAAACTTCAAACCGTCAGAGAAACATACTATGTGGATTTTGACAGCCCCGTGGCGCAGTTGGCTAGACACCAGCTTGCGAAACGAGCGGCCGCGGGTTCGATCCCCGCACCGAGACAAATGTTTGTGTGATCCACACATATTTGTTCCGGGTCTGGGTGTTTGTGAGACCGAAAAAGTCTCTCGTAGTTTCTGATACCCACGACACAAGATTCGTATCTTAGTGTGGGGTCAGGACTATGTATGTGGCTGTTGGGTGTATTTATTTATTTATTTATTGTCGATCAGGAGATCATCAAACAATAATATTCAAGGTAGCACGACTAGTACTATAACTGTACTAACAACATTGCCACGAAGCAAATTGTCTTTACTTCGGCGAAAAAAAACAAGTATGTCAGTTTAAGCGATTCCGTCTAGCCGTCATAAAAATAGAAATGTATTTAGGCAACCAATGAGCTCATCCAATTAGCTGCAAATATTAGCGAACGAGCGAGTAGGTGTAGATCATTAAATTGTCATTGATACGTGCAGACGTCAGAGGGTCAGACACGCCTCGTGGCTCGAGACGGATGGCAACGCTTTGTGCTTCATTCAGGGATAATCCCTCATAATTATCTACTTTGATTTACCTGTCCTTAATCTATATGATATGATCCTCCAAATTCGATATAATGTAGTTTGCTAATGATAACACATGATAACAGCAGTGATGGTCTCGGGGTTTGGGCGCGCGGTCGAGAATCTCGGCGGTCGCGGGTTCGAACCCAGGCACACACCTCTGACTTTTCGAAGTTATGTGTGTATTCACATTGAATTATCACTACCTTTAACGATGAAGGAAAACATCGTGATGAAACCTGCACACCTAAGAGTTCTTAGGAATTTCTTAGGTGTGTAGTCGCCAACCCGCACTAGGCCCGCGTGGTGGACTATGGCCTAAACCCTCTCAATGGTAGAGGAGACCCGTGCTCAGCAATGGGCGTATATGGGTTGATGAAGAAGAAGAATACATTTTGGATACAGGGTATATGAAGACTATGATCAATAACTAAGGCAGATAATAGCTACAAATTCAATCAAATTTTTATATGTTATTATAATAAAGTCTTTTTGTCTTTGTCTTAGGAGCTGTGTGCCTAGCCTCCAGAATTTTAAAACAATCCAGCGGTTTACACATAAAACCGTATCAAACGGACAAAATTACTTTCACATTTACAATATTGGTATGAATTTAATTAATGAATCCCCCATAAAGCGCGCACAATATTGGTATTTCGTATGTTTAATCTGCCCTCGGGCACTTTTAAATTGCCGAAGATAAAAGCAAATAATCCAAAATAATTTTGTAATAGTTATAAATTATTTCAACTAAATTATACATAGAATTACACAATAATCGTACGTAGGTAGTTAATTATACTCAGCAGGGCAAAGTCAAAAGCATATTTCTACACCCACGATATCACAGATTCGTTCCATGAAAGGTCGGGACTTCTTTCGTCTTTAGTTCACTTTTCTAGCTCCAAAGAAAGAATTAAGATTTTCTTAAATATTTATTTATTGAGGGTTTCTTTCCAACAAGGATATGTTAACAACAAGGATACCTTGTACATTATTCTACTACATGAATAAATGCTTAAAAAATAGCTTTAATTAACTAAATGACATTTTTTGCAAAATTTAAATCTGGGTCACATAAAATGCTGCGTATTATTTATCTAAAACATTTATATTAAATTATTGGTGCTCCGCTTTAATTGTTTTTAGCCCGATCCAATATATCCTATAGGTCTCCTCAATAAATGGGCTATCTAACACTGAAAGGATTGTTCAAATCGGACCAGTAGTTCCTGAAATTAAAGCATTCAACCAAATAAACAAACTCTTCAGCTTCATAACATTAGTTTCGAATTAGTAAATAATAATTCACGTTCTTTTTCATTTTTTTTTACATTCCAATAATATATTGGATGTCTTCTGTTTTATTACAGGTAAAGCAATTTGGAGATTTTACCTTTTTTATCACGTGATAGTCTATGCGACTAAGAATTTAATAAGGGTAAATGGCAATAGAATTTTGCCCGACTGTATCCGCCACCTGTTTATTTCACTACGTAGACATTTACCAGTAAACAATAAGGCAGTCACAAAAGGACTACTGAATTTTGTAATAAACGGAACGCTATTACCAAACAATGGAAGCCCGTCTAAAGTATGGTTGGTGCTTTGCGAGCCTTTAGAAAACATTTGGGAAAGGATTGAAAATCTTTACGCGTAAACGTCCTTTTTGAAGTTATAAATTTTATTCGTCTCGGGTACAGACAGCTAGGACATACTGACAGCAATGTAAAAAATACGTGTACAAGGGTATTTTAAAATTAATGATTTTGGATTTTTTTTACTGCTTTCTGAATCTGCAGATCGCTAGATATACATATATAAAGCTATATATATGCGTCTTTCTATGTCCAATCAATACACCTTTGGAACTCGTTTCCTTTAGAGATCAGGATGTGCTCAAACCGTTGTACATTTAAGCAAAAGGTTCGTCAATTGTTTTAATATTATGCACACCTGCCTTATCTCGTCTCTGCATCACCCTGGGTTCGACTGTTAGAGAATGCCATGCTAGGCATTAAGTCCACCTATACAAACTTTGTATGAAGTGTAAATAGATAAATAAAAAGACAGCATAACAAACATTCATTTTTTAATCTATAAATTTGTCCCTTTTTAGTCTATCTGATTAAATAAGATCCCATGGCTGTGCATGGACCTCCTCTACAACAGAGAGGGTTAAGCCTTAGTTCACCCCACCGGCCTAGTGCAGGTCGCCGGATTTAGAATTGATAGACCCCATTTTATTAAATTTTATCGATGCATTGAAATAAAATCATCAATTACTAATCATCATCATCATCATCATCATCATCATCATCATCATCATCATCATCAACCCATATACGTCCCACTGCTGGATACAAGTATCTTCCACCATTGAGAGGGTTTAGGCCATAGTCCACCACGCTGGCCTAGTGCGGGTTGGCGGACTACACACCTAAGAAATTTCTAAGAACTTTTAGGTGTGCAGGTTTCCTCACGATGTTTTCCTTCACGTTAAAACAAGTGATATTTCAATTTCAGTACACACATACCTTTGAAAGTCAGAGGTGTGTGCATGGGGTTCGAACCCGCGACCGTCGAGATTCTCGGCACGCACCTCAACCTCGAGGCCATCACTGCTTTCTTTACTAATATCGTTCGTAAATCACTAAAGCAGTTTTGATTTATTTTAGAATAAATACATTAATTATAATAATATTCGAGTAAAAACGACGCGAGATAATATAACTAGAATGACATAGAACACTTCGACAATCTCCCTTAATTACAGCGAGGTGTAATTACTAGGCTGGGGATCTCAAAGTTTCCAACAAGAATAGTGACAGGGCAAATTGGTTTGAACCCTAAGTCTGATGTTATCTTGCCCCGTTTCAAATCAACGCTCTCTGATCCTACGTCTAGATTTCACAAAGGCCATAGCAACATTCAAAGTAGGCATGACAGTTTTACTGGTTAGAAAATATTCAAGTATTCGCGTTATTTTCGAACGAAATTCTACTTAAACACTTACTATTTATTAAATATTGATTATAAAAATGTCTTGCGATGCATTGACACGAAAAGGAACACCTAAAAAAACTATTGCTAAACAGTTGAAGAGATTTTAAATTCGGAAGACATGACCATAACATGTGCTCAGATGCCATAGGATATTGTTGTTTAATAACCCATTAACTTATGGTACAAAGCTTTGAAATACATCAGGTGAAAAAAAATAATTTGGGTCCAAATCTAAATATCTGGCCGAACTTTCAAAAATACATAAAGGCGTCTGTTTATATGAAATGTAGACACGTTTACGTTTTAACAGAAACTATTCGAAAATAAAACCAACGTTTATAAAATGATTCGGTTTTGTGGGTACAGGTCTCCTCTACAGAAAGCGTAGACCTTAGTTCACCACGCTGACCTAGTGCGAAGCAGACTACACATCTAAGAAATTTTTAAGTGTGCGGGTTTCATCATGATTTTTTCCTTCACCATTAACCATCTAATCGTGCATACGAACAGTACTAAGAAAAGTCAGAAGTGTGAACCGCTGGGGTTCGAACCTCGCCCGCCAAGACTTTCAACTGTGCACCTAAACCTCGAAGCATCGCTGCTTGTAAAATAGCGCCGATTGAGTAGCGCCTATGTAATAAAACACTGGTTCCGAACACAACCCTTTTGTTCGGTTTCTCTGTGTAATTATGTAATTAAGACTCCGGATTTTTCTGAAACACAATATCCTGTTCTGTATAAATAAAAAAATACGAGAAACTTCAAAAGAGATTGTAATCAATCATTACTAATTATCACAAAGACGATACATTCAAAATTTATATTAAAAATAAATTTTAAACATAGGTGTATTATATTATTCATAATTACTACCATTATACTCAGATTCTACACAACGACTACAAGTTCTTCGAAAAAGGCCACGAATCTAGATTATACATTGAAAACTCCAATAAATAAAATTATTTTGCGGGTTATCGATAAAGAAATTTATTCAAAATCATCTCTTACACGCAAAGACGTAACATTACCATCTTACTACCTCTACCAGTCTTCTTTATATAAGTTGAATGACCGAACGAATGAATGTTTTGAATGAGTTGTTGTTAGAATGATGAAATAAATAACTGAGTCGACAAATCAATTATGTGTCTGGATCTAAAAATATAAATATCAAATACTATAACGCTCGAATTATCACTTGCTTTGATTGCGAAGGAAAACATCGTGATAAAACCTGCACACCTAAAAGTTCTTAGGAATTTCTTAGGTGTGTAGTCCGCCAACCCGCACTAGGCCTGCGTGGTGGACTATGGCCTAAAGCTAAACCCTCTCAATGGTAGAGGAGACGACGAGGAGGACGTATATGGGTTGATGAGATAGATAGACTATAACGCTACAAGCTAACATGAATTGAACACTATTAGTTGTCATACACAAGTATTGATGTACATGCCCAGTCGTCTGGAAGAGATCGCTTTGAGTGATAAAACTACCGATTGTCCACTGTAAAAGTTGTTTATTGTATTGTTATATCTTAGTTTGAATGGTGTGCAATAAAGTGTTTATCTAGCTATCCGACATTGTTAAGCATTTATTGTCACATTTAGTGACTCTACATAATTTTACAAATATTTTTATTAAATACGAAGATAGGTGCATTGTATGAAAATATTTAATTCAAACCTTTACTCTTATTAAATATGAAAAAAATTAAGGCCTCGATCTAAAATAATGTACTAGCACCAGAAGTTCTAGTAAGTCAAGAATATTTTAATGTCAAGAACAAAACATAAATTCCATTGAATTTTCAACAAACACTACACAATAATCTTTTATCATAGACAGCTTGTCTATATAGAATTTTAGTCGCCGAGTCTGTCTTCCATCGGATTTAGTTATTGATTTGGTAATATAATGCTTATGAATGAAGAATTCTTGTAAGAGTAACTATTATAAAATAATATTTAAATTCTAAAGGTCCTTTGTTAACTAATTACCCAAGTTGATAAAATGTGAACCAGAAATTTTACTTATTTGGATTTATTTATTTCGGGTCTAGGCGTTTGAGAGACTGATAAGACTCTTGTAGTTTCTGATAACCACGGCATAAGAATACGTGACTATTGGGTGTATTGCCATAAACTTTGTTTGAAATACTAGTTGTCACACCCAATGTATGGCCTTAGGACTTAGAAAGAATACATTACCTCTTTCTTGCTGTATTGATGACACGCTCCTGTTAATCTATAGTTCTTGATTGAGTTCAGAATTGAATCCATTTTGCCGTTCTTGATAAATGGGCTTTTCACAGAACCAATTTTCAATTCAATCCAAAAGTTACAGCGATGAGCGCATTCAACCAAATGAATCAAAACACTCAAATAGTATTAGTACAGAGTTCAATTTGTTTAAAGATTAATATAACAAAGAGCTTTAAAGGTTATCAAAATAAAACTTTGAAACATTAAATACATGTCTGAGCGGCTAATTCGTTTGTTCACGTTAGACTAACTTTGTTTTCCTTGCTGTTACGAATCAGAGTTCACACTTTATACTGAACGCTGTGTAACAAATACGTGAGAGAAGCCTTACATACGAGCTTAGTTTTGTTTAAGCACCACTGTGATTGGGGGCATTAAGCTCCGTGTTTTTATGTAATAAATATATTTTTATGTTTGACGTGTCTTAGTTAACAGACTCCAAGTTTTTTTAGTTCCATTCCAATTTATCATCAGGCCTTATACAAACGTCCTACTGCTGGGCACGAGCCAACTCTACCATTGAAAGAGTCAGGCTTTAGTCCACCACGCTGCCCCAGTGTGGATTGGCGGACTATTTACCATAGAAATTCCTCAGAACTTTTAGGAGTGCAGGTTTCATTAATTTGAACTAATTTAACGAGATCCACATCTATACCACGTGAAATAATAATTATAAGAAATTTATCAAGGTGTTTTATTTCGTCCAAGTTTTACCAATTGAGTTTAAGTCCTATGTGTTAGTATGCGAAGCAGTTGGCATTTTAGGACTCCGTATTTTTATTCATAACATATCAATCCAGAGATTAAAAGCAAAACTTCTATCGACAAAACTATTCTATTAGGCCACGAGGCAAACAGTATAATGTGAAAATATGACCTAAATCCACAAATCAAAGGCATTCCACAATCCAAGGCTTTGACATTCAAATTGAATAGAAAATTCGATCCATGGTGTAGACTCGAGGAGGCCTCATTTGAATATCTTACAGAACACTCTTTTGGGGTATAATTTGGTAATATTCCGTGTCGCTGATTTTCAGCAAAACCAATATCAAGTTATGATTCATATTTTTTACTGATATGGTGTCGAATCGAAAAAAATCTTTCAATTTTGCATTTAAACATTTTCATCATCATCATCAGGCAATCGTGGTCCACTGCTGGACATAGGCCTCTCCCAATTACTTCCACCGAGACCGGTCGGAAGCCACCTGCAGCCATCGACGTCCCGCGACCTTAACAAGGTCGTCCGACCACCTTGTCGGGGGACGTCCCACGCTGCGCTTTCCTGTACGTGGCCTCCACTGGAGAACTTTCTGGCCCCATCGGCCATCAGTTCTCCGCGCCATATGGCCGGGCCATTGCCGCTTCAACGAGCTAATCCGTTGGGATATGTCGGTTACTTTAGTTCTCCTACGGATCTCTTCATTTCTGAAGCGATCAAAAAAACATTCATTCTACTAACATTTTCACTCGTTATTAATTTTAAAAATGATTAAGCTCCCTCATTTTTAATTTTTTTTCGTTTTTTATAAACAACAAGTTAACAACAACGGGCTAACAAAAAAAAAAATTTTTACTTCACCCTAATATATACTGCTTAGCAGTCCAAGAAATATAATCAAAAAAGTAACTTTAAGACTTGTTGTCTTACAATACTTTGTGTACTTAACGTGAAAGTTGTACTTTCACAAGTAATATTTCGTAGAAAGTTGTCAGAACTTCTATAAAAATAATTATTGTTCTATTATCTTTTTATTCATATTCAATTATTATAAAAGTTGTATATTTAGTTTTACATTTTTTATGTATTATGAAACAGTTTTTATTTTAGCTCTACGACGCAATCATTGAGACACCTGCTTGAGAAATAAGAGGCCGTAGGTTCGACGCCTACACCCAGTTTAATGATTTTAAAAGGGGGAATGTTTGTATCGATAGAATTCTCATACCTACGATTCAAGACTAAGTCTCTGATGAAGTCTATTTTTATGACTGTTAATTAAAATATACTCCATAAAATGTTCGAGGTATGGGCGCGCGGTCGAGAACCTCGGCGGTCGCGGGTTCAAACCCCAGGCACACACCTCTGACTTTTCGAAGTTATGTGTATATTCACATTGAATTATCACTTGCTTGAACGGTGATGGAAAACATCGTGATAAAACCTGCACATCTAAGAGTTCTTAGAAATTTCTTAGATGTGTAGTCCGCCAACCCGCACTAGGCCAGCGTGGTGGACTATAGCCTAAACCCTCTCATTTTTGGTTTGGTCTTAAATGAATTATGAAGCATTTTTCGTTATAGATATATTGGTAATTGTTGCGCGTTTCTACTAGGTAAATAAATAAATAAATACACCCAACCGTCACATACATAGCTCCGACCCCACACTAGGTTACAAGACCTGCGTCGTGGGTATCGAACACTCCGAGAGACTTCTTCGGTCTCACATACACCCAGACCCAGAACAAATATTTGTGGATCACACAAACATTTGTCTCGGTGCGAGGATCGAACCCGCGGCCTCACGTTTCGCAAGCTGGTGTCTAGCCAACTGCGGCACGGGGCTGTCAAAGTTGAAAGACCCGTTGTTAATTTACATGTCACTGATTAGTGTGACGTTATGAAGCAGACAGACAAATTAGATTCATCATCATTCTCATTCACGATAACTTGATTCTTTTGGCAGATGTAAATTTTTCTGAGACATGACTTTGAAATTAAAAACGTATTATTTTATTATTTTAATGATTTTAAAAATATAAAAAAATACATACAACACAAAAGACCCTAAAGATATATGCGTTATCCGAAAATTTTGAGACTTTATTGCTTCAAAGTAAAATTAAAATAGGAACACTGAAAATAATAGACGCTTGTACAATGTTACATCGGTCGGACGGAAAGGGACGTAACATTGGGGGCATTTCACGTGAAGCGGACAGGGAAAAAAAAGTGAGGTTCTGAAAATCGTTCATATTCGGCCCATTTATACCTCTAGTAGGAATGAATGTGGACACAAAATATTTTTTTTGTATATTAAATATTTCACAAGTTATGGGCTTCTAAAGAATTGCCATAATTGAAATATCAATTTTTTTAAAGTCGTTTATCGTATTTAACAAATTTACAATAAAATATTTAACATAGCGATATATATTGGAAAAATACTGTTCTTTTTAATGATGAAATAAAATTTAAAAAAATATTTTTTTTTCATGTCCTAAACCGGAAGTAAACTTTTCAAACCTAAATTTCAGTCACTTCGGCCGCTTTTTTTTTCTTCATTTTTTTTCCAAATATAGCTTAAAGTGTACTAAAAATACACGAGAAAATTGAAAATGGAATCGCTATAAGTTTCGGAGTTAGAATAATTAATGTACCATCGCGACGCATTGGGCGTGATATCTGACGCTTTTAAGGTCGAGTATTTTGCGCGATATTGCATTAAAACTCGCAACTTTATTAAAATTTTATCTTGTTTCAGCGTATTTTAGCTCTAAAAAAGATATGGAATAAGTATTATTAATAACAAAATCCAGTATCAGTAGTTTTTGCGTGCAAGAGTAACAAACATATATTTCATTCTATATTCTTACAAATTTTTGCTTAAATAATATTAGCAGACTATATATATTAATATTATGTACTTAACCCAAATATAAATTAATAAAATATTATTAAAGAATAAAAACATTTTAAGGAAGACACTTACTACTTACTTACGCTGCAGATTGCGTTATTTATCGTGTTTCGCAAATAATATTTTTATCTACTGCTTCCTTAAAATGATTTTATTCTTTATAATATTTTATTAATTTATATTTGGGTTAAGTACATAATATTAAAGCAGTGATGGCCTCGAGGTTTCGATGCGCGGTCGAGAAACTCGACCGTCGCGTGTTCGAACCCCAGGCATACATCTATGACTTTTCGAAGTTATGTATGTATTCACATTGAATTATCACTGGCTTAACAAAACAGTGAAGGAAAACAACGTGATAAAACCTGAACACCTAAAAGTTCTTAGGAATTTCTAAGGTGTGTAGTCCGCCAACCCGCACTAGGCCAGCGTGGTGGACTATGGCCTAAGCCCTCTCAATGGTAGAGGAGACCCGTGCCCATATGGATTGTTGATGTCGATGATGATGATGATGATGATGACATAATATTAATATATATAGTCTGCTAATATTATTTAAGCAAAAATTTGTAAGAATATAGAATGAAATATATCTTTGTTACTCTTGCACGCAAAAACTACTGATACTGGATTTTGTTATTAATAATACTTATTCCATATCTTTTTTAGAGCTAAAATACGCTGAAACAAGATAAAATTTTAATAAAGTTGCGAGTTTTAATGCAATATCGCGCAAAATACTCGACCTTAAAAGCGTCAGATATCACGCCCAATGCGTCGCGATGGTACATTAATTATTCTAACTCCGAAACTTATAGCGATTCCATTTTCAATTTTCTCGTGTATTTTTAGTACACTTTAAGCTATATTTGGAAAAAAAATGAAGAAAAAAAAAGCGACCGAAGTGACTGAAATTCAGGTTTGAAAAGTTTACTTCCGGTTTAGGACATGAAAAAAAAATATTTTTTTAAATTTTATTTCATCATTAAAAAGAACAGTATTTTTCCAATATATATCGCTATGTTAAATATTTTATTGTAAATTTGTTAAATACGATAAACGACTTTAAAAAAAGTGATATTTCAATTACGGCAATTCTTTAGAAGCCCATAACTTGTGAAATATTTAATATACAAAAAAAAATATTTTGTGTCCACATTCATTCCTACTAGAGGTATAAATGGGCCGAATATGAACGATTTTCAGAACCTCACTTTTTTTTCCCTGTCCGCTTCACGTGAAATGCCCCATTGTTTATATCGATGTCCACGTCGATAATTTACCGAACACTATGATGATCATGGCTGTGGTCCTTTTCTTAATAAAAATTGTTTTAAATATAAAACCACTTTATTTTTCAACCTTAATTTTTACATACAGGGCTATTTTTGGACCTCCCGTCAACTTAAAATAGGTGGTTTAGACCATGAAACTAAACAACTTTTCCAAGGAAACATGGGTCGAAACGTGATAAATAATTCGACCCTCCCATAGAAAACTGCTCACGTGGTCGATTTCATGTAGAAGGTCTGAAATATTTTTCACTTTTCGACCCGTGTTTCTTTTGGGAAGTTGTTTACTTTCGTGGTCTAAAACACCTATTTAAATTATGCGGGAGGTCTAAAAATAACCCTGTTATATTAAAAAGGTACTTATTATGAACTTTGACCCACCATCGCTTATCTACATAATATTTTACATGTGGAAAGTAATAGAGAATTTCACACATAATGCAGTATTTTAAAACGCAATATTTTTGAACCACTAAATATTTTCTGTTTCCCATCACTAGTCGATATGCCAAAAGAATCAAGTTATCGTGAATGAGATATAAAAAGCCTACGCCTACGTCAAAGGCTAGCGGTGATTGCTCTGCCAGCGTAGGTGTTGATGGATGATCACGATTTATCCTAATCCTTGTGACCCTGAAGTTAGATTTTCCCACTTTTGTACCAAGGTAATTATAAATGACCTTAAGAGCGTATAAACACCGCGCGGCTCGCCGAGTTTTTAGGTAAATGCGACGAGTGTCGATACAGCGACGAGTGCGCGCGCCGGTTCTCACTTATTACTCATATTATCAGATAAAATGAAATGAAATCATAATTATTGAATGTGTATAGTGTCAAATACATCACTTAGATTAATTTCTTTTAAAGTCTAATTAATCACATGTTAAGAAAGCAGAGATAATAGCAAAAATAATTACGACGCAAATTTTTATGGCGTAGCGCAGAGCGATACGTCCTCTCCTTGAAAGGCCTCGCGGCGGTGTGATTTGTACTAGCCTGGGCCCGGCGGTTTATAGCACATTTTAAAATATTCATAAAAAAAATAAAGAATAAAAATTTCTTCAAAACAATAATTGTACGTTTTCAAGTACACGTTCTTTAATAAAGGAAAGTTGTTATTTTGTTAAACTGAATATCGTACAAAAAAAATGCTATAGTAACAGCAATTTCCCAATATTTTGAATGCCTTATTTTTTTTTTACTTGAATATGCAATCTAAATCTTAATTTTTTTTTAACTAACTATTTGTTTGGGGATATATACAATTCAATAAAATTTTATTTTGATTAAATATATTATGAATTAATTCGAATTTTGAGCCTCGAAAATGACTCTAAAAGTGAATTCATGACAACCCTAGCTCAGTTATCTTGTTATTTATTAAAATTTACGCAAAAATCTTTAAATGTTCTTAACTAACTTTTTAGATGACAATATTCCCTATAATAATTGGTAATTAAGGTAATTTGTACGATGGGTCTTTCATAAATTTTAAGGGCTTCGAAAAGTACTGTTTTTGCCGAAATACATATGTATAAACCCTCTTAAGCGTTTTATTGTCACTTAAATGGACAATTATTATGAAAATAATAAAAGATTAAGATAAAGAAATAAGAACTTATGTAACATGACGTGATGAATTGGATTTTTTTCCTATACCAGGTGCATAACACAACTTAATATGTGTATAATTATATAACTAACTTAATCTGAACTATTTGTCTTGATTTCTTGATATAGTCATAGTGTTTTTTTGTTAGTCCAAACGATTAGTTTGGATTTTGTAAAAATATTGTCAACTCTAAATTATTTAATCGTGTATACGTACCTACGTGTGTATGAAGTTTTATATTACCGAATCTATAAAGATATTCAAATTTATTTATTTATTCGTCGTATCTTGAGCAACAGTGATGGCCTTGAGGTTTGGGCGCACCGTCGAGAATCTCAAAGGTCGCGGGTTCGAACCCCAGGCACACACCTCTGACTTTTCGAAGTTATGTGTGTATTCACATTGAATTATCACTTACTTTAACGGTAAAGGAAAACATCGTGATGAAACCTGCACACCTAAAAGTTCTTGGGAATTTCTTAGGTGTGTAGTCCACCAACCCGCACTAGGCCAGCGTGGCGGACTATGGCCTAAACCCTCACAATGGTAGAGGAGACCCGTGCTCAGCAGTGGGCGTATATGGGTTGAAGAAGAAGAAGAAGAAGATTCGTCGTATCTTAGATATCCATACCTGATTTTACTAATTGCATCTTTTTTATCTAATCCCAAAACTACATTTCAAACGGATAAAGTCGCGGGTGGTAACTAAGATAAAATATTTCATCTGTTGCTATTGAAACATTATTCATAATAACAAGAGTTTCAGCCATTCACGTCGATATTGTGCTTCTGAGGGCCCTAAGGATGAGAGAGACTGTAAGTAAGTGGAACACATCACTTCTATCCAATGATGCCAATATCTTTCGATAGAAAGAATTGAGTATCATAAAAGTATCAATAAAATTATGTTTTTCTAATACATTTGTGATTTACTCTGCTGTTTTGTATTATGCATAGTAACATTATATCGAGCCTTTACCGCCGTTTTAGCGCAACCGACAAAATCAACAGTAGAAGGCTTTTTTTAATATTTTTAAACAGAAATGTGCCAGTAAAATAAAATTTTACATACATTAATATTTTTTAGACATTGACATATATAATTAAAAAACCACATCGGCAGGGATAGGTTCGTTAAGGCTTAAAATAGTAGTTTCGATAAAAAACGCGTTTTCGACAAAAGTGTCGCTTACGATAATTTGGCGGTAATGACTCGATATGTACATAATATTCCTGTCTATCGCTAATAAGATATTTCGAAGTCTAGTCAACATTTTCCATCGACCAAAGGAAATTCGTCGTTTAAAAAAAAAATAGACATGAAATGAACAATGTTTATTTAAATTTAACATACATAACTCTATCTCTCTTTTCAATGTAATTTTGTTTAAAAAGGAGTGTCAAGACGACGCTTAAGTACAAATATGTAACTAATTGGCGCGTATGTATTATAAACAATGGAATATTCGCTGCTGGAATTTGCTTCCTATTTTTTTTTTAAATAAATACACCCAACAGTGACATACATAGTCCTGACCCCACACTAAGATACAGGTGTCGTGGGTATCAAAGACTACGAGAGACTTTTTCGGTCTCACAAACACTCAGTCCCGAAACAAATTTTTGTGGATCACACAAACATTTGTCTCAGTGCGGGAATCGAACCCGCGGCCACTCGTTTCGCAAACTGGTGTCCAGCCAACTGCGCCATGGGGCTGTCAAACTTAAATACTTTTCATCAAGTAAAGTATCTGAATTCATCGCAGTGCCGACAATAAAGGATTTACAACCTCACATGTCGAGTCACGTTTTATTCATTCAAAATATAAATGCTATCGTCACTGCAATCCATCTAAATGATATTATATTACGCCCATTATCTAACGTGCTTCATCAATGGGTAATTTCTTTTTCATACTTATGATTGAAACCAATAGGATATTTTTATATATTTTAATTCATTTTGTAAATAACGCGAGAATATGACCATTTCCAAGTTTAAGCGGTATTGTGTTTTTTATGTATGTAAACATAAATAGGACACTGGGATTGTTACAGGAGCATGATGTATCGTTTAATTTTTGAATAAAAATTAGACTAAAATTATATTTGATCGAAGACTAAAATAGTCAACTTCTATATTCTCGCTATAGGTAAGGTACATGGGCACACTCAGATTTCGCTAGACATAATCCCACCTACGTAATATTCACAGGGAATCTTTTAAATATTTGCCTTAAAAAATCAAAATACGAAACTACATCGACCACATCGCAAATATTTGAACGAGTTTATAGGCCCATCAGGCCATGTGTACACTAAACAAAGCCCAGTTGACTGACACACTCGAACAGTGGAAGTCAATGTTAACGAGTTGACGTAGCGCCAATGTTACTTGAACCGGTGCCAAAACAAACACAAAAAAAATACTACACGGAAACTGTTTAAAAGCATTTTTATATGTACATACAATGCTAGGCAGTGATGGCCTCGAGTTCAGGCGCGCGGTCAAGAAACTCGGCGGTCGTGGGTTCAAAGTTCAAACCCCAGACCTCAGAATTTTCTTAGTTATGTATGTATTCACAATGAATGAATGAAATTAACGGCCAAGGAAAAAAAGGTCAAAGAAAATAAAAAATAACACACACACATTACTTCAAAAAGTCTAAGGTGTGACTGTGATTTAATCTTGCGAAATCTTGGTTATATTCACGGGATAAGACAGCACGTACTCCTTTAAAACATACTTTAGTGATATTAAAACATTTTTCTCAAGTTTTTCTAGGGCGGTGCGCCTCTAGGGATCCCGAGATCGGCGGAATGAGGCCTCTAAGAAAGAAAATATATAGTTGTAGATTTTGGTAGTAAACATTTTAATAGTAATAAGGGTAGTAATGGGTCAAGTCTCAGACTTGGTCTATTTCAGTGTTGAATTTTACATACATAAACTCACGCCTGTCTCCCGTTAGGGTAGACAGAGACTATAGACAGTCAAATGCCACGGTCCAAACACACCTCTTTCGCTTCCTCCACTGACATTATCCTCTTCATGAATGCACGCAAATATAATTTTAAATTTACTTTAACTGTCAGCTTTTGGGTGACGCAGAGGAACGGTGCATAAACAAAAGGTGAGAACAATATGAACAAAATAAATAGACCAATATAAACCAAAATACTAACCAGTGATGTTACTTCCACACAAAACTCTTAAGTCCGGTGTGACTTACAAAATCCCGAATAGTATTCCTAAAGCTTAAATCTTAATTTAACAAAATAATAATAATAAATAAATACACCCAACAGTCACACACGTCATAGTCCTGGCCCCACACTAAGATACGAGTCTTGTGTCGTGGGTATCAG
Source organism: Cephonodes hylas (assembly GCA_030295005.1). NCBI lineage: Eukaryota > Metazoa > Arthropoda > Insecta > Lepidoptera > Sphingidae > Cephonodes > Cephonodes hylas. The sequence continues at coordinate 18,488,483 of AP025361.1, forward strand.
AAACTACGGGAGACTTTTCGGTCTCACAAACACCCAGACCCGAAACAAATATTTGTGGATCACACAAACATTTGTCTCGGTACGGGGATCGAACCCGCGGCCGCTCGTTTCGTAAATTGGCGTCTAGCCAACTGCGCCACGGGGCTGTCAGATTTGACATAAGAATGAGAATATACTGACCCTACTAAAACAATTTCAAACTAATTATTATACAGTTATAGTGTAACGCCCTTAGATTTTAAAGAAGTACCGCCACTGATACTATCATATAATCATCATCATCATGTCAGCCAATAGTGGTCCACTGCTGGACATAGGCCTCCCTCAATGACTTCCACCGGGAACGGTCGGATATACATCATATAAATACCGGTAAATAAATACAAATGTGTTTTAGTATTTCAAACAACTTTTTTTTAAACCTACATCCATTCAGAAATCTCTTGACCGTATGGCAGCAGCTGTAAGTACTGAGATATCTCCGATCTATTTACTGATTTCAGTCTCGGATATTTCCCGAGTTTATTTTGCGCACATCGAAATTTTCAATGCAGTTTATTTAATGCAAATTTGATTACGCAAGCACTTCTCTATTTATGTAGCCATAACAAACATTAGGTAAATCTAAAAAACATTTCCTGTTGTATAGTAAACTAGAGCGGATCCAGCTTTGTCGCCAGCGGTGGGGGGTCACATAGTCGAGCTCAAGGCACAAGAATTTATCATTTAAGTTTGATATTAATAGATACATTTAAACGTTAAAGTTTTACGATTGGTAAATCAACCGTGGACGCAGCTTTATCGGTTAGAAGAGCGGTTAACAAATCGGAACATAAGTATGTGTTAGGGATATTTTTAGATATCTCTGGTGCATTCGATAATGCCTGGTGGCCTATGTTACTTCTGAAATTAAAATCTCGCGGTTGCCCAAGGAATATATTTTCTATGATCAACTCTTATTTTATCCATGGATCAACTAAATTGCGCTTAGGTCACCGCGCAGTGTCGAAGTCACTGACAATGGGTTGCCCCCAGGGCTCTGTTGTCGGCCCTTACTTATGGAATCTAGGCTTTGATGACTTTCTCGCGATTCCTTTACCACCGTGTTGTTCTTTAATAGGATATGCGGATGACGGACTCTTACTCATACACGCGAATAGTAGGTCCGGTCTAGAAAAGTTAGCAGACACGTGTCTACGTTTAATTACTCACTGGGGTGAAAGAAACCGTCTCTCGTTCGCTCCTCAAAAATCATTTCATTTGCTGCTGAAAGGCAACTTGAAAGCCCCGCCGCGTATAAAATTTAATAACGTCCTTATTAAAAATAAACAATCAGTTTGTTACCTAGGGCTTGTTCTAGAACGAAATTTCTCTTTTATTGAACACATAAAAAGCGTCGGTGAAAAATCTAAAAACAACTTTTATGCCTTAACGAGGATATCAAAGTCAACCTGGGGTCTGTCGTTTAATACCTTAAAAGTAATTTATGGAGCTACATATTTGGGTTGTATTTGTTACGCTTCCCCTGTGTGGGCCGATAGGGCAACTGTCGGCGCAGTCAGAAGGAAATTGCTCCAGAGTCAGCGTTTGGCGTTGATATTTTTGTGTAAGGCGTACAGAACCGTTAGTACTGAGGCTTTACCTGTTCTTGCGGGTGTGCTTCCAGTCGACCTGGAAGTACAGCGTCGCGCCGCGTTATATTTTGCCAACAAGCAAAGTATTGATAGAGATTTCCTTCCATCGTGCGACTTTTCAAAAATAACTCGATTATTTAAACCATACGCCGAGACTTACTCGGAATTAATAGAAGAATGGCAAAACCGATGGAAGCTGTCTGTAAAGGGACGTCATCTCTATCAATATTTTCCTTCGGTTAGCGATCGCTTGGCAAAAACCTGGCTTGTGATTGATCATTACGTGTCGCAATTTCTAACGGGTCACGGCAATTTTCGTAGCAAATTATTCTCATTTAAGTTGGTTGATTCTCCTATGTGCTAATGTTCAACACATGGTTGCGAGTATGAACAGTCCGCACATCATATCCTTTGGGAGTGCAATCTTTGGTCGGATGAGCGTAACAGTATGCTCAATAGTATGCATGTAACGTCTGGTGTTGTTTATTATACAGACCTCGTTGAATCTAGGAGGAATTTCCGTGCCTTTCAGCGATTTTGCCATACCTATTATTGGAAGTCTGTATAACAGTTCGCACGTTAGGTCCAATTTAAGCAATAGTTATTTATCCGTGGTGCGTTAATTGCGGCAAATTTTTTGGTAATTGTAATTGTCTTTATTTAAGTGAGGTTAAACCTCATAGCTCAATATTTTGTCACCCGCTTTGCTGTGGAGGGAAGTGGACAACTCTTTGTTTTCCAACTCCTCCTATACATTGCTTTTCTGATTAACTTCGTTGCGGGATTTTGACAATTTAGGTCCCCTTAGATTCGCTGAGCTTCATTGCTCGGCGCCAATACTGTGCGTGCCGCTGTTGATCCTGTAGTACAGGAGTTGCAGTGGCGGGTGTGTGGTGGGATAGGGAAAAAAAGATACATTTAAAACACGGCCTAATTATACATTTCCAAAAAAAAACATAACGTTATACAATTTTAACTGGTGATCCACCTAGATCCTGAACCCAGCTCAGGGGGGAGTCATGACCCCTATGACCCTCACCTGGATCCGCCCGATAGTAAATCTCTGCGAGTTGCGTTATTGACGATCTCAATAAAACATCGCTCGGAAACCATACTATAGTAAAACCGTATAACACAAATGAATAAAAGCAATCATTCCCTCTTTTATTTTTATCGGGACTAGTTTATTATAATGGTTTGCTAAAATGCATTATTTAATCCGCCTCCGAAGGATGATATACATACCTACATAAATACCCCTAACATTTATCACAACTGGACACGGGCCTTCTTTTCCATTAAAAAGTTTCGGCCTTACTTCACCACGCTGGCCTAGTGCGGGCTGGTTATTACGATGCTTTCCTTCACTGTTAAAGCAACTGATATAATTCATTATCAACACTCACATGACTTCGAAAAAGTATGAACCCGCGACCGCCGAGACTAAACCTCGAGGCCATCACTGCTTAACTGCTTAACCCGCGAGCACTCGAGACTTTAAAAATTCCACGGGCACTCGCGTGTACAGTGTTTTGCTCACATATATCAATGTCATAAAATGCAGATTTTACCAAGAAATTTGTTTATTGTAGAAAATATAGATTCAAAATATTTTGAACAATACTCTTTATTTTAATTCACAATGATAGGAACTAATTTGCCAGGCTTCTAAGGCAGTGTTAAAAAAGAATTAAATAAATAAAAATGTTTTCAAACAAAAACTAAAAAAGTAGAACAAAAAATCCCTTAAGGAAAAAACCTATTCCATTGCCAAATCGAAAAACATGCGGGAATCGAACGGTGAACTTCAAAATCGCGCGGCACACACTTTTATCGCGATGCCAGGTACTTAAAACCTACCTTTACAAAGTGTACATCTGTATGAAGTATGATTTTGTTTTTCATAACAAGTCCCGAAATAATAATTCTCCACTCGTAAAAAGGTCAAGGTAAGGGCCAAAAAGTGGTACCAATAGTAGTAAATTTTATGGGCGCACTCTAGGAATTTAAAAAGCTATATCAATACATTTATAATCCAGACAGATAGGCTCTATTAAAATAAATAAATACACCCAACAGTCACATACATAGTCCTGACCCCACACTAAGATACGATTCTTGTGTCGTGGGTATTTATTTACATTTGACATACATACATAACTCTATCTCTCTTTTCAATGTCATTTTGTTTAAAAAGGAGTGTCAAGACAACGCTTAAGTACAAATATGCAACTAATTGGCGCGTATGTATTATAAACAATAGAATATTCGCTGCTAGAATTTGCTTCCTATTTTTTTTTTAAATAAATACTCCCAACAGTCACACACATAGTCCTGACCCCACACTAAGACACGAGTCTTGTGTCGTGGGTATCAGAAACTACGAGAGACTTTTCGGTCTCACAAACACCCAGACCCGAAACAAATATTTGTGGATCACACAAACATTTGTCTCGGTACGGGGATCGAAACCGCGGCCGCTCGTTTCGCAAGCTGATGTCTAGCCAACTGCGCCACGGGGCTGTCAAGATGAAGAGTGCACGATATTTATAAAGCTTTTTTTTTATGGTCGTTTATTATTTTACTTTTACCCATAGAACATAATATTTGTAGGTTATAAAAATTAACATACTTTATCAAATAACTGTTTTTTTAAATCCCTCTGAAACCACACGGCTGATAAAGATTTAAAGAGAAGTTAGTTTTCGTAAAGGCAGCCTATGACTTTACGAAAACTAACTACTCTTTAACTCTTAGTGCGTACTTGATACCTATTTGTCTCACATACGAGTTTAACGTGATATGTGGGTGTATTTCAGCGTACTCCTTCGGGAAATTAATAATAAATGAATTACCTATGTGCATAGCTAGACGAAATGTCAGTGCAAAAATTCACACGCGAGAAATACAGCCACGCGAGTTTGGACTCTATTCATTCGTATATATGTATGTATGTTACAAAATGCTTTGTTTCATCACAAATTCATTCATTCACAATTCAGTAGAGGGTAATGTGTACAACGTTAAATTTCGGGAATTGTCTGTTGTTAGTACTCGCATAGACAGACAACCTCATCTAAAATGGTAATATCCTTTCAATAAAATTTATGTAACCTTGTCTTATTTGAGAGTACATAATATGTGAGTAAATTACTGTTTAAATTTGATTTCGATCTCCTTGTTATGACGCAACTACAGTGTATTGTGTGCTTATTAATACTCTAATTTCAGTAATGTATCATTCATTTTTTCTTCTATATTAAATCTTTATAGAGTGATAACGAAAAATATTTTTACATCCAGTGCAAGTGAAAGAGGAAAATATTATTTCGGCAACTCCTTATTAAGGTAGGTAGAGTGACAGTCCAATTTTATAAATGGCAAACGTATTCTAAAAAGCATGGCGCAATTGGCTAGACACCAGCTTGCGAAACGAGCGGCCGCGGGTTCGATCCCCGCACCGAGACAAATGTTAGTGTGATCCACAAATATTTGTTTCGGGTCTGGGTGTTTGTGAGACCGAAAAAAGTCTCTCGTAGTTTCTGATACCCACGACACAAGACTTGTATCTTAATGTGGGGTCAGGACTATGTGTGTGACGGTTGGGTGTATTTATTTATTTATTTATTCTCGCATTTCAGGCACATTTTATTACAACACGTTGATATTGACAATTTACGAATGAAAAATAATACTTATTATAGGTACTACCAAATATATGAATCGAAAATAGGACTTTTTATCGCAAGGCACATTTTTTCACGACCACGAGACCACGGTTTAATAGATTAAACATGCAATAAAAATATTTCAAATAAAGTTTAGATCTTAAGGAACCCTATTACTTTTTCGTAGAACAATAATCCCTTGGAAAGAACTTCGAAACTGATTAATTCTTATTAATTTATCGCAAGGGATAACACTTTATTTTCTCAATAATTTATTCACCAATTATTTATACATGGGATTAATAAATGCAAAAACGATCTATTTAATGTCTCACCCTCATCAAACTTTTTGAGTTTACATGCCAAGCCACTTTTATCCCTTTTTCTCGATATAATTTACTTTATATTCATCATCTGGGTAGGTAGATGTAATTCTTTAGCCATATGTGACCAGATTTTAAGTACTATGTATGCGTGGGACGTCCTGCGACAAGGTGGTCGGACAATATCGTAAAGGCCGCAGGACGTCGCTGGCTGCGGGCGGCTTCCGACCGATCCCGGTGGAAGTCATTGGGGGAGATCTATGTCCACTAGTGGACTTCGATTGGCTGATGATGATGATGATGAATAGAGAAAAATTACCCATTGACACTTTTTCGATCACACATCCAAAACATCTGCAGGTTAAAACCCAATGAAAAAAACTCAATATTAAGATCGTCCGCAAACATTTATTTCTTGATACCTAGGAGACAACGAGCAAAATAGAAAACAAAACACTAATCGGTTGAGTTGTTTCCGAGAAGTTGTTAATTCCGCCGCAATTTAATTATTCTCGAGCGATTAATCGAGAGTGCGAAGCAGTAATAACTTTATGATGATGAATTTTCGTACTTACATATATTAATATGGCAGAACTGCCACCTTCCAAATTCATTTAAGAGATTAAATTATTCTACAAGCAAAATAGAACAAGATCTGATAGTCACCTGAAACAAATTATCTCCCTTGTAACAAAAAGTGTGCGAATGATTTGTAGTCCGCCAACCCGCACAAGGATACCATGAGAGAGTAAGATTTACGAGTTATCCTTCTTAAGGCCTGTTGTAAAGATATCGTAAGTCCAGGAATAGGACTATATGGGCTGATATAGATGGATAGGATTTTATTTGATAGCTTCGTGGTGGTGTTGGTTAGAAACCAGGTTGCAAAAGTGAGGTCACGGGTTCGGCTCCCGCACTGAGTCGATTTTTTGTGTGATCCACAAATATTTGTTTTGGATCTGGGTGTTTGTTGAACCGAATCTCTCGTAGTTTAATATACCTATGACACAACACTTACATGTCAGTCCCACACTAAGATAATCAGAATTATGTATGTGACTATTGGGTGTATTTAATTTATTTATTAAGTTGTAATCTAATTTCAATTATAATACTTAGTATGTAGCATGTAGCATTACTTGAAAGAACTGTTATAAATAATTTTAATTCAGATCATTGTGGCCAGTTGGTATCCTTACCTTGGCATACATGTAAAGTACAAAGCAATACTATTACATTTATTCCTATTACTGCTAGCCGCATTAATTATTTTAAAACAAATATAGAAGAAAATCTACCTAATTTGCCCTCTTATAAAGATCCGAACACATTTTATAGTACCTTGTTTAATTATGTTAATATGCAACATAGTAAAGTGTTTAAATCAAAAACAATAAATTTTAAAAATCGTTTGACTTTTATTGAGAACTACTGGTATATTCAAAAGCAGAAATAAATTATATAATTTATACAATGAAAAAATGTATAATCAAAATCCGGCTTTTATTGCCTATGTGAAATTATATTCTAAGACTTTTAAACAAGTCTGTTCTGCTGCCAAAGCTCTGTATCTCAAAAATAAAATTAAATCGGCTTCAAATGTAATAAAAGCCACTTGGAATATTATCAATTCAGAATCGGGAAGACACATGGCACACCATAAAGAATTTAGTATTAAAGTTAATAATGAAATTGTTACAAAAGACACTGAAGTCGCCGCTGAGTTTGAAAAGTTTTTTACCAAAATTCCAATTATAACTACTAAAAATCTTCAGTCGTCTTTTGAGTTTGCTGTGTTACTTCTAGAGGATAATGTTCCTCAATGTGAATTTACAGCAATTAGTCATTATGATATTCTTAAGGTTTTTAAAGAAAATTAACGGTGAAGGAAAACATCGTGATGAAACCTGCACACCTAAGAGTTCTTAGGAATTTCTTAGGTGTGTAGTCCGCCAACCCGCACTAGGCCCGCGTGGTGGACTATGGCCTAAACCCTCTCAATGGTAGAGGAGACCCGTGCTCAGCAGTGGGCGAATATGGGTTGATGAAGAAGAAGAAGAAGATAAAAAATTTACGATTCAAAAGTGCTTGTGAAAGTCTATTTGAATTAAGGAAATTTGACTTTGACATTGACTTTAGTCATAAATGTTATTTTGGACTGACGGCCAACTCTTGGGTAAACCTTTTTCTTCAGTGGTTTTCCAAAGTATTAAAAGCAATATTTTAAGAAGGATTTTTAAAACGTAATATATTACGCCCAGCAACTGTCACTTCCTTATAAAGTAGGTCAATTATTTGTCAAAAAAACTCCTTGTTTTTCATAAAAGTAAAACGTGACCGCAAGAGTCTAAGTGAGTCGTCAAAATTGTACCTTCGAGTGGAAATATAATTAGAAGTTGCGTGAGGATACAAACGTGCGCATTATTTCAACAGGGGGCGATGTGTTGCCGCTCGCTGGCAGCCATAGAAAAGTTTCACGGACTAAAACTTTTCAACAAACAAAAATAGCTGAAAAGAATAAAAAAACGTAATCCTATATAGAATTTCAGTGATCACGTTGATAACAAATTGTCGACTAATGATTTTGGAGGTGAACTTTGTTTAATTAAATTTTATATTTTCAATTTGATTAATGCGGATTAAAACAAGCTTTCGACTGATGTTTTTAGTCCTAAAATTTATGTTACTTAAATTTTAAATACCTTTGATTAATACCTTCCTAAGTTACAAACATTATCATAGCGCATATCTACATCCAAACCTCTCCTCAATAGAAAAGAAATTCCGATGTTCATAGGGTAAAGCTGCATTTCTGAAACCACAATTCACCAGTTCGGTTTAGGATCCACGTAAAATACCATTCATTGAGGCGATGCCACGTGATTGATGAATGATTCTATCGAGACATTTCGGTCTGTGTGCTGGCGTTGGTTTAATGTACACTGACGAAGATCTGAAACCTGCTATCCCTAATATTTCTTTTCGCCTCCACAGTACAGTAAATACTGCTATTTTTATAATATATACAATTAAACATAATTACATGTGTAAAATGGCTATCTTTAGCGCAACATTAATGAGAATCACAAAAGGTTTTTATACCCATTCTCATTTTAAAACCACGCTGAATACGCAAAGGTTTTCCTTGCGCATTTTCTTACTCGTGACCGACAATTGGCAAATCAGACATCAAGCACGTGTGCCCCTTTGTAATTTTGTAATTCAATAATATAATAATATAAATAGAAGTCATTAATTTAAGCGCTTTAAGAAATTTTCGTATAAAACATATTTAGCTGGGCAGTCTTTGTCGTAGGCGTCAAATATCTGAAACGTTATATTTTACATCTGTGTCAGTCTAGACTGAGACTAGTCACTCGGGCAGTAGCCTCTTCTAGTATTGAGTTAGGCTTTATTTAAATAGGTCGGACAGTAGGAACGTGTTAAGTTAGTGTAAATATCTAAAAAATCTTTCACAAATACCGAGTACAAAGTTTTCTAAGTAATTCAGACTAAAAAACTTCCGAATGCAGAATTCTTCAATTATGAATTTTGCTCAAACTTTATTATGTTTATGTATCTTTGTTTCTACGATTTAAGAGACTAAATTACGAATGAGTATTAATCCCAAATAATGGTAGTTTTATGATGTGAAAAGGAAAATTCTCAGCTGTAGCATGGAGTCTCGAAACGTGAAATTCAACTCCTTACTCTAAAAAAAAATTTTCTAAAAAGCGGGTATAAAAACTGCCTTTGGAGGTATAAAAAAATTCTGAGATTAGCGCTTTTAACCAATCGCTTAAACAAACCCTTCAGGTCTATATCTAAAATTAGGATAGATTGAAAAAAATACCCATATTAGACTAAACAATTTATGTGGCATCATACTTGAATGCTGAAGGTATGTTATTAACTACACCCACGCAAGAATTTTTTTTTGGAAAAACATGCAAATAATCCAATAACAACCATTGAGACTGCAAATCTCAAAGATATTTGCAAACAACGCGAAGAATATCGCACGATTTTCTTCACGGAGTTATGACTTCGCCAATGGCCCATTTTGTATAATTTATTCGAATTTAACACACAATATTCCAGCTTTATCTCAAACTATAAATCCATTCGGATCTAATAAAACAAAAGTATATTTCCAACGTTCAGTCTAAACAATCAAAATCTATTTAAAAGTAAGTTTGCGAGGAATGTTTGGTGAAAAAAATCATTCTGTAATTTCATGTCGGTATATTACGTTTAGCATTCGTACGATGCAATTAATCTCATGTGTGTTTACGGAACTCGAGTGAACCCGATGATTTGTGCGATTCCAATACAGATGCGTTTTGCCTAACAATGTAGTTTGTTTATCATTACCATTCTGCTCATTAACAATTAATGTAAGATATTCTTCATCAACCCATATACGCCCACTGCTGAGCACGGGTCTCCTCTACCATTGAGAGGGTTTAGGCCATAGTCCACTACGCTAGCCTAGTGCGGGTTGATGGACTGTACACCTGAGAAATTCCTAAGAACTGTTTGGTGTGCAGGTTTTGTCACGATGTTTTTCTTCACCGTTAAAGAAATGTGTTTCTTTGCTAATAATTAAATAACCCCCATCATTGACATCATCAGCCCTTATACTCTCCGCACTGGCTCGGGTTGGCGGACTAAACATTTAAAAAACTCTGCCAAGAACTTTTTGTGATGTGAAGATTGATTTACCTTCGCCGTCAAAGTAACACATAACTGCCAAAAGTCAGAGGAATGCGCTTGTGATTTGAACTTGCGACCGCCGCGGTTCGCGACCACGGTCCTAAACCTCGAAGCCATCACTACTCAATTTATAATTAAGCAATGGAATGTATTAAAGAGAGTATTAAAATAGTGATAGTCTAAAACATGCACAGATAAAAACAAAATGACATTTTGTGACAACACTATTGTGTTTTTATTTTTAACATTTTAAATAGATAACATGATTTTATTTCATAATTTTTAGCACGTGCTCATCGGTGCCAAAATTTGGCTTTAATCTTTATTTTCTTTGAGAATACAAAAGTAAATTTCAACAACAGTAATAACTAGGTCGAACTTAAGGCGAACTTAATTTATTTGTCATGTTCAATGTAAATATCTGGTATCTCTACCGTGATTTGACAATGACAAACTTCTACCTCTGAGGATTGAGATTGAACGTGTTTTATCTACTACCCAAATTTACGTGGCTTTCTCTTAATGAAGTTTCTTGTTTGAAAGCCACACAGCTGTCAATGGATCAACAGATGTAGTGTAGCTTCTGCTAATACCAAGTTTATGAGGCGACGAATTTAATTTCAGGTGAAAGTCGTGGTCTTGAGGCTTAGGCACGCTACCGAGAATGTCGATGGTCGCGCGTTGAAATCTCAGGCACATACTGACTTTCCCAAGTTATGTGTGTGTTCGCAAAGAATTATCACGTACTTTGACAATAAAGGAAAACATGTGATAAAACCTACAGAGTTAAGTGTTAGAAATTTCTTATGTGTATAGTCCGCCAACCCGCACTAGGCCAGCGTGGTGGACTAATGCCTCAACCAGCGCAGAGAGACGTATATTAGCTGATACTTAGGATACATTCAATATAAATATTGATAAATTATTGGATTAATTTCTACCAGAGAAATACGGACTTAAACTATTGTTGATCATTTCAGAACTAGTTCATAACACAATATTAAACACAATTGTTCAAAATGAACCCAGCTGGTATAGAATATCTTTTATGCATTTTTTTTTCTAAGTCGATCCAATATGGTCAGACAAAAGCTCGTTCTATATATAAAGGGGACCCTCGGTAATCCACCTCCTATCTAATCCGGCATCCCCTATAATCCGCAATGCCTATCACAAATCTTCACTAATGTAATATTTGTAATGTATGTTAAAAAAGGCGAAGATGTATGCGCCAAAAACACCTTGTATTTTGATCTGTAATTTGTTGGTTAATAAAATACTGTTTTTACAAAAACATTCGGTCTCTACAAACCGATAAATTTATCAGATCGACACCACCACGCAAAACATTTGACGGATAACCGGTGGTCTTCTGTTATCATCATCATCAGTCCATATACATATGCCCCGCTGCTGGGTACGGGCCTCCTCTACGACTGGAGGGTTTCGGCTTTGTTTCACCACGCTGCTTAGTTCGTGTTGACAGACTACACAGTTAAAAAATTATTACGAACTTTTAGATGTGCCGGTTTCATCACGATGTTTTCCTTACATACATTCGAAAAGTCGAGGTGTGCCTGGGGCTTGAATCCGCGACCGCCAAGATTCTCGACCATGCGCCTAAAGTTATTAATCACGTAATGATGATGAATATTGTATGTATTGTGATGAATGATATATTATAGTCACGTGATGAAAACGGGATAATTTATAAACAACAAACTGAATTCACCCAGACAGCCTACGTGATGTGATTCTGAGCTGAAATGTAATAACTTTAGCCCTAAACTAGGTCCTTCAGAGAGTAACAGGCAATCAATTATACCGGAGTAACGTTATCGGATCGAACTTGAGCATTCAGATTGAAGTTGAATTATTAAACATTGGTTGCTGCCTAGGATTAGGTTTCTGACCACAACGCTGATTGAGTGTAGAAAGACTCTTAAAATATGTATTTTAGAGCACTTTTAGGCGTGCTGCGTGGGAATTAATCTTAATAGCATTTCGATGCGTTTTTTTTTCAATTCTATAAGGATGAAAAGATTTTCAGGAGAATTTCCTCAATTTTTACAAGCTTTTATTTAACTTCACTTTTGTATGTATGTTTGTATGTTTACAAATCTTGCAATGAAGATTTGAACCACTTCCAATAGACCGATTGTGCTGAAACTTGGTATACCTACGTAACTTGGATGACAATACAATAATATGGTACCATGGAGCTGGTCTGATGATGAGGTTAGAAGATGACCATAGAAACATCGGTTCTTGTGGACCGATTGAGCTGAAATTTGATATGTCTTTGTAACTGCGACAACAATACACAAATATGGTATCATGGTGCTGATCTGACGAAGAGTTGGAAGATGCCCATAGGAACTTCGATTTCTGTGGTCCAATTGAGCTGAAATTTGGTATGTCATCGTAGCTTTGGTACAAAACAAAAATATGATATTATGGAGCTGATCTGATGAGGAGTTGGAGGATGGCCATAGGAACTTCGATTCCTATGGTCGAATTGAGCTGAAATTTTGTATCTCTTCGTAACTTCGGTAACAATACAAAAATATGGTATCATGGAGCTGATCTGATGAGGAGTTGGAGGATGCCCATAAGAACTCCGATTCCTATGGTCCAATTGAGCTGAGATTTGGTATACCTATGTAATTTCGGTGACAATATAATAATAAGGTATCATAGAGCTAATTACGTTAGTCACAGCCGAAGGACTTAAAAAAACCAAAAATTTTATAACACTAATTTATTAACTAGATACTAGTTTCTTGATCGATGTTAGATACAAGAATTATATCTTTCTACAATAATAACAATATATATATAGTAAACTTATAACTAATAATTGAGGTCGCGGAGTCGGCGTTTACGCGGCCTTGATCCGTATGTGGAACGACGAAGCATCAGCGATTTTGGGTAACCGGGCCATTGTGGTCATCAGCAATCCTTGTATGTGTGTCGCACGTAACACCTCCCCCCTCAGATCAGCAACTATTTGAGAACGTTGAGCGAAAATGTTGCTGGGGTGGATGTCTGAATTTTTCTTGTTTCAGGGGTTGCATATATTTGATCCTCGCTGGATGGGGTGTCCTTTTCAGATAGTGAGGGCTTGTATCCTTTAGACTTTTTGAGATAACGGCGTGCAGTAACTCCAATACTTATTGCGGTTATAACTAGTACCACAGTGTAGAGAGGTATTGTGGTATGATATATAGCATGGTCCAAATTTACTGGATGCTGGGCTTGAATCTTATCTTCAATATCATGTAGTCCTTTCAAGTTGATTGATACTAGTTCAAGATGAGGGATGCTGGTATCATCTCTTGTAAGGTAGCCATTCGGTATGTTTGCTATTTTCAGCGGCTGTCCTTTAATTTGTCCATTGATGTTAATAAGGGTGAATTCGTCGGTGCGCAGCGAACATTTCAGAGGAATCGTGACGAGGTAGCTTCCGCTTAGCGTTACGTAGTCCTGGCGTCTACATTTCAGTTCAGCCTTTGTTGGTTTAGGGATGACGATTGTATAGTGTTGATCATCTAGCTGCTCCATAGCTTCTCTGGTGAGAACGATTTCCGTCGGCTGGCATGATTTATGTAGGGGCTGGTTTCCGATGAGACTCTGGATACAGTCGGCATGGCCTCGGGGCTGATGATTGATGCTCTCCTCACAAAGATGTCGACGATCGAACTTCGGGCATTCAGCCTCCATGTACATGAAACTTATCCCATTAGTTGCCATAAAAGGATATGAAGGGATAAAGGTCTGGTGGTGTTTATTAGGAACAATGGAAAGCCTATACAACTCGAAATTATCTGGGGAGACTATGGGAAATTTAAAAATAATGACTATTCTTTTATCTATGTAATAGAATCCTGGTTTAATTATATTATAATATTCTCTTAACTCCGCGTCCAATATTTGATCCTTGTTGTATAAGGATTTTAGCTTACCTATTATATTAACTAAATTTTCTATTTCTAACATACTATGATGAGTGCTCGATGCACTTATAAATGCTAAGGTATTCTCTAACTTAATTAACTCTAAAGATAAATCCTTCACGTTATCGCCTATAATAGTTAGCAACTGTGCAAATTTGGCAAATTTAATCAATGTGTAATCTGCGTAAACGGTTCTGTTTAATAAAATTTCTAACGTGTTGTTAATTTTTTCCTGATTATCAACGATATGTGCGATCTACCGTGGTGGATTTATTTATAAGATCATATACTACTTTCATCTGGTCCCGGTGGCTTAAAATATACTGCTGCATAAGATGAGCTGTCAGGTCTATATCTAGGGGGTCTCTGGGGTCAAAATGACCTCGTATGATATCATGAGGCCTGCACTTAGTAAAACTATGAACTGAACTGTTATACGCTAATACCGCATAGGGCATTTGGTTCACGACAGGTTCATCTTTTTGCTTTAACTTTAATATACGTAAATGTTCTATTATAGTGGAATGGAATCTTTCTATTATGCCGTTATCATTAGGTGAGTTCGCCAAAGTCTTATGGTGGTTAATTTTATGTAATCTTACAAATTCGGCAAATAATTGATTCGTGAATTTTGTACCGTTATCTGTAACTATAGTTAAAGGTAGCCCATGATGAGTACAAAATGTTAATAATCCTTGTAAAATACTTATTGCAGTTCCGTCGCGTAAATGATAAGCCTGCCCGTACTTAGAAAATGAATCGACAAACGTTAGGTACTTTTCTGCTTGAGCGGTAAATAAGTCCATATGTACTATTTCAAAGGGTTTGGTGGCTGGGGGCACGATGTTAAATTGTGGCCTGATAGGGTTTCTATCATACTTCGACTGTCCACAAATTGTGCATTCGTTAATGTATTTGCTTATCTCCTCTTTCATCTTCGGCCAATAAAAGCGCCGGGAAAGTGATAAGTAACATTCGTTTATTCCCCTATGATTAGTCTTACCCTCGTGATAGTTTTTAATTATTTCCTGCTGTCTTAAATATTCTTTTACGTCTTCTAGTTCAGTCTTTGCTAAGACTAAATTCATAGAAGAGCTTTTAAAATTATTTTGTATGATCGGAATTATGGAATACATCCCTAATGGGGGTGTTATTTTAAGGGCAGTTTTTACTTTCGGATTAACGTATTCCTTTATGGCATTTACTACGTCTTGCTCTAAATTGGATTCTGATACTTGAATGTGAGTACGGGTGTGTGTGTCAAATGGTTTTGTGGCTGTTGTTCGTCGTTTAATATCACCTACTATTGTAAAACAAATCTGTCTATGGAACTTATTCAACGGCTCATCGGTAATGGGAACTTCAAGAATCGGGTTTTCATTACTAGTGTGAGCTGTCTCAGTTGACGAATCAGCGCGACTAGGTGGTCTCTCGGAGGGGTTTACGAGCATCGAGTCTGTTTCCTCATTATTAATTTGGACTCGTGATAAAGCATCGGCATTTGTGTTACATTTGCCTTTTTTATAGACTATAGTATAGTCGTATTCGCTTAACTTGAGCCGCCAGCGAGTTAACCGGGAATTCGGCTCTTTTAGATTCATAATCCATTGAAGGGGTTTATGATCCGTTAGAATTTTGAATTTACGACCGAATAAATATGGTCTAAAATATTTGGTTGCCCAAACTATGGCAAGCAATTCTTTTTCTATTGTGCTATATTTTTGTTCACTATCGTTTAAAGTTCTGGACGCATAACATATGGGCTTATCTGAACCTATCGGTCCTTGTGAAAGGATGGCACCTATCGCTACATTAGAGGCATCCGTTGTTAAATTAAACTCTTTCGAAAAATCCGGGTATTGTAATATCGGATCGTTTGTTAATAAATTCTTACATTTTTCAAAACTATCGATATACTCGGGGTCAAACGTTATCTTATTGGTCTTTTTGAGGCATTTAGTCATCGGTTTAGTTATACGTGCGAAATCCGGAATAAATTTTCTGTAGTAACCTAACAGTCCTAAAAATTGTTTAATTTCTTTGCTACTCTTAGGCAGTGGATATTTTTGAATAGCCGCTATTTTATCAGGGTTAGGTCTTATACCCTCTCGACTAATTATATGGCCTAGATATGGTGTCTCCAACTTCAGAAATTCAGATTTATCCATTTGGATTTTGAAATTGGAGTCACGTAGCCTGTCGAACACTTTTTCTAGATTTACTATGTGCTCTTGCAGGGATGTACTAAAGACGATAATATCATCGAGGTAAACTAGACAGATTTCATTTTGTAACCCTCTAAGCACATTGTCCATCACTCGTTGGAATGTGGATGGTGAATTTTTTAGGCCCATTGGCATTCGTAAGAATTCGAAATGCCCATGTTCGACATTAAAAGCTGTTTTTTGGATATCATCGGGGTCCATCTCGACCTGATAAAATCCTGATGCTAAGTCCAGGGTCGCGAAGTATTGGCATCTACCTAGTTTATCCAGAACATCCGTGATGTTAGGAATCGGATACCTATCGTCTATGGTCTTGTCGTTTAACTTCCTAAAATCAACAACTATTCTCCACTTCTGCTTCCCTGAAGCGTCAACTTTCTTAGGGACTACCCATATAGGTGAGCTCCAGGCGGAATCGGATGGCCGAATAATGCCTTGTTCCAACATCTTAGTAATCTGTTCCCTAACTTCCTGACGATGAATAAATGGATACCTATAATTTTTACTATATACCGGTAATTCGTCCGTTGTCCTAATCCTATGCTTAATTTTATTCGTAAACGTTAAGGGTTCGCCATCGAGATAGAATACGTCTGCGTAACGTCTGCACAAAGCTTCCAAATTGCATTTCTCCTCTACGTTCAAGTGATCAGTTCGCAAACGATTTAAAACATTTTTAACACGTTCCGAATCCGGCCCTGGCGTTATGCATTCGATATTAAATACCTGTATGCGCGGTTGTTGTTCAAATTTAATAGTAATATCGTCACAGGTGGGGTTTTCGATTTCAATCGTGCCTACTCTGTCCGAGACCTTAGTAACGCACTCATGGATAATGCAATTAGAAACTATTTGCTGGGGCACATGTACGTCACCTTCCGAGTCATATATCGGTACGTTTATTAGTTTGGATGAGCCGGCTGGGATCGTTTCGTACGGGTTCGATTTTCGACACTTATAGCACTTGAGATGTATTGAAGCATGTTCCGTAATTAACAAATTATTCTTTAAATCTATGTTACAATTTTCTAACAAGTCCAAACCTATAAGTCCGTCGAAATAATTATGGAATCTATATATGAAAAATTTCGCATATCTTTGTTCATTAAATTCCTGAAAGTGCGGGATGGTAATTGAATGTTCATGTATGCTAGTACCTCGCGAATTAGTAACTTCGAAAGGATCAAAATCACGTGGAATAGTGGGGAAAAATTTGTCACATGCTTCAGGGCTCAAAAAGGATTGATTCGCGCCGGTATCAACTAATAACTTAAGTGGGGGATCCGCTATTTGTACGTAGCGTAATTCCCTTTTGGAATGTAGATTTAATTCTATCTTGGTTCTTTCGTGGAACGGCCCTCGGAAAAATCCTGCTTATTATCAACCGGGCTTTGCGCTTCCGCGTCGGTAACATTATTCGCGTTTGTATGATCGTATTGAGACTGATCGATAGCGTATTCATATTCCGGATTCATGTCGCAGTAATATTCCGAATAAGGAGGATATGTAAATGGCTCATAATAACACTCGCCGTAATAACTATCGTTATAATCGTTGTAATCTGCAATTTCGTTAAAATTCATCTCCCTACTTTTAAAATAGTTTGATGGCGGAGGATTACCGTGAACTCTCCAATCGCGTCCCGTTAAGGTTGGTGGTAATACCTTCGGTACGTAATGGCTTACACCACTCATGGGTTTCGGCCCGGCATTATATACTGGTACATTTTTAGGAGGTAATCTAAAACTATTATTCGGATTATAATTTGGCGGCGGCGCCCGGAACATTTGCTGAGTACGCGTGGGATATGTAAGCATGCGTTGCTGCGGATGAGAAATCTGGGCGTTCGGACGCCATTGGGGTGCCTGTTGCGATGTATAAGGGTGCGCAAATACGGGTGATGGTTTCGGCCACGCTGGACTAGGGGTAGGTACACTAAACATTTTAGGCATGTTCATATTAAAACCTAAGGACGGTACCTTATGTGGTGTGCTCGGATGTGCTGGAGTGTTACGTCGCTCAGGTACGGAATCATTTCGCTGCTGTAGGTACATTATATTAGTCTCTTCTTGGACAAATTCCAGAGCCTTTTCAATTGTCTCGGGTCTCATACATCGAATACGTGACCCGAGGGGTTCTTTTAACCCTCTTACGAAGGCTTGCTTAGCCAAGTTACGGTAAAGATCGCGTTTAGCCTCTATCGTGGTTGTAACTGATTCGTGTAAGGACACATATGTCATAATTGTACTAAATAAGGTCTGGCATTTGTCGTAGAATTCTTGAGGTGTATCATTGCCTTGAGTTGCGAGAGAAAGATCGTTATAAAGGGCGGTTTCATCCCTTTGGTCTGCGAAATTATTTATCAAGGCGTTTTTAATACCTAGCCAGTTTGTAGGAATGCCGTTAGAATTTATTGTTCTGGCGGCAGGACCCGTGATTTTATTTAAAATTCCGTTTATGAGACACAGATTACTTAATTGATATGACGGTTCGTTTTTCATGTATTGTGCCACTATTTGGTCACAGATTTGTATAAACCTAGTTAGGACATTTGGGTTCCCATCAAACTCAGGGACCGGCCGTAGGGCCTTATAGATATTGTCCGGGTCAAATGTCATTTTATCTAAATTATTATCACTTCCTAAATTTCTATTACTATCTAAATTCCTACTATTATCTAAAGCGAAGTTCCTATGAATCTGTCTTGAAGAGACAGATTCCTCCCCTTTATTCCTTGGATGGAAAATTTTGGAGACAGGAGGCAACACTTAGGATAAAATTTCAGAGTACTTACATAAGTTGGTTTTTCTTTGTACTGATGTTTGAGTACGTCCCCGGCCGTGCCCTCGTAGGTTTCGGATTCCAGACGATGGCTTAAGAGCCCGCCAGCGACTATGCGGAGTCAAGCTAGGCAACGATTTTTGATACCTATGACCGCCACGCACTGACTCTAGAATCCTACCGACTGCGCCAATTACGTTAGTCACAGCCGAAGGACTTAAAAAAACCAAAAATTTTATAATACTAATTTATTAACTAGATACTAGTTTCTTGATCGATGTTAGATACAAGAATTATATCTTTCTACAATAATAACAATATATATATAGTAAACTTATAACTAATAATTGAGGTCGCGGAGTCGGCGTTTACGCGGCCTTGATCCGTATGTGGAACGACGAAGCATCAGCGATTTTGGGTAACCGGGCCATTGTGGTCATCAGCAATCCTTGTATGTGTGTCGCACGTAACAAGCTGATCTGACGAAGAGTTGGAAGATGCCCATAGGAACTCCGATTCTTGTGGTCCAATTGAACTGAAATTTGGTCTGTCTTCGTAACTTCGGTAACAATACAAAAATATGGTATCATGAAGCTGATCTGATGAGGAGTTGGAAGAAGCCCATATGAACTCCGATTCCTGTGGACCAATTAAGCTAAAATTTGGTATGCCTTTGTATTTTCAGTGACAACATAATAACAAGGTATCGTTGATCTGGTGTCATGAGAAGTTGGAAGGTGCCCATAGGAACACTAGTTTCCATGGACCGATTGAATTGAATTTCGGTATGACTACGAAATGGATAGAGTTAGAAATATTTCCAACTAAAAAGTTAAAAATAAATTAACGGTGAAAAACATATTTTAAAATCAAGCTTTTATTATGCACGAAAAATTAAAAAAATAAACTAAGAAAACATTCATAAAATTCGTAGTTTTTTAAACTTTACAAGTAACAATTTACAAAAGTGTTCGGTTTATTAGTAGAAGTATGATACATTCTTAAGTGATTTAAAAGCTTGTCGTGCAATTTCAATGCAAAGACCTCGGCCGCGACGAGCTTTTAGATCACTTAAGAATGTATCATACTTCTACTAATAAACCGAACACTTTTGTAAATTGTTACTTGTAAAGTTTAAAAAACTACGAATTTTATGAATGTTTTCTTAGTTTATTTTTTTAATTTTTCGTGCATAATAATTAATAAAGTATATTTAGCGAGACCACGTGTTCTAACCTCTTAAAACTAAAGTCATTTAGGTACGTTGTCATTAACCCATTCATATGTGTCCCACTGTTGGGCATAGGCCTCCCTACCACTGAGACGGTTTAGACCTTAGTCAACCCAGCTGGTCTAGTACCAGTTTGCGGACTACAAACTTTAAAAAATCCTTAAAACTAGAATTCACGATGTTTTCCTTCACGGTTTAAGTACCTGATAATTAATTTGAACCTGCTATGGCGAGATTCTTGAGCGCGTGTCTAAACCCTGTAACTATCGCGACTATAATATACATTGCGTACCCGAAAGTAATATATTCAAATGCAATCATTCTTACAATAGCTTTATCACCTTACCTTTTTCAGTACAAAAGTTCTGAACCGATCGTAATGACATTTGGCAAGAAGGTAGCCTGAGACCTATCAGTGGATAAAAGCTACATTTAACCTGAATATTTATAAGTAAACGGAAAAAAGAGGGTTTTTTCTATAAGAAGAAATGTTGAAGGTACAATAATGAAATCTTTTTTTTTTTGTAAACAGACATATCTTAATAATACAGTTCCGTGGCGCAGTTGGCTAGACACCAGCTTGCGACACTATAGGCCGCGGGTTTGATCTCCGCATCGAGAAAACTGTTTGTGTATTCCTCAAATATTTGTTTCGGGTCTGGGTGTTAATGAGACCGAAAAAGTCTCTTGTAGCGTCTGATACCCACGACACATGTCTTGTGACCTAGTGTGGGGTCAGAGCCATGTATATGACTGTTAGGTGTAATTATTTATTTATTTATAAAGTTTTGGCTTAATCGAGAGAAAATACAAATAAGGAACCTTCAAGAAAAGCCTATATTTTCCTCAAAGGCCGGCAACGCACGGATAATTATTTTTCCGGTATTGTGGCTGTTCATGGGCGGTATTGACCACTTAACATCAGATGGCTTACTAGCTCGCTTGCCTCCTTTCACATTAAAAAAATCCTTATTGGCGCTTGAGGCACCTATATAGTGTGGGTGCCTAATGATTCGTTTTTCTTGATCGGTAATTGTTTATTTTTTTCTTATAAATTATCTTTTTATTTGTATTTTACTTAAATGTTTAATATTTGCATGTAATGTAGAAGGTTTCACAATATAATGAACATATTATTTTTACGAAAAGACATAATGTTTTGATAAATACATAGGTACATTCAGGCGATATAATTGAAGATATGTGTTTATTCAAATGCGACGTGTATTTTTCCTTGTAAGGGATCAGGTGTTGAATTATGCGAGAAGGAAAATGTCGTGAATAACTCCGAATAATAATAATATTTAGTAAGAATATTAAAAGGATTCGTGTATCCCAAAGAGATTTTAGGGTTCCGCAGTTCACGATCCAGACCCCTATAGTTTAAACATATCTGCCCATTCGCCCCCCTTGGGCTTATAAAACATTAAATGGACATGTATGTATGTATCAATGTCGATCAAGAACTATCGATTATTTGTGTATTGTAAAGTCGAAGATCAGATAAATATCATAGTGTTTGCGTTGAAAATTGTCTGCAAGATGTTTATCAGCGAAAAAACTTAAAAGGTGACTACTATATGTAAGCGCGGAGTGGCCTGTTTTATTAGGCATTGCAGGGACACCGTCATTATTACAGGATTCCATTTGAGGAGTAATTTCAGAAATCGACTTCAATCAAAACTTCTTTATTTTAACAAATCGAATGTTCACTTTCTGCGCACAGGCCGATGAATGAATGAATGATCAGCGGCAGCGGGCGGCTTCTTATAGTCGCTGTAGACGCGTAGTGGGGCGAACGCTTGCTGTGATTTATGAGTTACTTGTTTTCGTTAAAACAATACTACTTGAACGATGAAGTAGCTCGTTGTATTTGCTGTGATTTATGAGTTACTTGTTTTCATTAAAACAATAATACTTGAACGATGAAATAGCTCGTTGTATTTGCTGTGATTTATGAGTTACTCGTTTTCGTTAAAACTTGAACGATAAAGTAGCTCGTTGTATTATGGAGGGTCTGCGCCGATAAATATTTGAACGAAGACTACTTGAACGATGACGTAGCTCGTTGAATTATGGGGGTCTGCGCCTGCGCCGATAAATATTTGGACGATGACGTAACTCGCTGTAGTGATCGTCCGATGTGAGTGATCCTTTATTTCGTAAAACAAGAGTACTTGAACGGTGACGTAGCTCGCTGTATGATGGGTATGCGCCGATAAATAATTGAACAATGACGTAGCTCGCTGTGTAATGGATTTGCGCCGATATATACATTGCGTTTAATTTCCACGAACCAAGTCGAGGAGGTAATATTTAAATGGAAACAAAATATTTCTTTTTAAAATATCACACTATGCCAATGTCAGTGGCAGAACTGGAAAAATATATAAAAGAAATTACCTATATAAGCTAGACTAGGTTCGTATGTCAAAGATTAAACTATTCTGGACTTAGACCTTCTTTACTTTCAAGAGTAGTTACGGTGACGATAATCATTGTGAGACATTTTTTCAGATCTGAAATTTCATCCTAACAATGACCTGGCTACGCTAGGTCAGTGTGGTATATTGGTGACTCATTCTTCAAAGCAAAAAAAAGTAGCCTGTGGCAATGGAATTAAAAGCCAGACCAAACATGATCACAATCTTTAAACATCAACATATTTCGATTCCTAATAAAATAATACTTTCATTTTCTATGACAATTTTGTCGGTAGAAGCATCCTACTGTAGTTTTTTCAGAGAAGCAACGATTGCATTTTTATGGCTTTATCTGTCATTTCTACCTGTCCATTCACAGAAATAGAGTTTACGTGTCAAGCTTTAACCTCACAACCGTAAAAAATATTCGTACCTAAATGTGACATACATAAGCAAGCACATACCCTTAATACTTCAAATAACGCCTTAGCTAGAATTTTATTGGAAATTTTGGGTTTAATGATCTATAGACAATATACATACATTATATCGTTCTAAAGTATTCTACATATAAATTGGATGCAACTACTGGCTGACGAATTGAATGAAAATTTATTTATCTTGTAATTAAGCTTCGAGATTTTATTAGAATTAATACATGTATAATCAATTTTTTAAAGCAAAAGAATTTGTTTTTTTGTCGTGCCTATGTAAGTCAACCATTAAGATTGATTTGTAATGATTTTTTGGTAGAATGGCTGTTTTATCGAGGCTTATAGGCGAGTGGTGATACTTCCAAAGAACCCCATAGTATTGTTTATTGTGGGTTCCATATAATCTCATTTATGATATGTCGAATTGGTTTTGTTAAGTAAAGTTTTAAAACCTAAGAAATATTTTTGGAATTGTGTAAGGCCTACTGAGTTTTTGGCTAGAAGTACTGTTGTTATCATAGGTTTTACTTGTTAACGAATCTCTTGAAGCGAGACAGTACTATTTATTACAATTCTAAAAATAATGCAATCAAATTCCAAAAAAAGGATTCTCCTTCTAATTGTAACTGCTCTCCACATCAAATGCTTGTAACAGATGAACAATTTCGACACATTTCTTTAAAATTAATTACAAAAAAAGGGTAAAAGGACGACAACCTCCAACAATTTGAAATGAAAGGGATCGACATACTAAACGTGTCTAAAAATGTTACATTCAAGGCTTTTAATATCTCATCCATTCTACAAAATGATAACATTTATTTTCTGAACAAAGGGATAATCTCTAGAAGAGAGAATTGGAAAAACTCCAACAAAAATATACAGTATATGTAATGTACATATATTTTGATTGTGTTAGAGTATCCACTAAATTAGGTCTCATTAAAATTGTTTTTGTTGATAATGATGTTTTCGTGGTCTTATTAATTGGTAAAGTACGAGATAATTCATTACGAATACTCACGCAACAAAAGTGACATGTGTGCCTGGAGTTTGAACCCACGACCGCAGACATTCTCGACCGTGCGCTTCAACTCAAAACAATGTTAATTCATAATTTGCGGTTGACTGTGATTTTTGGTGCGAAATATTTAATTAGCATATACATTATATTGTATTCAGACCGTGATCGAAAACTGAGGCAGGTAATAGCGAGGGTGATCACAAACCCAGTGGCGATATTAAAAATCCCGACAAAAAATAAAAAATTTGACGTTTTCCATACAACCATCAGTGCTAAAAAATATGGTTTGTATGGAAAACCTCAAAAATCTTATTTTTTGTCGGGATTTTCTTTAATGCCAGGGGGTTTGTAATCACTATCGCTATTACCTGCCTTAGTTTTAGATCGCGGTCTAAATACACCCTGTATACCGTGACCAGTAGCGGAATGATGCTCTCTTTTGCCTTCATGCATAAGGAATGCCCTCTAAAATGTAACTGAGCGAAAAACCTCTCCCTTTCTCAAGTTACATGTAAAGTATGAGTCACTAAGTTAATTAATGTATGTAGAATGCTGACTAAATAAATCTTGTTAGTAGAGTCTCTCTAATAAAATTATGAGGTTCACGCGGTTTGGCGGCGAGAGGTGTTTTAACCTCTTTAAATATATACAGTCCTACACCCATGTATTTATTTATTTAGCACGACAACACAATAATCCTAAAAGACCACAATACAATCAAGTCACTATTTAAATATTACTGTTTAGACTTTCAATACAATACTTTGTTTCTACTCAATATTCTATATATAGATGATTTTCACTACTAACAAAAGAGCTTAATAGTAAATACACAAATATTTCATCAGTTAGCTGGACTTTGATAGGTCTTAAATTATGGGTAGGAGGTCAAAATTTTTACTGTCTTTTACACGTTTAAAAAAAAGGTTATATTCTTACTATAAATTTCTAATGAATAATGTAATAAACTTGTTTTGGATTAAATATCTATGAGTTATTGCTTAAAGTTTAGATTTATGTGATTAAATTGTGAAGTAACTAATAATTTATCGCTGGCTATAAATGTAATGGACCTCTTTGTTTTTGCCGACTTCTGATTAATTCTGGTCTTTACTTATGTTTATTATGAATTTTTTGATTATTTCTAAATAATAAGACACGTGCAGTTGAAAGACCTTATTATGATGATTTTAATTTATTACATCTCAGTAATTTGCATTTACTGTGAGACTAAATGTAACCATTCACTGCTGTAATAAAACTTTATTTCTCGATCTTCCATTAATAGTAGACAATTTATAATTACTACACAACATTGTAAGGAAATTAGAATAAAAGGTGATTCGTTCGGAAATCATTGCGAAAGACACTGCAATAGTTAGATATATATATAAATATATCTAACTATTCCAGGCCTACGTTAGATATAAATAATAATAATCAATGATCCCATAAGAAAAGGAATAAAGCGTCCGTGAGTGAAACACAACAAATCTCTGTAGGAAAATTACGCAGCCTATGACCAACTATGAAATTAATTAGAAAGGAAATCGTATGAGACTCTAGGGAATATTAGAAATACTGAGATGATTAATTTTACGAATACCGAATAGTACCGAAGTTGTTTTCGTAGCTTCGTTTGATCAGATTATGTTTTTCCAAAGACGACTGGTGATTTAATTCAAATGTAGAGATTAAGAGCTCATAAACAAGTTAAATATCTCAATAATTTGTTTTTGTTTGAATAAATCGACAGCCCCGTGGAGAAGTTAGCTAGGATACCAGCTCTCGAAACGGGAGACCGTCGCGGTCGGTTTGTTCTCTTCATCAAAACCATTATTTGTTTCGGGTCTGAGTGGTTGGGTGTATTTTTTATTGAATAAAGTTACTACTTTATTTATAAGACTTTTTATTAGGTCTTATAAATCATCAACGAACTACTAGGTATCGTGCTTACTTATTTTTTTTTTATAAAATAAACACATCTTTCTATTATTTGAACAGCAAACCTTCATTGGAACTAATAATGCTTTTAATACGAAGAATCCTGATAAGGACTATAGAAGTTGTTAACAAAATGATTTACTTCAATGAACTTGAATTGTAAAGAAATTTATTGTTTCGCTTCAATCACAATCTATCGTATTTCTAAGAAGAAATTCTTTAATCTGTGGTGAAGAGTCGCCTTGAACTTGGACTGGATAAAATTGTTACTGAAATTTACCCTGTTGTTCTTGTCATTTCTAGATTTGCTTAATATATCATATTCATTAAGTTGGTAAGAGATAGAGATCGTATTTAAGTGATAGCCTTTCGAAAAAACATTTTTGAAGTTACCAAGTTTTGAGTTGTAACAAAAGTAGAATACTAGCTGTCCCGGCAGACGTTGTCCTGCCCGGATAATATTAATAATTTGAATTTTCAATTACTTAGGTATATGTAACTAAATATTAGGTTCAGCACTTCATTGACATACAGAGATAAAAAAGTACCAAAATCGAATGCTTCGATCGGGTGTCAGCTAGAAATGATTAAACTATAAACTTGTACATATTGAGCAGCATTGAATGTACTCCATTTCAATTCTCTTCATTCAAATACTTCCGGGGTAGACTAAAGGCTACCCTCACAGTTGTAAAGGAGGCCCATGCCCAGTTGTTATACATTTATTCATATTTTTAAAGGAGATTTAGAGTATTTTATGATATTCAATCACAATAAAAATTGAAAAATTAGGCACAACCTAGGAGTTCAAAATGAATATAGAAAAGTATTGGTTTTAGACTGTTTCAGGCAACTTTTTAAATTTATCTCTCCGTTACAACCATCCTCGAACTTCAAGGAATATTGTAAAAAAAGAATTAGCGAAATCGGTTCAGCTGTTCTGGAGATTTGCGATCAGGAACACATTAAACGATTCATTTTTTATTATAGAACCCCTCCACTAAAAATTAAACTTTAATTTATGATGTTAAAGTTCAAATTCACTTGAGTTTTTTTACGAATTTTTTGTATGGGAATGTAGAAAAGTATTGTTTTAGGACTGTTTCAGGCAACTTTTAAATATTTCTCTCCGTAAGAACCATCCTCGTACTTCAAAGAATATTATAAAAAATAATTAGCAAAATCGGTTCAGCCGTTCACACGTGATGCCGTGACAACGCGTAACGGGTTTAATGTTATATATATAGATTATGTCCTAAAATATATGACAAAAAAAAATCTTAATCTTATCATCACCAGTCCATAGACAGCCCATTGCAGGGGATAGGCCTCTTTTATAACAGAGAGGATTAAGACCTTCTTCTTCTTCTTCTTCATCAACCCATATACGCCCACTGCTGAGCACGGGTCTCCTCTACCATTGAGAGGGTTTTAGGCCGTAGTCCACCACGCTGGCCTAGTGCGGGTTGGCTGACTACACACCTAAGAAATTCTTAACTCTATTATTGTTAAATTTCTGTTGTCTGTTTTGTTAATTTTAGTGGCCTTAACTCGTCTTATATATGTAATAATAATTTATTTTCTGTCCTTTACTGGTGTATATATAAACGTCATTGAAATTTTTAACGTAAATATAACGGAGTTTTCGATAAAAAAAAACTATGTTGTAGTTTCGTCAAAGGCGCTAATGGAAAACTTAAAGTTTAGTCGCGGTGATGCTAATGCGTTCCGTCAATTACGGCTTTAAAGTTCCTTTTTTAATACAAGGCTTTTACAAACATTATTCGAAATTGCTTTAACTTAGGTATTATTTACTAAGCAAAAACATGACTTTAGATACGAAATAACCACCGTAATAAAAATGAATATGAAAGGAGTTTAAAGAATCCTTATCATTTTTATTATTTACCAAACATGAAAAATATATTTTACTGGTGGAGAATGGGCAAACAACTCTAGTGTTGCTCTTGTTTGAAACTTAGTTGAATCAAAAATCAATGTCTGATATCACTCAATAATAATAAATAAACTATTTTATAACACAGCTAAATAAATCTCACGGAACTACGTTGGCAAATTGAAGTGCCTTAAATAAAAATTACGTACCTAATTCTCTGATTAAAGGCTCAAGGTGAGAATACAACAAATTGAGTTCAAGTATATGGTTATCAAAATATTCCGTATCAATAAGTATTTGCTGCATATTTTGTTCAGATACGTGAAAGTTTTCACTTAAAGCAAGGCCATCCATAATAGCTTGACCGTGACTTCGAACTAATAGCTCTCAAGTCGAGATGGTTCTTACATCAGTGGGAGAGATCAACATAAATGAAACAGTTCTGTTGCCAATGAATTACAATAGTTAATTGTAGGACATTTAACCATGTCACTATGTGCGTTGTTTGTTCTGAGCTTGTTTGTTTTAGTGTTATTTTAATTATTTTTTTCAATTTCAATGAGATTTGACCTTTTTTTCCTTTCGGCTTAAGCAATATCCTATACGGATACAGCAGTGTTTAAGTAACACAATCCGAAATGCGATTTGCATTAGTCATGCTTCCTGAAGGTAAGGTTTTTTAGCCTATTAATTAAAATTGGATGTTTGTGCTTACTATAAGTATTACTTATTACTAATAGCTTAGCGTAATTATGTCAAAAATTTATAAGAATTTTATCAAAATTTATGAATATAAATTGACTTATTATTTATGAATATAAATTAATATAAACTGAATAGTTTACGAAAAAATAAGAACAAAAACCAAAAATACACTAAGTTTTGTTTTGACGTCTAACCTTCTTCAGCAAGATAGTCGGAAGTCAATCAGTAAAATATATTTACTATAATACGGTAGAAAAAATGCTGTCTTCATTCAAGTTTTCTTTACAATTGCGATTTGTACTTACTTCTTAGTATAGTTGCATTTCACGGCCACGGCTATTAGAAGTATGTTGGCCACAAGTGATAGCAGTAT
Organism: Cephonodes hylas; assembly: GCA_030295005.1. Taxonomy (NCBI): domain Eukaryota; kingdom Metazoa; phylum Arthropoda; class Insecta; order Lepidoptera; family Sphingidae; genus Cephonodes; species Cephonodes hylas. Next base: position 18,517,817 of record AP025361.1, read on the forward strand.
CACTGGGACGTACAGAGTGATAAGCACGTTCTCAGGCTGAAAGAATATGTCCAAATCCGCTCCTAACTGCAGGTTGCTGTCGAGCTCCGAACTTATATTCAAGCCCTTTAGAGAGCTGAACTCATGAAGAGAGAAGTTTGAAAACATTGTCACACTTTATATCACAAATATTACACTACATTTTTAACACTTCAAAATTAGCACTATTTTACAGCACAATACATTAAAAATGAATTTACACTCGAAACAGACACCAATTTCACTTTCCACAAAAAATAAAATACGTGAAAAGTTGTACTATTTTCCCGAAGTTTGCTCGGTACGCGAGAGAATGCGAATATCTCGGTCGTAGGCGAGTGTTTCGCTGAAAGCTCTGAAAATGACTGAATGAATGTATCCCGCGGGAGTGACCGAGTGAAACGTGCGATAGAGAGGTAGAATCACCTAGCAGTTCCTCATTGAAAGAAAATATTTTCCCTCAGTCGTGAGCCGAGTTAAGCTGTTTAAAAATTCGCTTTTTACGCTAAAAACTCTTTTTACGCATCTAGTTAGTAGGCTAAAGACTTGTGACTTCAGTAGTAAAGATGTACTAAATGGGCAGTGCTCCAAAAAACAATACGCTAAACACTTTTTTAATAATCTCCATGTCTTTAAAAATTTATCGCTACATCGCAAAAACCGAGCCCAGTGGATGCCAACTTTCTTTCTTTTGTCAATATTTAAAAATACTTCTGATTCAGCCAGTGTGTTTTTGTTTTTCAACCAATACATTCATTTTAGGAATAATCCGAGTACCGTAGAGTCGTATGACTTTGGACCAATATTCAGCAATATTTTCATTTTCACTTTACAGTTGAAAGGAGTTTATCTATATTTTTAATTTATTGAATTAATTGCATTGTTGGGGATATAAGGAAACTATATACATAAATATTTGGTAGCCATTTAAAAGATTTAGTATATATATTTTTTGTCAAACTTTGGTCAAAGTCATCCAAGGGCTTGGGTGACTTTGGCCCACTCACTTTCTTGTTCTGAAATCGCAAGGTTGTTGCTGCTGGGACAAACTAAACTCCATAAAATAAATCTACTGGTGAGAAAATACAAATCCACATCAAATAAAGTAATTTTTTAAAATTTTTAGTTAAGTATTTTTATACTTATGTTAACAAATGCGTTTTATTTTATGGCGCTCTTAACAGTCTTCCAATAAAAAAATCTAAATGGGAATACAAAGTAAAAAACAGCTTACAAAGCTTACAGCACTTACAAGGTAATTTTAACATTTATTGTTACAAGATTTTTTAATTGACATGAAGAGTAGATAAGAAAATAATACTGATCAAAATACCATAAAACTATAGCATTGTTAGTTATAGTATTGTGGGGTCATGTCAATTTTAATTTGTGATCCATCTTCGAACTCGACGTCGTCATCAGGTAATTCTTGAGTAGACGAGACTTCGGTCATTCAAGAACTCCAACTTGTAATAGAGTCACGGCTCTGTTGTCGCCTTTTCTTAGGCTTGGCGAGTGGTTTTAGCGTCAAACCTGATGAAGTTGCTTCTGCAATGTCTGCTGCACTAATTGACTAACCAGCAAGGACCTTCAGTTTTTTTTTTTAGAATTTTTTTATATAGGCAGCTTTCATTTCGTACTTTCCCATGGGCCAAAGTGAAACAAAAATTGATTGAAATTCTGACCAAATAACTTTTTCGCAATATCACAAAAATAGCTAAATTTCTTGATAAAAAAATGCGATGCCGAGGGTCACTGACATAAGTACCACACTTTTAACAAAACATTTGAAGGAAACTCACCTGAATTATTAGTTATAGACGAAAGTTTGCACTACAAAATTTTGCTCCATAAATAAACTTTTCGAGAACAGCTAAATCAACCAATCAGAGTAGAAACCACAAGCTCGAAACACTGTTTTACTGACAACTTGTGCTTGTTGTCTGCTGATTTTAATGCGTACTTTTTCGAAACAGACTGCAGGAAAGGTGTGACGCGAATTCCAAACTTTTATCTATTTTGCGCCAAAGTCACCCCCTAGGACCAAAGTCATACGAATTTACAGTACTAACATCATTTCAGTTGAAAGTCATAGACATGTTAGCACAGATACCCAGCATGGGTAAACCCTGTAATACTTTGTTTGTTTTGACTACAAACTCTAATTAGATAATAGTGTTTAAAGATAGCGGTAGGGACATATTGCAGTAACCTTTAAAGTATTGCTACAGAAACATATTTTTGTACATTTCTGTACCCACGTTTTTTAATTAAGTTTCCCACTCATGGTATAGGGAGTATAACGGAAATTATTCCAAATGTGCTGTTACTTAGATTTTTTTTATGTAAAAATCCAGTGACATTGTCCGACCCGGGTTTTCGTACCCAGGACCTAACAAAACTACACGGTACATACCTGTGCCACGAGACTATCATAGTCTCGTGACTATAGTAGACTATCAGACTCCCTCATGGGAGTCTGTTGTTTTGACACGTCAGAAATTTTTGTGCAATACAATTTTTATCATCAGTAGCAGATGTAGTACTTTTCCATATCAGACTTAAAATGTGCACCTTCCTTACATCACCAGCCTTTTACGTCCACTGCTGGACATAGGCCTCTCCTATGGCACGCCACTGGGCTCGATCTTCGGCCCTCCTCATCCAATCGCTACCACCTTGCGAATATCGTCACCCTAGCCAGAGGGCGTCCCACGCTACGGTTGCCGAGCCTGGTCTCCACTCCAGAACTCGTTTCCCCCAGCGGTCATCAGTTCTGCAACAGATGTGACCTGCCCACTGCCCATTTAGCTTACTAATTCTTTGGGCTATGTCGACAAGTTTGGTTCTTTGTCGGATGACATCATTTCTGAGAAAATTAATTCTACATAACTTGTACTCGTAATGGGGTCTGAATGTGTTACCTTTACACGTGAGTACTATCCGCAATCTCAACACAAAGGTCACGCGTCATACGCCGTCTCCTCAAACCTCGATATGACCTTTTTAAGTACCCCTTACATGTATCCTTTTTGATATACGCACTGTACTCCACGCAAAGTCTTTATTCAAACGGCCCTTGTGTTTTCTTTGTAATAAGTTTTATTTGGTAGCTTAGTAGATAGGTTGTTAAAGATACGAAATTAAGAGGTGATCTTTGCGTGTCTGGAGTTAAAATGAAATATAGTCGAAGACAAAGTCAAAATACTTTCTATTTTATGCGCTAATAAGGAAATATTTCACCACAATGAAATTTGTTTTGATATTTTAGTTTTCTTCAGTAATGTTTGCTAATATTATAAATGCGGAAGTTTCTGTCTATTTGTTACGCTTTCAAGATTATACTAAACCAATTTGTGTGATATTTTGTGTGGAGATAGATAGGACTTTTAGAGAGGTCGTAGGGTGCTTAATTTTATAAAATTGCACACGGGCGGAGTCGGAACTCGCAGCTTGTCTGAAATAAACACTTCGCAAGTGATTGGTTTCGCATTCTAGTCTTCGTCTTCTAGAACGATGACTCCGACGTACCTCCAAGGGATTTTCTTGCGATCAAACGATTCGAATTAATTTTTCTCAAAGGCACACACGCAATTTTATAAGGAAAATAAGTCGGATTCTTGTGTGATAATAAAAAATCCTACAAATCGAATTTTCTTAAGGGGTATACACTTCACAGAATATGTACGTATTGCTTTTTATCTTACATAAGCAGATTTCATTAACTTCAGATCACTCACAGATAGAATCTAGTACTTACTAAACTAACGGGCTCTGTTTTGCCAGTACTTACTTTTTAAAATAAATTCCTTTGCCAAAACTAAAATCCTTCTGACGCCTATATATCGGAAGGGTTGGTAGGCAAAGTAAAGAGGTGATTAGGCAATTACCTTTTTTAAAACTTCCATATATTATACATATACATATATTCAGCTTATCGCCGTCCACTACTGAACGTAGGCCTCCCCAAGAAAGCGCCAACTATCCCGGTCTTGGGTTCTCATCCATCAGCTACCCCGCCACCTTTCTCAAGTCGTTGGACCATCGTGCTTCCATCCTAGGGGGTAAAACCATCGCCGTTTTCAAACACATTTCCAAACTCAATGCTGCTAGTTAAAACCGAAATAATACATTTTCCAATTCGGAAATCGAATCCGTCACCCTTACATAATATCGTGAAAACTTAAACGCAAAACAAACCATACTTCAACTCTTCACCACCCTAAGGTAGACTGGTAGACAATGCCACCGGCATTAAGTCCGCCTATACACAGTTTTGTTTATAAAGTTTTTAAATAAATAAATAAACTAAAACCAATAGTCATTAAAAGATAATTATAAGAGAAACTGCATCTTATATAATGGCGTATAACTTTTCATTAAAAACGCTTCTAATGAACATCCAGAGAATCATTCCGAAGGGGATTGAATGCATACGTTCTCCAGATAATGAAGGTACAGCTGACTGAATTTTAAATTAACAAAAGAATCCTAAGCTTAGCAGTAATGGCTTCGAAGTTAAGGTGCGGTCGGGAACTTTGGGGTCACGCGATCAAATTCCAGGCATACTCCTCTGGCTTTTCAAAGTTTTCATAGTGAAGGAAATTATCGTTATGAAACCGGCACACCTAAAAGTTCTTAGAAATTTCTTAACTTTGTAGTCATTCAGTCGGACTAAGCCAGCCCACCAATGGGACGGATATGGGCTGTTGATAAGAGAATCGTGACAGAAAAAAAACAACCAGCAATTACTAAAAGAAACGAGCGTTTCCCTGCGTGGTACGAGTATAATGTTGCTTTACACCACAAAATAACCCTATTCTAATCACTTTCCACACTAATAAATAAATAAATACACCCAATAGTCACATACATAGCTCTGACCTCACACTAGGATACAAGACCTGCGTCGTGGGTATCGAACACTACGAGAGACTTCTTCGGTCTCACAAACACCTTGACCCGAAACAAATATTTGTGGATTACACAAACATTTGTCTCAGTGCGGGGGTCGAACCCGCGGCCTCACGTTTCGCAAGCTGGTGTCTAGCCAACTGCGCCACGGGGCTGTCATCTAATATATATAATAACCTATCTATCTACAGTACAACGTCTAAATATACGATCTTCTTTAATTAAACAATGCTGATTACGATTAATTCGCACTAAATCCGATAACGTTAAGGAGTTTAATGAACAGGCGGTTTCAAGTTTGCAAAAGGTCACATAAAGGTTATGTAAATAACATATCATTACCTGTTTCAAAGAGATTACTAAGAAATCTGCCTCATCAGTCAAGCGATATTGGATATTGCGAAAGTCCTGGCTGTATTACCGTTGTATTTGACTAATGAATTCACAGTGTTAAGAGCGTTTATGCAGTTTTAGCAGTGTGAGCAAAAAAATACTTTTCGAAGCCCTTAAAATTGATGAAAGACCCGTAGTACATACAAATATGTTAATTACTAATTATTTTTGGGAATATTGTCATCTAAATCGTAAGTTATGAACAGTTTAAGATTGTCATAAATTGAATTTTTGAGTCATTTTCGAAGCTCAAAATTCGTGTTAATGCATAATATATTTAATTAAAATACATATATTTTTTATTAGATACAAATAGTGACTTGAAAACATTTTAGATCCCTTATTCGATAAAAAAAACATATGCATTTAAAATATTGAGAAATTACTGTTACTATCTATAGCATTTTTTAAACCCCTGTACAGTGCATACTCAATTTAACAAAATAACAAGATCGTTTAATAAAAGAAAGTGTACTTGAAAACGTACAATTTTTGTTTTAATGAAATTTTATTTCTTATTTTTTTATGAACATTTTAAAATGTGCTATAGAATGCCAGTTCCACCTACGTAGCTAAGACACATAACAAGGGGCTGGATGAGTGGTTTGGAGATTAATTGGCGTCGCAACTTCGATATGAAATTGTTAGCGATACTATTGACGGCTATATTGCTAATGTGGCTTGCCCGGAGGGTACATCGGAAATAATTAACTTAGCGCTACGTACAGATTCGTCGATGTGCGTCGTAATTACATACTACTCGCCAGAAATATTGTTAGCGTGTAATTTGTGATGGCAGGGCTTTTGAATTTGATAGCACGTGTTCGCTTCTCTGTATTATACAGGGTGTATTCAGACCGTTATCGAAAACTAAGATAGGTAATAGCCAAGGTGATTACAAAACCCTTGATGTAAAAGAAAATCCCGACAAAAGATAAAAATTTTGTCGTTTTCAACATATACATATACAACCATCGGTAATAAATGTATGCGGTTTGTATGGAAAACGTCAAAATTTTTATTTTTTGTGGGGATTTCTTTTATGCCAGGGGGTTTGTAATGACCCTATATGTCACTTGGCTTCGTTTCCGATCATTGTCTGAATACACCCTGTATTATACACGACTATGTATAATACTTCGTGAAGGGGAAGGTTTAGGCGCGCGGTCTCTTGGTAGTCTCGGGTTAAAACCGTTTAAAAAACTCGGGTTTTCGAGTTTTCGAAGAGATGTGTGTATCTTAATAAAATATCGCATATTTTAACGGTATAGGAAATCATCGTGAAGTAACTTGAAATCCAAAAATTTTTGAAAATTTTCTAAGGTGTATAGTCTACTAACATGCACTAGGCCAGCGTGGTGTACTAATGCCCAAAACCCTCTCATTGATAGTGAAGACCTATGTCAAGCAGAGAATTAACAGCGCTAATTAATCTCAAAGCCATAACGTGTTTAAAGACTTAAAAGTTTTATTTATTACGTATGTATGAATATAAAAAAGTGATTTTAGTTACATTGCCTACTTTTCATAACTCACTCATGTTTTATTTCCCTCTCGACCTAATTACAAAGATGGTAAGGTCATGGACAGTAGTTATAAATTCAAAACGTTTAAACATACTTAATGTCATTGAAATGTCTGTGGCTTCGTTAAATAATGGGTGAAAAATGTTTTTGAAACTTAAAATTATTACTTAATTTTGACTTTGACTTGGACAACAGACGTTATTTCTTTAACAAAATTATGCTGATCATCATAAAACGGCTGAGATAGTTCGAATATCCACTGAACTGGCATACAATTAATAACCACACGTTTTCGATGTTCCGTGAAAAGTCACTGCTTTCCCGAGCCATTCACGCCGACACGTGTAGCCGCGGGCTTCATTCACTGACGCATTGGGCTCGTTGCCAACTCGTTCATCAAGGTAAATGCGATACACTTGGCTCCTTTGATCAAACGTTGGCCTCAACTCAACGTACTGTAGAATATATTGGCGCCAACATTGGCTTTGGCAGACTCGTGTCCGAAGAAATTTATCTTGCGTGGCAGTTTTATAGCTAATAATTATTTGAGAAGCTATACTATATGCTTAATTGTTTATTTTTTCAGTTAAAGGCAAATTATAATTGTCATCTTTCTATCAATTCCCTTTCTATCCACATTTATTTTTAAATTATCATCTCAGATTAATCCTATTAAACTAGCAGAAACAGTTTGTCAATAACCAGCAAATTAATGGACCAACGTTGGCGCCAAAACATTGATTGAAATGTGAAGTTGTAGTGTTTAAAATTCCATTCCCACATGCCTGTCACTTTTTGATTCACTGAAGAATCACAAATTAAAACAAAGTCTTTTTTAAAATAGCATTAAGTATTGAATTTTTTTTTTTGTATCTACGTTATAAAGATAGGTACTTTTCACCTAACAACCTCTTAGAGCCAATACAAATATTTGTCTTCAGTCTTTGACCTCCAATTGCAAATACTTGGGCCGCAGTGATTATATAATCCTTATGTAATCCAGCTCATATTTCAGGCCTACGCAATCACAAAAAAAGGTAATCTGAGAATATGAGAACTCTAAATGGAAATGGACTAACATGAAAATATATTTTAATCTATCTACATTCAGTTTATATCGTTTTAAAGTTTCAACGAAAATGGCCAGTATTTTATAAAAAAAATTAGTTCAAACGGTTAATCTGAACGATTTTGCGTTAGACATGGGTATTGTTAGTGATTCTTTGTTGATAGTTTCATTCAAAGTGATAGTGAATTTTCTATGAATGAAGCTCATTCTTGCTTTGACTTTGGCATTGGCTCTGCAGTTTATTAAAGTTTTGTTTCATTGAATAATATTCTCGAGGATTCATCAAGTCAAATTTTTATAAGTACATCTATTGAATTGAATACAACTTTGTACTCTCAATGGTAGAGGAGACCCATGCCCAGCAGTGGAACGTATATAGGTTGATGATGAAGGCGTTATTAGGTTCTTATCCAGACTCAATGCTGGCCCTAGAAATTTTCTAATGGAAAAACCCACAAAAGATAGATAGATAGATTCCACGACACAATTTGTGCGACGTGAATACATGCCAATTATTTATTATTTTTGTCTAAGGATATGAAATGTCCTTTTAGTTTAATGGATTCTTAAACACCTTGTAAATAAAATTTCACGTTAAAATTCAAGTTGCGTAGTAAATTAATGGACAGTAATCAGTACATTTGGAGCTTAATTCCCAAGAAGGTCATTTTATTGGTACAAATCTATTTAGGATGGCACCTCTTTAAATTTCAAAGAGGATTATTGAATATTCTTCATTATTATTTCGGCAATGAAACCGTGTTGAATTTGGAAATTCCAATTCATTTTATTTATAAATAAGTTCTTCTAAATTAGGTTTATTAATTTACGAGAAAATTATTTAATATTGCCCTCCGTTTATATACTGGCTGAACGCCCGTAACTTTGTCTGTGTAAATATTATTTCATAAAACGTAATAGAACTGAGAAACTCAATATTATATACTGAGTGTGGAAGTTACGTTTGCGCGAGAACATTTTACGTTTATATATTAAACTCATTGTTTGATGTCATTTTAGTGTTATCTTTTATTAGCGTGCGTCAAGGTATTATGGGTTCTATTCGTTGACTAACATAATATTTTTGAACTCATTATAAATATCAGAGAAATTCTTGCCTCAGATGCATGCAATTTGTCCCGATACAACTAGCTCTTGTTCGGAAAGACCGCCTTTAATTTTGCTTCTTACATCTTCATGCTTCGTTGTCTGTAACAAATCACCTTATACGATAAGACCGCTTTTTGTATTTGTTTAAATTACTGTACTCCTTAGTACTTAGTATTAATGTACATTAATTCTAACTTTAAAGTAGTTTAATCTTATGTGTATAATAGTTATGAATAAATACATTATAAACTAGAACTAGTAACTAGAACCCACAAATGTCGTTTAGCAATCAGATCGCGCCCCCCTGAGCTATCTCTTCTTACAAATAAAATTCAGAAGATTTTCAGGTTATCCAAGCAACGAGCTATGAGGAGTATTTTTAAAAAGAAACAATATTTGTTTACTCTACACTGTTTATCTTGTTCGCTGCAAATACTTCTGATGTAATATCAACTTATTCAAACGCATATAATCTTTTTGCATACACAAAACATATTTCTAGGCATTAAACTAAATCTTATATCAACATTTAACTCCATGAATCATTTACTTCAAAGAAAGATATTTTGTGCAACAGCAATTTCGACGTTATAAACATTTAATATTAGAACTATTTTTGATTATTATTTTTTTGGTTTACACCTCACGCGAAAAACATAATCTATATATTAGGCATAGGACATAATGTTGCGACTAAAGCAGAATAAAGCTGTTAAATACTTTGGATGTGTGAAAAAATTAATAGCGTACAGCGGAGTTATTTACAGAACGAGTAAAGTAAAAAAAAATGTGGGAATCTAACTTTCGTCTAATCTAACGTTCTAACTTTTAACGGGCGAAGAAATAGTGGTCTGCGCACAACTTTTTTAGCAATCACAAATACAAGTTGTATTGAAGATTCTGTGATTAGTAATTTAATAATTCCATAAGTTACATCTTGGACCTTTAACAAAAAAATTAAGTTCAGTTCAGTCCACTCTTCTTTTTTTTCATCAACCCATATACGCCCACTGTTGAGCACGGGTCTCCTCCTCCATTGAGAGTGTTTTAGGCCATAGTCCACCACGCTGGCCTAGTGCGGGTTGGCGGACTACACACCTAAGAAATTCCTAAGAACTCTTATGTGTGCAGGTTTCATCACGATGTTTTCCTTCACCGTTAAAGCAGGTGATAATTCAATGTGAATACACACATAACTTCGAAAAGTCAGAGGAATTCCAGTCATTATTTAATATTAAAGTTCAGTTCAATTCAATTCGTTATTAAGTTCTTGTGTAACCGTGATCCTAGACAGGTATTTCAAGCAGTATATTCAACAACTCCACTAAACTGATTCATAATTTACAAAGATTAATATGCAAATTTAGAATTTAGTTTACGTACACGCTTTGTCGCGTGTTTTTGAACTGTTGTATGTAAATTAAGGTGACGCGTGGTGATTATAGCTCGGAATATGTGTAGCAATTAATAATGTTTATGGACTTCGAATAACTTCATACCTCTGTATTAATTCCAAACATGTTACACTTTACAAATTGACAGATACCCGCGTAATTAATTAATTATTATTAAAACATCACAGATATTTAACTGGCATTTCCACGTATCAGAATTTGTGAAATTAGTTAATCATAGGGATGAAACAATAGCAAATTTGTTAATAAAATATATGTATAAATTCTTCTTCTTCTTCTTCATCAACCCATATCCGCCCACTACTGAGCACGGGTCTCCTCTACCATTGAGAGGGTTTAGGCCATAGTCCGCCACGCTGGCCTAGTGCGGGTTGGCGGACTACACACCTAAGAAATTCCTAAGAACTCTTAGGTGTGCAGGTTTTATCACGATGTTTTCCTTCACCGTTAAAGCAAGTGATAATTCAATGTGAATACACACATAACTTCGAAAAGTCAGAGGTGTGTGCCTGGGGTTCGAACCCGCGACCGCCGAGATTCTCGACCGCGCGCCCAAACCTCGAGGCCATCACTGCTTTTTTTAAATTCTTACATAGTTATTAAAGAAGAAAATTCAAGTCCTATGGAAAAGAAGTTCATAATATTTTCTGTCTATACAAATGTTATAAGGAGAATGTTTGTTTGCATTGAAACTATCAAACCGATTTGAATGATTTTTGATACGAGGATAGATGAGGCCCACCGAAGTTACGTAGACTATCTTTCATCCCTGAAAAATTATGTAATAATATCATTAATGCGAGAACGTTTACATTTTCCATACAATCTACATACACTTAATAGCGATGACTGTAAAGAAAACGTTATTTTTTTATTTTATTTTGAGATTTTCTTTAATGCCAGGGGGTTTGTAATCACTATAAATATTACCTGAGTAAGTTTCCGATCATGGTCTCATAAGAGGAAGGCATGGACGGTACAACCGTAATTAAGTTAAGCGGACAATTGTTCTGCGTGTCGAGTTAGAACGCCAGAGACCCCGACATACCCCTCACGGCCTCCCCCGAGGCACCGAACAGCTTAAGGCGCTTTCCTTTCGTGAAAAAAGCAAAAACATAGCTACAACCGAGCACCACATTAATAGCCTTGGAGTGTTTATGTACGTAATAAAAGGGTCTTTTGTTTAAATGCTGGTATCGGTTTCCCGGTCCCGTATGAGCAGTAAAACAGTTTTATTGCGTCTATTCGCAGGTTCATAACGCGAGCTAAACGAACAATGTTTATTGATATTCTCTTTCACTTCGCTATTGCTTTTGCACGGAGATGTATAAACTATGTACGAAGATTCGATATGAAGTCATAGAACATGTCTTTCAGTAAAAAAATGCATAAGATGACATCTTCATCAACCCATATACGCCCACTGCTGAGCACGGGTCTCCTCTACCATTGAGAGGGTTTTAGGCCCTAGTCCACCACGCTGGCCTAGTGCGGGTTGGCGGACTACACACCTAAGAAATTCATAAGAACTCTTAGATGTGCAGGTTTTATCACGATGTTTTCCTTCACCGTTAAAGCAAGTGATAATTCAATGTGAATACACACATAACTTCGAAAAGTCAGAGGTGTGTGCCTGGGGTTCGAACCCGCGACCGCCGAGATTCTCGACCGCGCGCCCATACCTCGAGGCCATCACTGCTTCATATGACATAAGAGACATAAGAGGACTATTATGGGAAAACGAGATTCAAATGCTCCATTGTTTTCGTCGACTACGTTACTAGAAAAGTAGAACTTGGCACTCAAGATAATTACCAGTAGCTATAAAAGCTTTAGTATATAATGCAATGCATTTCTATGTTTTGAAATGCATATCTGCGTGCGCCTTAATTTATTAAGAAAAAAACCTTTTTTTTGTTCTCGAGGGGAGAACAAAAAAAAGGATGACTCTACTTCCCGCCAGCCTTGAGGGAAGGAGGCGGAATGATTACGTAATGATGGATTTGGAATCAGTTTTCAGGTTTTTCTTTTTTGTGGGTAGGTGCTAATAAAGTGTAGACACATTTCTGAAGTTATAATTTTGCTTTCACTATAATTATTCTATATTAATTATTATTATTTTATATTAATAATAATTATTAACCCTCTCAATGGTAGAGGAGACCCGTGCTCAGCAGTGGGCGTATATGGGTTGATGATGATGATAATTATTATCACCACTTAATGTGACATAATTGTGCTATAAACACCACCTGCCAGTTGTCACCTTCATAACCTTGACCAGTCATATTCAAGCGAAACAATATACAGAATTTGTTTTTTTTTACAATGGTCCACCTAAGTGAAATTCAAGAATCTCAAGCCAAACTAGAAGAAAGTTTCTCCAAAAGAATGGCTGAACTAGAAGCTAAGCTGCAGTCAGGAAGATCATTCAAGGACACCGTTACGCGTGTGGCTGAGGAGTTCCGGACATTCAGGGACATCATATTTGATGTCCTGAAGTTGTTGAGGCAACAAATCAGTGAATGAGTGCGGTTGGTTGATGGAATGGAAAACAGACACAGACAGAAGGCCCTCATTTTTCATGGTGTTGCGGAAAGTGCTAAGGAGGCTAACAGTAAAATGGCACTTAGTGAGTTATCTTCTTCGAACATCACTAAATGCTACAGAATCGGAAATCTCAGTAAGGAACATCATCAGCCAATCTTAGCATGGTTTACCTGTGAAAACTACCAAGCCTCTGTCTGGAGAGCAAAATCCAAATTGTAGGGTTCCTCGATAACTGTTAAAGAATTCCTGACCAAGTCTCGGCAGCTTGCTTTTAGTAAAGCTCAAGTAAATGGACGAATTAGCGGCTTTAACAACTAAGTACCCTAACCCACCGGGGGTTTCATTGGTGGCCAAAAGCGGCAGAAATCCAGGAACTCCGAACAAATCGTCGTAGCTATAAGCCATAATCCTTTATTATTATTATTTTTTACGCCTAAAACTAAAATTGCTAGATTGTAGATTGGTATGTCCTCTTTTTTCCTGTTTGCTTTAGTGATAGTTTTATTTAGCTTAACTAACTGTAGTAGATTTTCGCTGAACATTTACAATGTTTACATTTTACTGTTTAATAATTCATGTCACCCACTAATGTATTTATTTGTTTACATACAGTTGTCATTTTGACGTTCATTGTGTGACACATTTCGTTTCGTTCTGAAACCACTTACAAGTTTTTAAATGTATATCAGTCTGTTTAATTTTTAATTTTTGCTCTTGTTTATTTGGGTTAGAGTTTAATTGTGTTTTTTTGTGTTAATTATTTGTTGTTTCTTATCTCTTTTTTTTTGTTTGTGTAGGGTGTATTTAACTGGCGGGTGGTGCAGAGAGTAAGTTGTTTTACAGTATAAGGTATTCTTGATTTTAATTATTATTGTTATTTGTTGCATATTATACATATTATTAGACATATACAATTATACATATTTTTATAAATGATGTCTTCTGATGATGATTCTTATCATTCTGCCGTTAACTCTGACTTTTATTCAAGCAATGAGAGTTTCGATTCTGTGGGTGTTGGGCTTGGTGACTTCGTGCGAGAAACGTTTAAAAGAAAGAGTTCTGAGAGCCATACTTTTAACGTATGCCATATTAACGCACAAAGTATACCAAGTCACTTTTCTGATCAGGCCGATACTTCTCATAATACAGACGTACATTCCATCCTGATTTCTGAGTCCTGGCTCAAACCTCAATTGCTCTCAACCGCCTACGCTCTGCCCGGTTATGTTCTAATTCGGAATGACCGGGTTGGTAGGAGAGGAGGTGGCGTTGCCATTTATCTTAATAGCAGTATATCCTTCAAAATTGTAGCTTCCTCTTCATGTTCACTTTCTGCGGAATATCTTTTCCTTGTGGATGGACTCCGTGCTGCTCCTACTGTGGATGCTAAAATTGAAATTTTTAACTCGCAACTACTTCGCCTTTATGACATCCACGCACCCGTTGCGACTGATAAGTTGAAGCATCCCCCCGCTCCATGGTTGACTGCTGAGGTTCGTAGGGTGATGAGACGCAGGGACCGTGCCTTCATTAAATTTAAGAGAGATAGATCAGACTCAAATTGGCGCGTTACGCACCATCTGGTTACACCGATTTCTTGCAGTTTTGTCCCATATAATCAACATTTCCCTTGATTCCGCCATGTATCCTTCATTATGGAAAAAAGCTTTTGTGGTACCTCTCCCTAAAGTCCCTAACCCCTCAATTCCTAATCAATTCCGTCTGAAGGAGGTCTTGAGGCCCGTGTCCATAAAAAGCTGTCGATGTTTGTTCATAACCACAAACTTCTGAGTCCCTTCCAGTCTGGATTCAGGCCTGGGCACAGCACCACATCCGCGCTCCTTAAAGTGACTGGCGATATTAAGGCTGGTATGGAGAACACGGAGGTCACAGTCTTGGCTCTAGTTGATTTTTCCAATGCCTTCAATACCGTCAGTCATGATATCCTATTAGTTATCCTTTCCCACCTTATGGTCTCGTCTGAGGCACTGGACTGGTTCTCTAGTTATCTTCTGGGGCGTCAGCAATCGGTGCGTCTTGGCGATTTATCATCGCACTGGCGCAATTTGGATTGCGGCGTTCCTCAAGGCGGTATTCTTTCTCCTATGTTATTCTCTATTTTCATTAATCTCATAACGACAGAGCTTCAATGTGCGTATCATCTGTATGCCGACGACTTGCAAATTTACGCCCGAGCTAGTGTTGACACAGTGACTTCTGCGATCGATAAAGTCAACAGTGATCTTACTCGCATAAAATCTTGGTCTGATAACTTTGGCTTAACAGCAAATCCCGCCAAATGTCAGTCCATAATAATTATAGGAAGCCCTAAGTTAGTAAGCAGACTAGACTTCAAAACTATTCCACCCATCGCATTTGATAATAACTTAATTCCTTGGTGCTCAGACATTAAAGATTTAGGGCTTCATATTGATTCCACTCTTAGGTGGCGAGCTCAAGTCAGATCGGTGTCGCAGAAGGTCACGGGTACCCTTCGTGCCCTCTATCGCCTTAAGAACTTCCTTCCCTCCAAGACCAAGGAGATGCTCGTGCAGACCTTAATATTCCGAGGAATCGACTATGGTGACGTGTGTTATTTCGATCTGAATGCAGAATATCTCAATAAATATGACCGCCTTCTAAATAACTGCATTCGATACATTTTTAACCTTCGTAAATATGACCATATTTCTATATTTCGCTCTAAACTGAAATGGTTACCAATCCGCCAGCGCGATCTCTGCGCGCACTCACTACCCTCTTCCCAATTCTTTAATCTCCTACTCCGCCCTCCTATCTGTCTCTTCATTTTCAATATCTTGGATGTAACCATGACAGGGATCTTCGCTCGTCTAACAAAGTTCTCCTTTCGTGCCCTTCTCATGGCTATGATTTTCTTTACTCTTCTTTTTTAATTCAGGCTATCCTTCTTTGGAATGCACTCCCCCACGAAATCAGGATGTTGACACGCCGTTTTTCTTTTAAAGTTAGAGTTCGGCAACTTCTATTTAAGCATATGTCAGAAGTATCTTAGTATGTATATGTATGTAGTATGTATATTTTTGTACCATTACATGAGAATTGGAACCCATAATAACTAATACATTTAAACCTAAGTAATATCGTAATTATATTAAATTGACTGCAATATAAATACATTGACAGCCCCGTGGCGCAGTTGCTACATTCCAGCTTGAGAAACCAGAGGCCGCGGGTTTAGTCCCCGCAACGAGACAAACGTTTGTGTGATCCGGAAATATTTGTTTCGGGTCTGGGTTTGTGAGTCCGAAATGTCGCAGTTTCTGAAACCCAGTCAGAAAACTTGATTTTCGTGTGGCGTCAGAATTGTATGTGATAAATTAGGCGTCTCCAAAATATTCAAAAAAATCTACATATTTTTTTAGCTATTTATAATCCAAAATGCCTTTTGTAAAGTTACTTAAAACATCTTGCGGAGCTTCCTCATAACAGGGAAAATGGTCGGCAGTTGATTATATTAGAATTGTAAATTAAAACGAACTTTTAATCAATATTTACTTATAAAGCGTTAAGTGATTCGTGACTAACATTACTGAGTTTGAAAGAATTTGTTATAAAATTAAATATTGTGCTGTACTTTGGCATTTAGATATTAACTGTTATATAACTCCTTGGCCATGACTTTTTTCTATGAGCATTCTTAATGACGATATTATGTGATCTTGAGGCCGCACGACACATATCCCAGGAGACCAAGAAGCTATCAGTAAAGTCATCCTTTAATATTATATAGACATACATACATAGTTTCTTCCCATTATTTCTGTATAATGTACAAGAAAGTGTTAAATAAATAAATAAATACATACATATTTACGTATGTGTATTTCACGATAACGTTGTCTGGATTAAATTTACACAAGTCAGTGTTATAAATAAATCATCTTTAAGGAAGAAATAAAGTCTAATGTTGTTTCGATATGCCATAATGAATCGCTGTCTTAAATATGGTAATGTAGCGTCAAAACACGAGCAATGTTCCGAAAGTTTCCCTTGAAACAACCAACAATTTAAATAATCAATTTGAATGAGAATATTTAATATTACCTCTGCTTATTTTTCACATTAATTGTTTGCTTTTTGTCGACTTGAATGACTTTACAAATCAAGGTATTTCAAAAAACAAATGCCTGCAATGTTTGTTGTGAAAAGCCTTAGTGATATTTTTTATCGTGCCTAAACTTCGTACTTCTGTTATAATTGGTATAATACATTAAAAAATACATTTAAAGCACTCGTTGTTAGTTTTATTTTTAGTTATTTTGATTGGCGATCATCGGTGCTGCAAATAAATTTGTCAAGTCTCTCGAGACTATGGTCTTTAATAATTTACTCTTCAGAGATTTTTGTTAATCAAGTATCTAGATTAATTTTACGCAATTACTTACTAAGTTATAATTGTCTAGATCTTATTAATTTATCTTATGAACAGTTCGCCGTTTAAGACATAACATTTTGATGTCTTTGAATGTACGAAAATAGGGTAGAAATACTAAATTATTAAATATTCCGAATTTAAAGCAAAACGTGCGTGATTGAACGTTTTAAGCAGGGCTAATTTTGTCCTTTCAGTTGTCATTTACGAAAGATTTCAAGAAGATAGTGGACAAAAGGTGTTATTAGTTCTAAGTGATTTCTAATTATAAATTATTCTGTTTAACCTAAAGCGTAATTTGAATAGAAATGTCTAGAAATATTTCTTATTACGTTACGGTACAGCTACTCAGTTCATAAATACGGTAAAGGTTTTTAATGAGTAAAATGTTTTAAGATTAACTCATTCAAAAGAGTTATCATGGTAAACCAGTTGAATATTATCAGTGGCGGTACTTGTTTATAAGCCTAAAAGCGTTATGCGTAATTTGTAATTCCTAGTTTATAATTGGTAATGTCAGGTCAATGTATTTTTAATTATATGACAAATTGCGTTTGTTAAACAAAGATTTAAAGATTTAGGGCTTATGGAAATACTGCCACTTTTAATTTATTTTCTGTAATTTACAACACTGAGAACATCGAAATATTACTTCAAGAAGTCATTCAAGATGTTATGAATAGTGAACTTATCTGTGTAATATTATAGAGTAGTAAAATGTAAGTATTTGGGTTTTATCTCAAGATTGTTGTAAAATGAGGGCAATTTCGGCGCTATATCCAAAAGTGTAATAATATTTATTGAGGTCGGCGGGCATCCACTTCCCTCTGTTAAAGTTACGCAAGACCTTTTTGAAGATCTACTGAAGGGGTTAAAAGCTTGGTATAAGATTTTTATATAAACGAGAATCAAGTTATTAAAAATAAAGACGTTTCAAGAATTTCCCTTCTTCCACAATGCTAACTAATAAATTCTTAATAGTCATAGAATAGTTGAATTAGGCTGAAATTTTCCGAGCGTGCCGAACCTACGATTAGACTATCATACTGACACATGCTAAATAATTCGGATAAAAAACCTGAGTAAAATAACATAACGTACTTTATGACACACTTTCTCTATGATCTGCCATATGTTTATGGTAATAGAGTAAATGATAAATTATACATGAGGAAAGTAAGTTTTTATATCGAGCAATGTTGAAGCTATGTTATTCTATTTTTACGTCCTAATCATAACTGCTTTTCCAGTTACGTTCTGTTAACCATAGACCCGGTAAATGAGAAGATTGGGTATTAAAATCGCTCATTTGTGTCGGTTGATATTCATAAGACGCACGGTAAATGCGAAGTAAAAGAACAGAAAATTGTTTGATGTTGAGTCGTAATATATATGTCGTGGCCATATCGTAGATTTGCTCATTTCATGAAATGCTTGAGTATTTCATGAAATGGTCGCATTTCATGATGTGGGCAACTCAATTTGACCAGATCATAAAATCGTCTACGTTTCACGATTTTGTCATCCACGTTTGGCCGAATCGTATAAATAGGGTGTCCATAAAATATTTAATAAAAATCCAGAATATGGTACGAACTTATTTATTGTAATTTAAGTCCGATTATCACAAACTTATGAAATTTTCGTAACAAAATTAAACAAATTTATATAACAATGTTAAACAAATTTTAAATTAATTTAAATAGGTATGACACATGTCAAGTTACACATTTATTTTTAGAATAGAAACAAATACTTAGAAATAAATAGGTACGTACTTTGGTTAATAGTTGCAACAAGTAATATAAAAATCACGTGGAATTAAAATTAAAAAGTCAGTCTTACACCCTTTCAGTCATTTGTTCGCGCATGACAAACTTTGGTGACATTTTGAAGTACAAAGTGTTTCTGTCTTAAAACATGCGCATCTCTTCGTACAGCACTGATTTTTTGCTGGCTTGCAAAAGCATTTTTTAAAGCCTTGACCTCCAAATGCAGATTGGAAATTTACAGCTTCCCTCAATGATATTGGCAATTCAGATATAACTTCGCAATAATCTTTCGATGACGCTAGCAGATCCTGCCGGGAAAAACAATTTTTAATTATTCCAGAGCCTGTTCCGATTTTGTATACTGCGTTCCTAAAATCAACTACTTGCTTAAATGTACTTCTTTTGCGTAGTCACCGTACTCTGGTTAATTTGTTTTATAACCTAAAAAGAAAAACAAAACAATCTTTATAATGTCATAATTAACAAACTTAGAATAATATCAATTAAATGGAAATACAATATACGTTAGCTAGGATAGAGTAATTTAATAAAATAAATGAATAATGAAGTAATTTAACAGTAAACTACTAACCTGTAAAATCCGAACCGAAGTCCAAGGTTTTTTTATATTTTACTCCAGAACCTTTACGTCGTATAATCTTTTGTCATCACTTTCTTCTTCACTTAACAACGAATTATTCTCTGCGAGAAACAACATTATCGTCCGCGGCCGCCATCTTCACACATAAACAAAGCGCTTACAGCACCTCTACCGGTAATTCATGTAACTATTTTACGATATGATCAAAATAATCTTGAATACTTTATGAAATAGTCGCGTTTTTAGTTAACCACATCGAGAAACGATTTTTATCATTGATCTGTCCAAACCATATCATGATGTGGCCAATAGACAGTTAAACATTTCATGAAATGCAACCATTTCATGAAATACTCAAGTATTTCATGAAATGAGCAAATCTACGATATGGCTACGACATATACATACTGAAGGAGTTAATATATGTATATACATTGATAATACTTAAGTTTTTTATAAATCAATACTGTTTCTTGATCCAATGTTGTGTTTCTTTCTACAAACAAACAAACATACCTCACGCCTATATTCCCCGAAGGGGTAGGCAGAGATGCATTTCTGCACCCACATTTCGCCAGGTATGTATCAGTCCCACGTAATAGGGGGTGAGCCTATTGCCGTTTTTCGGGCACATTTCCAGACTCCGTGCTGCTACTGAGAACTTCCTCATGGAAAACCCCAATAACACTTTGCCCGACCCGGGAATCGAACCCAGGACCTTAGATCGCACGGCACATACTTGTATCGCGAGACCACGAGGCAGTGTTTCTTTCTGTGTATGTAAATAGATTTTAATTTAACTCAACTGCCACAATTATAACTTGACATTCATGAGATTATTGGTAGTGTCTTATTTTATATTTATTTTTATAAATTTATATAATTTATTGTGCGTTATGAATACATACGAAAAATAATAAGCTTAACATTGAGTGAACAATAGTCGGTCTCATCTCTAACTTACGATCTCTTCCAGGCAACCAATATCATTATATGATAATTAATACTATATAACACCTATAATTAAGCAGTAATGGCTTCGAGGTTTAGGCGCGCGGTCGAGAATCTCGGCGGTCGCGGGTTCGAACCCCAGGCACACACCTCTGACTTTTCGAAATTATGTGTGTATTCACATTGAATTATCACTTGCTTTAACGGTGAAGGAAAACATCGTGATGAAACCTGTGCAGGTTTCTAAGAGTTCTTAGGAATCTCCTAAGGAATCTCCTAAGAGTTCTTAGGAATTTCTTAGGTGTGTAGTCCGCCAACCCGCACTAGGCCAGCGTGGCGGACTATGGCCTAAACCCTCTCAATGGTAGAGGAGACCCGTGCTCAGCAGTGGGCGTATATGGGTTGATGAAGAACACCTATAATTATACTTCATTGACAGCTCAATAGCGCAGTTAGCTGGGTGGCTTGTGGCTGGTGTCCGTGATATCTAGCCACTATCGAGATTCTACCCTGTTGTTGAACGCTCAACACTGATTTTAGCGATATACTATTAGAATTTAAAGTTATAATATTACATTATCAGTCAAGTGGACTCTTCATAACCACGTTAAAACAATCCAAAGAGCACAGAATTATTTAGATTAGGAAAAGTAATTTATAACAAGACCTGACCAACTTTTTCACATTGCAGTTATAGCATGATAAAAGACAAAAGATAGGAATTCATTCTTCGATTTTGATGACGTATACATTTGAACGAATCAGACCAGCACAATGACATGCCAAGGGCGAGTTTTATGAGAAACGGAGATGTGATATGTGTTAATCAAACAAAATCAGGATCAATCGGGTCGAGGGTAAGTGCGGCGTCAAATAAACCCACGCCCTTCCACGTACTAGCTGGCTTGGTCATTACTCAGTCCTGTCAATAATGTAGAATACACTCTGATTTTTGTGATAAGCAATAACTCTTAAAGAATAGCGAAGGGGCACATTTTTTATATTGCCTGCTGGTTATGTGGTAAATTCTTATCCTCACTAGTACTGATTGTACCTAACTATTTGTCATATTGATACAAAGCTTCGAACGACAAATAAAAGAAAATATTGACGACTATTTTTTTTACATTTTCTATAGAACCATAGTTATTAAATGTATGAAGTTTGTATGGAAAGCGTATTGTTTTCGTCGGGACTTTCTTTAATACCAGGGAGTTTGTAATCACCTTAGTTATTACTTACCTTCGTTTCCGACGTCCGTCTGGATATACACCCTGTATATCCTTTTACATATCTCGAGAGATTCCGATCCCTGTTATTGTTAATGAAAATAGCTAAAATTACAGGCGTTTCTATTGTATACTTTATCTAATAAAGCCAACCCATTACCCAACAGTAACTGGACTTAAATTATGAACAACGCTTAAACCCCTCTCATGTAACTTGACGCAGAGGGACACGTGAGGATCGATAGTAGATAGCACTTACAGCCAGTGTATTTTATTAAAAACATACATACATAAAACTCACGCCTGAGATAGGAGTAGGGTAGGCAGAGACTATAGAGCGCCATACGCCAATGTTTATTCGACACTTATTTAATTTCACTACTATATTATGACCACACTCTTAATGAGAACAGAGGCCATCGAGCTACTGAGCCACTTATTGTTAGGTAACAAAACCCATGGACACCGACAATAGCAGACGAATTAACGGTGCGCTGTCGGCCTTTGAGTATAATTTATTAGGCACTAGTTTAAAAAAATAGTATTCAAATTATGTTATAATGACGATTCAAAAGTACTTATTGTCTATTTAAATAAAAATTATTTGACTTTGACTTTATGAATACAAACATCGCTTCAAAAAGTCATTGGTGTGTGCTTGGGGTTTGAGCCCGCGGCTACCAAAACTTTCGACTGCGTGCCTAAAACTCGAAGCCATTACTACTCACTTCTTGCTTTATTTGGTCACACAATTATTGCGATATCCTACTACTATTATAAAGGCGAAAGTTTGTAAGTATGGATGTATGGATGTTTGTTACTCTTTCACGTAAAAACTACTGAATGGATTTTAATGAAACTTTACAATAATATAGCTTATACATCAGGATAAAACATAAGATACTTTTTATCCCGGAAAATGTAGTATTCCCGTGGGAATGAGTATTTTTGGATCTACCAAAGCGATTTGAATGAAATTTGGTATAGAGAGAGGTAGAGCTCACATAATTCACATGGAATAGTTTTTATCCCGGAAAATGAAGTATTCCCGTGGGAATGGGTATTTCTGCATCTACCAAACCGATTTAAATGATTTTTGGTATGTGCATAAATAGGACTCTGAGATGTAAAATAGACTATAAATTATTTTCTATCTAAACTCAACCCTGTAGTCTACGCGGATGAAGTCGCGGGCAACAGCTAGTAGGTAATATGTTACCATTTCACTTGACTTTATAACACATCAAATATGAACGTTCCTTCAAAATGTATTACGAAACCAGTGGTATCACGGCTCCTCATATTTTCAAGCTATACTAATTTAAGTAGTTCACAGGCCACGAAGCATAATTTTCGGTCGAACTCATCTAGATTCCACTGGCCTATTTTGCAGACGGTTGCCTCGACCAGACAGACCGGCTGTTTATGGATCGCAAAATTTTAATATAAAGGATTAATTTGCCTCAGAAAATGAAATTTTCCTTGAATTTTGCCAAATCGCAACGTTAAAGGCTTAGTCCACTCGTAGGAATAAGCGGAATTATTTGACTTTTATACACAACAAAAAAATGAAACTTTTATCTGCTATATATTTACAGCCACGTGGTACAGCTGGCTAGACATCAGCCTAAAAACGGGAAACGTAGGGTTTGATCCCCGAAGAAAGAAAATTTTTGAGTGATCCACAATTGTTTGTTCAAATCTACGTGTTTGTGAGAACGAAATATCTCTCGTAGTTTTTTAATAGGTACCACACAAGCCTTGAAACTAAGTGTGGAGTGAGAACGATGTGTGTGACTGTTGGGTGTATTTATTTAGATATTAAAGTCACTGCTGACTCAATTATCAAGGCACAGTTTAATCAGCTGGGTTCATACGGAGAAATTCTGAATATGGTATATTATTTGACATCTCTAAGAACTAAGTACGAATTTCCAAGAATATAAATAAGTGCAATAAAAATGGGTCCAAAGTTGATGATGAGAAACGCCAAATTCAAACAATACAAATAAAGCTTGAGGCTTAGAAAATATATTAAATATTAGTAGGTAAGCATTATCTATAGATTGATTTGCAACGTATAATAATTGAAATATTTTGAATGTCCCACAATTTAAAAAGTTTAAAAGCAGACCATTTTAATGTTGATTATTTTGCTCAGAATATAAAGATATTTAAAAATTTAAACTCCGGAGTTGTGATGTAACAAACTTTTTGAGGGTCGTGGACGGGTACGGACGCAACTTTAAAACGTTTGGGTGAAAGCATTTATTACAAACATGTATTTCAGTGAGATTTATATTTTAACTAGCTTGAGGACATGGTTCTTCCCGGGATAAATTTTAAACTCCATGCTTATTCCCAGAAAACCACTGATTTTCAGGGTAAAAATTTCTCCATCTATTTTCACACCAAAAACTAATCAATTCAGTGGTTCAGGCGTGAAAGCAAAGCAAAGCAGGATAGAAATACTTTCACACTTATAATACATATGTTAGGTATTATTATGGAAAACGTAATTTGATGATAGCCGTTTTAATAATAAGAAATTTAACATTAATGATTTTAACGCAAACTACAGCGCGGAGTCACTTGCAAAGCGGAGTCATAAATATATCCACAAAAATGAATTCAGCACAAAAATACTATTGACTCGATTTGTATGTGGCAGTACCACGAATAAAGGCCGCGGTAACAAAAGGTGCTCAGGTACAAAATGTAACAAGCTTGAACTGTTTGTTCAGTAAAGATATTGCTTTTGCCTCGTCGTGTCACGTTAGTAGGAAGAGCGTGGAGTCACAAGGTCTTGATTTCAATTCCCGTATCGGGAAAATTGCTATTGTGGTTGCACATTAGGAATTGAAATGGGAAATATGTTTTCGCGGAATACAATAAATGTTACATTAGTATATATGAAATATTGTATGTAGTATTATTTATCACGCAATAACGAACCTGATTTTACACTATCGAAAATAACGTCGTCAAAAATTCTTAACTACGATAATTTTCACAGCCCTCCCGGGGCCGAAATAGCTCAGCGGAAGAGCACTAGATCCAGAGGTCTAGAGGTCCCCGGTTCGAATCCGGGTTTCGGCCTGCAGTCCGCTTCCCACAAACTGAGTTAACGAAATTTTTTGTTCTATGATTATTTTTTGCTTATAACATGTTCGCAATATTCATAGGTAAACGAGAGTACACAAAAAATGTCTATTTAATTTTTGAAAGTATGCAATTCTTTCTAAATCTATATATTTGTTTGATTAAAATATTGACAAACCATTTTACACAAAAATAAATTTTGATCGCCTCTGCCGCAATTCAAATAAATTAAAAATAGCAAACACAGCCCACAGGGGTTTTAATATTACCAAACCTCAGTGCCACCTATCGGAACTTTTCCACATAAAGAAAGCGTTTCACTTAGGCAAGGCTTCATTTCCTCTGAGCTTTCACCTACTGTGTCTAGATGTCTCTTGTATTGTGTTGTATATAATATAATATGTATATAATACAATAGTTTTTGTTATGTCATTATGTAGGTAAAGTTCTAAACTGAAAAATACTAAAACTAATAACTTAAATCATCCGTAATCTTACGACTGTATTTCTTGAAGGCGATGGCAAAGATGCATTTCTGCACCCACATTTCTCCAACTAAATATCAGTCTCACGTAACAGGCGAGCCTGTTGCCGTTTATCAAATCTAAATGCTACTTAGAAGTTCCTTACGGAAAAACCCGAGAGTACACAATGTAATGGCGAAGTACTACGAGAAAAGAAAATTGAATGACATACTTCTTCTTCTTCTTCTTCATCAACCCATATACGCCCACTGCTGAGCACAAGTCTCCTCTACCATTGAGAGGGTTTAGGCCATAGTCCACCACGCTGGCCTAGTGCGGGTTGGCGGACTACACACCTAAGAAATTCCTAAGAACTTTTAGGTGTGCAGGTTTCATCACGATGTTTTCCTTCACCGTTAAAGCAAGTGATAATTCAATTTTGAATACACACATAACTTCGAAAAGTCAGAGGTGTGTGCCTGGGGTTCGAACCCGCGACCGCCGAGATTCTCGACCGCGCGCTTAAACCTCGAGGCCATCACATCACACATCACACACATACATTTTTTTGGAATTCTAACTTCATGCTACGAGAATATTACGTAGGCTTGTAGCAGTACATTTACGCTGCTACGCAGCGCCTAAGGAATGTACGGGAGTTATACAGTAGTACAAATTCTATTTTCACATTTAAACAAATGTTAGTGTAAAATAAACAAATTTGAGATAACGGTTCGTTGGGCTTGAATTCTTGACTATAATAAATTTTACAACCCTCCTGAGACCGAAATATGCGAGTGCAGTAGAACACCACAGACAATTTTGTGTGAAATCAATCCGTCTTGCTTATAAATAACCTCTTCAAAACTTCATAACTACGATAATTTTCACAGTACTCCTGGGGCCGAAATAGCTCAGCGGAAGAGCACTAGATCCAGAGGTCTAGAGGTCCCCGGTTCGAATCCGGGTTTCGGCCTGAAATGGGACTAACATAAACTAAATTACCGACATTTTTTGTTTTATTATTTTACATTTAAAATACAAATGTTTGATCATACATTTATTTCACGTTTTGTTATTTGCTTATACGATGGGATATGTATGTATTTTCGTATTATACGTAGAGCTAGAGAGTGTAAGTAAATTTTGCTGGACGACATAGAAAGAAATGTCTGCGACGTATCTTGAAGTTGTGCGTGTGTAGGTGGGTACTTTTATATTTGTGAGTGCGCCGTTGAAAATGCGGGTAAATATGTCCAATGTCCATGTCGCGGCGCTAGAGATTTGGGAATTCGATGCGATATGGCGCAATGACGTAGCTCGTTGAATTTAGTACAGGCGGTGAGCGTCATAGTACGTTTCGCGTATAATTGTGTAATTTATTTCGACGTGATAATACGTTTTGCCTGCAAATAATTAACAAAAATGACGTCATAAAACGTTGCTCCGCTGAAAGTGTTAAATATGTGAGTTATTAGCAGCATAATCAGCCAAGAAGATGGAATAGTTATGAAATCACATATTACTAATGCCATCTATCGGAACTTTTCCGAACTGAAGAATTCTTCACTTGGACTGAGCTTTTAAGTTCTAAGGCTGTATTTCCGAGCTTTACCTACCTACTGCACGTAGATGTCTCTTGACTTCTTTTTGGATAATAAGTTCTTGTATATATTGTATTTGCTTAAGTCAATGGCTTTATATATGTACATACTCGTAGGTGGATCAATGACGGAAATGAAAATTGGAAAGTTAAATATTAATATTTTTTTAATAATATCGGTACTATTTTTTTATAATACTAACTATATTCTGACGTGAATATTCTAACATGAAATTTATTGTTGTCGCTTTGTCATACAATTTATTTTGTAAGAGTACCTACGTTTTTGCGAAAAAAAATATTTATTATTTATCGAAAATACAAATTATTTGCAATGAATTTCGTGTACATCGAATATCATTCAAAATCAGTTATCCGTTTCTTAGTGATTGAATTCTTCATCCTTGCTACGTGATTACTACGTAGGTGGCGTAGGGTTGTAACGGCACGTCTACGCTACGAGCTAATACGAGTTTTTAAGCAATATGCCGTGATTGAATTCAATGTTTGTCTGTTAAATAAACAAAAACTTTGCGGTCTTTCATCACCATCAGCCTCTTTCCGTACTATTGCTGGCACGAGATTCCTCTACAGCTAAGAGGTTTTAAGCTTTAGGCATGCTGTCCTATTGAGAATTAGCGGAGTCTACCGGTAGTATTTTTTTTTCTTTAACCTATAAAGTACATCATTATCAGCCTTTATTCGTCCACTGTTGGACATAGGCCTCTCCTATGGCACGCCACTGGGCTCGATCTTCGGCTCTCCTCATCCAACCGCTGCCAGCCACCTTGCGGATATCGTCACCCCACCTAGCCAGAGGGCGTCCTACACTACGTTTGCCGAGCCGTGGGCTCCACTCCAGAACACGTTTACCCCAACGGTTGTCGGTTCTGCGACAGATGTGACCGTATGTGACATAGCTCAAAAGATCAGCAAGCTGAAGTGGCAGTGGGCCGGTCACATCTATAAAGTACGTGAGAACTTATTACAAATGAACTAACAAAAAGCCAGATGTGTGTTCCTTAGGTTTGAAACCGCGGTCACTGACCTTAGATACAACCGCGCGTAAGTCGCTCGGCCGTCGTGACATCGATTATAAATCTTTAATATGCACTAAAACATGACATAACAAGGTTTTACATACGAGTTTAATAAGTGTTCAAATGGTTAGAATAACTACTTTTTATTTGTATAAAAATCCTTATTCACAGCACTGGCTAGACCTACCTGTCCTTAAATGGGACCTCAATTTTTTCCGAGACACAAGTGCAGTAGTGCACCAAAGCCATTTTTTTTTGCTTAATTTGCTTATACAGGGTGTATTTAGACCGTAATCGAAATCTGAGGCAGGTAATAGCGATAGTGATTACAAACCCTCTGGCATTAAAAAAAATCCCGACAAAAAATAAAATTTCTGAGGTTTTCCATACAAACCACATACTTTTTAAACCGATGGTTGTATGGAAAACGTCAAAATTTTTATTTTTTGTCGGGATTTTCTTTAATGCCAGGGGGTTTGTAATCACCCTCGCTGTTACCTGCCTCAGTTTTCGATCACGGTCTAAATACACCCTGTATATAACGTCTTAAAAATTCATCCCTACGATAATTTTCACAGCCCTCCTGGGGCCGAAATAGCTCAGCGGAAGAGCACTAGATCCAGAGGTCTAGAGGTCCCCGGTTCGAATCCGGGTTTCGGCCCGACATGGCCCGCATAAAATAAAGTAACGACATTTTTTGTTTTATTATTTAACATTTAAAATACAAATATGTGACCACATATTTATTTTACGTTTACTATTTGCTAATAGGATGAAAGATGTGTTTGTGGCTATGTAGAAAGAGTAATATTTTGCTAGACTGCATTAAAAAAATCGTCTGTTGTAACTTTCTAAAAGATTTATTTACTTTTTAATTAGTTTTATATTTTAGGAAAAATATTAACAAAAACAAGCGCTCCCTGCTGCCGTTTTAAATATGTAATTTATTAACATCATAATTTAACCAAAACATGCAGTTGTAATCTCACATATTACTAATGCCACCTATCGGAACTTTTCCGAACTAGGAAGTTTTTAACTTAGACTGAGCTTTTAAGTTCTCGGGCTTTATTCCCGAGCTTTTACCTACCGCATATAGATGTCTCTTGTCTATTTTTTCTTGTAATATTCGTATATATTATATTTGCTTAAGTCCATGGCTTTACATACTTAAGTGGAGTGTAATATTAGAATGAGTGAAAAACGGAAATTAAAATATTTAAAAGCTCTGAATAATATCGGTAAAAATTTATTTGACATACTACATTGTGACGTCGAAACACTGAAATGAAGTGCATTATTATCGTTTTATCAATACGAAATTGTTCTGTCTAGTAAATTCGGAACAAATTGACAGCCGTACATACAAATGATTATGTAAGAGTTCGGTTATTAAATATCTATCGTTCATACAAAATATATTGGAACGAATTTCATGTACATCGAAAATCAATCAAAATCAACTATCCGTTTCTTAGTGATTGTATGACAATTTGTTAAACATTTCAGAATTCTTAGTCCTTGCTACGAGATTACTACGTAGGTGGCGTATGCTTGTAGCGGCACATCTATGCTGCTACGAGTTGCCATAATTGAATTCAATTTTTGTATACTAAATAAACAAATTTGAGATTTTGGTTTGTTTATCATCAGCCCATTTCCGTAATACTTGAAAAATTAAATCCTTAGGTTTGAAACCGCGGCCACTGAGATTTGATTCAACCGTACGTAAGCCTCGAGGCCACCACGACATTGACATTAAATCTTTAAAATGCTTCAAAACATGACATCAAAAAGTCAAAGTCAAATCATTTTTATTCAAGTGGACTTTCACAAGTACTTTCGAATTATCATTCTTAAAATGTTTTTTAAAATAATGCTAATAATAACAAGTTTTTAGATACGAGTGAATTGTGACGTATTATCAGTTAAAATATCCTCATTTTAATAACACGGAGCAAACTCACCGGTTCTTACATGAAACTTTGAAAGTTCCGAAACACGATTGCAGTAGTATACCATCGCATTCTTTTTGTTTATTTCCGTCCCGCTTGCTTATAAATAACATCTTTAAAAAATTCATAACTACGATAATTTTCACAGTCCTCCTGGGGCCGAAATAGCTCAGCGGAAGAGCACTAGATCCAGAGGTCTAGAGGTCCCCGGTTCGAATCCGGGTTTCGGCCTGAAATGGGACTCACATAAACTGAATTACCGACATTTTTTTGTCTCAATATTTTTTATTTTGAATACAAATGTATCTGATTCCATATTTATTTTTTATACCATTTGCTGTATGTTCTCAACATTCATATGTTACAATACCGAGTCAAAGTTTTGGCCGGACCACACACAAAAAAATGCGATTTCATTTTATGAAGCGTAAAATTGCTTTTAATTTATAAAGTTTATTTAATTAAAATAATGAACAATACTATCTAAAAATAAATTTCAACAGTCCTCTCCCATAATAAAAATAAAATAATAACAACAGCGACAGCCTGAAATGTTTTAAGATTACAATAATTCAATGCCATCTTTCGGATTTTTGTCGCATTAATAAACCTTTTCACTTTTTCAAGGCTTTATTTCCTACGACCTTTCACCTACTGCGTCTAGATGTCTATTTATTTACGTGAAACTTCTATTTAATATAATAGCTTTTGTCCGTTGCTATGAAAAGGTGGAGTTCAAAGATGGAAAAAAATGTAATTTTATTATATTTAAAACTTTGCAGTATTTTTTTATAATACCAAGAGACTATTCGATGTTTTTACTGTGAAACAATAAAATGGGCTGTATAAGGCGCAGGTCCAGCCACATATTGAATATTGTTCTCATCTCTGGGCTGGAGCCCCTCAGTACCAGCCTCTTCCATTTGACCACATTTAACGACGTGCTGCTAGAAACATTGATAAACAAACGTGAAAAACAATAAAAGTAAAAAAAAAATACAATCACACACATTTGTATTCTAAATGAAAAATAATAAAACAAAAAATGTCGTTAATTTAGTTTATGTCGGCTATGTCAGGCCGAAACCCGGATTCGAACCGGGGACCTCTAGACCTCTGGATCTAGTGCTCTTCCGCTGAGCTATTTCGGCCCCAGGAGGGTTGTGAAAATTATCGTAGTGATTAAGTTTTTATGAGGTTATTTATAAGAGAGCCGGGGGAATTACACAAAAAAGGCGGTATTACTGCACTCGTGTTGCGAAATTGTTGAAATGCCGTGTAAAGACGGGTGAGTCTACTCCGTGGTTTACTAAAAAAACTGATTAAACCAACCGACTTAAAAATCCACTAGTAATATTTTGATTGCATAGTGTATCTTACACCTTTTATTTCATGTTTAGGCGATCATAAAAGTTTTTTAGTAGGTATCCTGATAGCCTCAGAGCTCTTGCGCGGTCGAGTCAAATCTCGAGAGATACGGTTTCAAATCTAGGGTAAATATAATTGTCTTTTTACGGTTGTGTGCTTTTAAAATAATATATCACGTACTTTAACGCTTAAGGAAGAATTGTTGAGGAAATCTTCTCACATTGATTCATTGATTGTTATTACTTTAAATACCCAAATGCTATTAGTCAAAAAGTAATTGTCTCCATCAGGAAATTAAATATATATAATAGGTCAGGAAATTTTTTGCGTGGTTCAGCCAAACCTTGTGCTCGGTCTTCTATAAATATGGAAAACATACTATAACAACTTTAAATATATATTTGATTATAGAGATGATAGTGCTCTTCCGCTTAGCTATTTCGGCCCCAGAAGGGCTGTGAAAACTGTCGTAGCGATGACTTTTTGCCGAGGTAATTTATAAGCAAGTGGGATGTGTTACACACAAAATTGACAGAGCTGTATTACTGCACTCGAGTTATGAATATTTTGAAGTCCCATATAATAAATACATCTAATAGTCACACACATAGTCTCCACATTAAGATACGGGTTTTGTGTCGTGGGTATCAGAAACTACGAAAGACTTTACGGTCTCACAAACACGCAAACATTTATCTTGCGAACCCGCGGCCTCTCGTTTCGCAAGCTGGTGTCTTACCAACTACGCCACGGGACTTGCAAATCTTGTATCTATTCCGTGCTA
Source organism: Cephonodes hylas (assembly GCA_030295005.1). Taxonomy (NCBI): domain Eukaryota; kingdom Metazoa; phylum Arthropoda; class Insecta; order Lepidoptera; family Sphingidae; genus Cephonodes; species Cephonodes hylas. The sequence continues at coordinate 18,550,098 of AP025361.1, forward strand.
TTACTAGTTGTAAAGTATGTTACCAGAAAAAAAAATTAACACTGAACCCAGGAATCCAGCTTCCGATTGTTTAAACGCAAATTATTATATCTAACACCTTTTTCATCATGTTCAGGTGCTCTCAGGACTCTTTTGTAGTTCTGTACTTTCTCAATGAGTTTTCATGTTCTTCAAGAGAAACATTTTGAGGAAATCTTCTCTCCCAAATAACCTTAAAATTTTCTTAGATGTAGGTATAGTTCGCTAACCAGATAAAGACTATCGTGGTGTACTAAGGCCTAACCCCTCTTGATTGAAAAGGAGATTTAGGACAAGTACTTATATCATTCATCATCATCATTCACAGCCCTCCTTCATCCCACTGCTGGGCAAGTGTTATATACTCATAATTATATGTTAATATAATACTTATACTTATGTCAAGTAATTATATGATTATGATGAATCAACTCAAATCTCACAAACGTTTGTATCTGTGTAAAGTTACAATCACTACTTCTGGGTAACTACAGCATATTGCAGCGTAGATATACCGCTACAACGCTACGCCAAGTACGTAGCAATCACGTTTAAATAAACAGACAAGAGACATCTAGACATAATAGGTTAAATCTCTGAGGAAATTACGTCCAAATAATGTGATGCTTGACAAAGTTCTTAATACGGAAATATTCCGACAGGTGGCATTGAATTTTTTAAGTATCAAAACCTTTTAGCCTATTCATGTTGTTATTAATTGTTTTGAATTGCGAGAGAGGGCATTTGGAATTTGTCGCTGTGTAATTTAAATGTTGTGTGTTATTCTCTTAAATTAACATTTATGTTAATAGTTGAAAAGTAATTATATCCGTTAGAAAATTAAATAGGCATATTTTTGCGCGGTTCGGCCAAACCTTATGCTCGGTCTTCTATAAATATGGTTTATGTATATGGACAATATATGAACACACATAATTATGTTTAAAATAAAAAATATAAAACAAAAAATGTCGGTACTTTAGTTTTTGCGCTTGCCATTTCAGGCCGAAACCCAAATTCGCGAACCGGGGACCTCTAGACCTCTGGATCTAGTGCTCTTCCGCTGAGCTATTTCGGCCCCAGAAGGACTGCGAAAATTATAATAGTTATGAATTCAAGCCCCACGAACCGTTGTCTCAAATTAGTTTGTTTCACACTAATATTTATTTTAATGTGAAGATAGAGTCTCTACTACTGGATAACTTCAGTATGTTTCTTAGGCTCTCCGTAGCAGCGTAGAAGTACTGCTACAAGACTAGGTAATATTTTCGTAGCATGAGCTAAGAATTCTGAAATAATGTTTGTCATTCAATCAAATAGAAACGGATGACCGATTATGTTTTTTTTTTAATTAGTATCTGCGTTTTCTCTTTTCCTCGTGGTCCTTCAGCATTCTCTTAGGTTTTTTCCGTAAGGAACCTCTAAGGAGCAGCTTCAATTGTATCAATCTAATTTTGATAAACGGCAACAGGCTCGCTTGTTACGTGAGACTGATATATACTTGGGGAAATGTGGAAATGCATCTTTGCCATCCTCTTTAAGAAATACAGTCGTAAGGCTACGGATGATTTAAAGTTATTAGTTTTAGTATTTTTTCAGTTTGATACTCTACCTACATAACGACACAACAAAAACTATTGTATTATAATAATACAACACAATACAAGAGACATCTAGACACAGTAGGTGAAAGCTCGGAGGAAATGGAGGCTTGACTAAGTGAAACGCCTTCTTAATTCGGAAAAGTTCCGATAGCTGGCGCTGAGTTTTGGTAATATTAAAACCCCTTTGGGCTGTGTTTATCATTATTTTTTATTAAAGAAATATGTCAATTAAAAAGAAATTGTATCCTTTCTAAAGTTAAATAGACATTTTTTGTGCAGTCTTGTATACACATAAATATTGCGAACATGTTATAAGCAAAAAATAATTATACTATCACACCAACATTATGTCAATATTGAAAATGAGAAATCATAGAACAAAAAATTTCGTTAATTCAGTTTGTGGGAAGGAACTGCAGGCCGAAACCCGGATTCGAACCGGGGACCTCTAGACCTCTGGATCTAGAGCTCTTCCGCTGAGCTATTTCGGCCCCAGGAGTACTGTGAAAATTATTGAAGTTATGAAATTTCTCACAGGCTATTTATGGAAAGCTAGGAAGGAGTAATGAATACTCAGCACCACGCAACTACATGTACCAAACGTACCCAAAAGGTTATATTATTGTTATGGATATTGTTTTGGTATTTACAGTAATATACAGTTATTTTAAATACTATTTTTTCTGCTTTGTCATTTAAGACAAATATGCATTTGTGTGATCCACAAATATTTGTTTCGGTTTTGGGTGTTTGTGAGTACAAAAGGCCTCTCGTATTACTAATATATTACATAATTGCTCCGGGTGCACACTTGTGCATGATTGGACAAATTTTGTTGGTCTAGAACGCTCAGTTTAACTTAAGCTCCCGAACTAAGCATTTAAAGAAAATAATTATCGTTAACAGCCTTTTTCGCGTCTATTGTTGGTATAAGCGTTTCCTATGACACGCCATTGAGTTCGATTTCTATGACGGATCATCATCATAGACCCTCATCTAACACATTCGTCCCACATAAAGTTTATCAAGAAAAATATAATCAAATTAATGAACTCAAAATATATGATTTTCAACTAATCGGAGCTTTAACTTTCATTAGAGTTTTTTTTTAAACCACATAATCTTTATGTTCTTTTTTCAGTGAAACTGTACACCCATATACAGCCTTCAAGAAACGCAGGCTTCTAAAGACGCGAATGAATGGTGTATTTCCACAGATCAAAGCCTCTGTCGGCAGGCGTCACGTCTCGCACAGATATCACGTTGCAAACTTCTTTGTCATAAAATCTCGCGTAAACACGTAATACAAACAAATAAATTTGTTTCAACAGGATTTTGCATATTTCATGTTTTGCTTATTTGAGGGATAGACTCGCCCACCCATATACTGAGGGCAAGCCTTGAGAGTCAGATTTTTTTTTTAATTCAAAATAACTTTGCCAAGTCCAAATTTTTTGATGAAGTCGTTTTGTTGATGGAAATACGGCTTGGAAATTAACCTCTACTATTAAAAATTCCGTAATTTGTTATTGTTTTAATTAAACAAATGTTAATTAAAGAAAAAGTCTATTTCAAAAAATAAATAGTCAATTTTTTGTTTGTATTCGTAAAAATATTGAGAACATATTATAAGCAAATTGTATAACAACGTAAAATTAGCTCGTGAACAAAAAAGTTAGTTTTATAATGTAAAATAATAAAACAAAAAATGTCGGTAATTTAGTTTATGCGACTGCCATTTCAGGCCGAAACCCGGATTCGAACCGGGGACCTCTAGACCTCTGGATCTAGTGCTCTTCCGCTGAGCTATTTCGGCCCCAGGAGGACTGTGAAAATTATCGTAGTGATGATTTTTTTCAAGAGGTTATTTATAAGCAAGCCGGATTGAATTTCACGCAAAATTGGTTGGGGTGTTCTACTGCACCCGTGCTGCGGAGATTTTGAACTAACATGTAATTACTGGTGTCTCTACTGCGTAATACTACTGAGTATTTTTTTACCGGAAAATCTTCATAGCGCCGACCATTTGATCGATCATTATACGTCATTGGGTTTACCATTAAAAAAATTAAAAACCAGCACGATTTTTTTCAATTTTCAAGAAGAGAGCCTATACTTTCCTCAAAGGGTGTTCATGGGCGGTGTTGACCACTTAACATCAGGTGGCTCATTTGCTCGTTTGCCTCCTTTTTCCATAAAAAAAAACGTAAAAACCCATTCTAAGAAAAAAACTTCTACGCTTTTCAGCACTCCGTTTCTAAGCCATGTGAAAGAAAACTTAATAATGAATTAATGTTTTTCTGTTCACATTTGACATGTATGGCGAGAATAAATCAGGAGCACGCAGATCACGTCCCACGTGGGGGGGTGGGGTGCGGGGGGCGGGGGCGGGGGTGTGTTTGTTGGCCGTTTGAATTAAATTTTCACATGGCTGTAGAAAATGCAGAGATGTAAGCGCGTTGAGATGGGCGTCGCGTGTCCGCACCCAACCACTGGCGCAGTCTGAATTCTATAAATAATTAAATTTCAATTCCTTCTTAATAATTTCTTCGTGTACGTTCCACCAGTGGGCACGTGTCTTTACAACTGAAAGAGTCTTTACAAATGAATCTGCTTTAGTCTTTAAAATTGCCCTAGTGTGGGAAGAACGCTTATCCAATAGAATGATTATAGAGAACTCTGGGGTGTGATGGATATCGCATGATGATTTTCTTTGCAATATTTTTATTTTCGAGTGGTAGGATGACACTCGATGAAACATCTAGAAAATTGGAACTTTTATTTGTATTTCAACAGTACGTTCTTCATCCAACAAGTCTATAACCAATCTGCTAGCTGAATTTTTTCCCCTCTACAGATTTATACTTTGGAAAAATTAGTTCCCCTACACAGGGGCTCAGGTGAAAAGCCTAATTAATACCAATACAGAGCTCGCATAAGGGTCCTGGCAACTGCACCGAACATCCCTTCGTGTAGGGGATGCTAGCCCTGGGGTTATTGTTGTACCCTGAGGGGTTGGGGAAGCGATTCCTTTACAAATAAATATAATTTGCTCGGGATAATAAAGCTGAATAGTCCGCAGCTCGCCCAGTGTATGTTTACGCTTGAATGACGGTGGAATACTTGATGGGGAAGGAATTCAACAAGGATAAATGAAAGGTTCAGTTGGATTTAGTATGGCTTTAAACATTACTTTATAAGCAGACGAAACAAAAGCGAACATTAAGAGGAGTCTCAAATTGTACTAAATTGTTTTAGAATCAAGCTAAGTGGTTGTCATTGTTAGCATAAATAGAAAGATAAGATTCAAAAGAAAACGCAATGTGCGAGTACCTTAAATAATTTACTCCCTCTACTATATACCTATTTACCTACCTATATATTTTTCAAATCTTCTTCTTCATCAACCCATATATGCCCACTACTGAGCACGGGTCTCCTCTACCATTGAGAGGGTTTTTAGGCCATAGTCCGCCACGCTGGCCTAGTGCGGGTTGGCGGACTACTTCTTCTTCATCAACCCATATACGACGCCCACTGCTGAGCACGGGTCTCCTCTACCATTAAGAGGGTTTAGGCCATAGCCCACCACGCTGGCCTAGTGCGGGTTGGCGGACTACACACCTAAGAAATTCCTAAGAACTTTTAAGTGTGCAGGTTTCATCACGATGTTTTTCTTCACCCTTAAAGCAAGTGATAATTCAATTTGAATACATACATAACTTCGAAAAGTCAGAGGTGTGTGCCTGGGGTTCGAACCCGCGACCGCCGAGATTCTCGACCGCGCGTCATCACTGCTTTTAAAATTTTTAAAATTAAATTAAATTTTTCAAATACTAACAATTGAAGCTTCTCGTCTGAAGCAGGAGTCTTACCAGGCCTGGGCAAATTCTAATTTGTCGCAAGACGTGGAGTCCAAAGCTCTTAAAAAGAAGTATAACTTTGCCGCCAGATGTTTCAAGAGGGCGATCGCTGACGCAAAGTCAAACTACATCGAGGGCATTGGCAAGAGACTAGTTCGTCTTCCTTCAGGAACTCGAGCATACTGGTCTCTTGCCAAAGCAATCCTTGGTAACTTCTGCGTGCCATCACTTCCTTCTCTACGCAGGGAGGATAACACGCTCGCCCACAGCGCAAAGGAGAAAGCTGATCTTTTGGGTGTCCTGTTTGCATCTAACTCGACTTTGGATGACAATGGGAGACTACCACCTACGATCCCACATTGTGAGAGCTTCATGCCGGAAATACGATTCCACCAAAGCTCGGTGCGTAAGGCATTGCTTTCCTTAGACATCCATAAGTCGAGTGGGCCAGACGGAATACCTCCGATTGTGCTAAAAACTTGTGCTGCTGAGTTGGCACCAGTGCTCACGCGCCTTTTTCGGTTATCTTATACTTCCGGTACAGTCCCGAAATCTTGGAAGACTGGTTTGGTGCACCCGATCCCTAAAAAGGGCGACCGTTCTGATCCCTCGAACTATAGGCCCATAACTATCACCTCCTTGCTTTCCAAAACTATGGAATCCATAATTAACAACCAGCTTCTGTGTTACTTAGAGTCTCATCAGATGATCAACGACCGTCAATACGGTTTTCGACGGGGGCGATCTGCCGGGGATCTTCTGGTGTATCTAACACACAAGTGGGCGGAAGCGGTCGAAAGCAAGGGGGAGGCTTTGGCAGTAGGGTTAGATATAGCGAAGGCCTTTGATCGGGTCTGGCATAGAGCTCTGCTTTCCAAGCTCTCCTCTTTCGGACTTCCCGAGAGACTTTGCGACTGGGTCACCAGTTTTCTCACAGAGCGAAGCATAAAGGTCGTAGTTGACGGTTCAAGCTCGGACTCCATGCCTGTGAATGCTGGTGTACCACAAGGCTGTGTGCTTTCTCCAACTCTGTTCCTTCTGAATATCAATGACTTGTTACTTAATAGTAACATTCATTGTTATGCAGATGACAGTACGGGGGATGCTTGGTATTTTGGCCGCGCAAATCTTTCTCGGGAACAAGTCTATGATTGCCGGAAAAGTCTTGTGTCGGAAATTGATCATTTGTTGGATCAAGCTGCAGATTGGGGTAGACAGAATTTGGTCCAATTCAATCAATTGAAGACACAAGTTTGCGCATTCACCGCAAAAAAGACTCCCTTTTCGATATCACCTCAGTTCATTGGCACTTCTCTTGGTATCTCGTCAAGTCTCGGAATCCTTGGTGTCGATGTTTCGAGTACCGTCCAATTTTGCGGTTACCTGGAAGCTAAAGCCAATCTGGCTTCGAAAAAGCTTGGGGTGCTCAGCAGAGCAAAACGTTATTTCACGCCGGCTCAGCGCCTTCAGCTTTATAAGGCGCAGGTCCGGCCCCATATGGAATATTGTTCCCATCTCTGGGCTGGGGCCCCTCAGTACCAGCTGCTTCCACTCGACCGCATTCAACGACGAGCTACTCGAATCATCGATGACCGAATTCTTTCCGAGAAACTTGACCCTCTTGCACTGCGAAGAGACGTTGCGTCGCTTTGCGTGCTATACCGCATGTACCATGGGGAGTGCTCTAATGAACTTTTTGGGTTGATACCCGCTGCTGACTTTCATTACCGCACCACACGTCAGAAATTGAGGTTCCATCCCTATCATCTGGATGAATGGCGTTCCTCAACAGTGCGGTTCAAACGTTGTTTTCTTCCTCGCACAACATCTTTGTGGAATCAGCTTCCTTCGGCGGTATTCCCAAACAAGTACGATTTAGGGACCTTCAAGAAGAGAGCTTATATCTTCCTCAAAGGCCGGCAACACACCGATGATTCCTCTGGTATTGTGGGTGTTCATGGGCGGTGTTGACCACTTAACATCAGGTGGCTCATTTGCTCGTTTGCCTCCTTTTTCCATAAAAAAAAAAAAAAAAAAAAAAAAAACAATATTCAAAAGATGGTTTTTTTTCTCGAAAATATCTACAATTCATATGAGCACAATTTTTTCAATGCTTGGTGCACTTAGTGAACAGTAATAACAAAAAATAGCTATAGTAATAAAGCCTGAAAAATAACACCTCCCGCCGAATATGGTTTTGGCAAAAATCATTTAAAACCCACTTCCACGGCTCGGCAACTTCGCTGAAAGTTTTAGATTTACGAGAGCCATTTGGTAAATTTGTTGCTTGTAGATTACAACAGGATCTTGAATGTCGAGTGTTAATGAAGATGAGCGAAGTTCTCACTCCCCGCGTTTTTAAAATAATATTTAACTCCGGTAAGTAAATTCAGGAAACTATCCTTCTTGTGGAATCGCATGAATTTTACATAGGAATTAATTCCCGGTCGAAATTTCCATTTGCTTCCGCAGTTATTAGACTATTTCAACTTTTTAGATAGCTTTTTGAAATTATTGCTTTCTGTTTGCGTTACAGTTTTATTTCCAGCTGGATTATCGGAGTAAATTAATTAGTTAAGTAGGTAAGATTTGTTAGATATACGAAAGGAAATTGGGATCTTCCATACTATGCTTAAAAAAAATAGATACTACAAGGCTCATGGATTTCTTCAAATATTTTTATTTGTGGTAAGCTATTTAGGTAGTGATATTATTTCATGTATTAATTAACATTGTTTAAATGCCTTGAATTATTATATTTTTGCATTTAACCTTTTTATTTCATACCGAAACCCTTTCGGGTAAGAAATTGTTTAATCTTTGTTTTAAAGTTTATTGGAATACAATATAATAACAATAATTATACATTTCTGTTTCAGTACTAAATCTGTATCAACGCTGAAAGCAAAATAGAGCAATGTATGAACTACAGTTTGAGGCATTCCGTCATACCTCACATACAAAAGCAGCCATACGTAAAATACACGTTTTTATTACAGAATCCTATACAAATAGAACGGGTCGAAGCGTTTGAATAATTAAATTTGAATGTGTACTCAAGAAAAATTGATAGCAATCCGGGCCAATCCGTATATTGGCCGCGTGATCGGAATACCGAGAGCGAATCAGCTTTATATTTTACTACTTTATTTCGTGTACACTCGACCGTTCATATTTATTTTAGTACGTATTGATTTATCGTGTAAAGATGGTATGTAAAATTACCAGATATAGGTTACTGACTTGAGCAAATGGTCTGTCGTTCTAAATTCATATCAAGAACTTTATGTTCTTGGCAGCATTGAAAGGGAAAAATTTGACATTTTTGTTCTCATAAAATATTGTTATCTATATGCACTAGGAAAAAACCATATGTTAATTGATGAAGCGTGAATCGACAGAGTAGTTAGTTGTTTAAAATAGAGCCAGCCATCAGACAGAAAGATTAAAAAGATTAAGAAGAAGCGAAATAGATAAACATTCATTTGGTTTTATTTCGATAGTTCACATTTGCTTCGAGCCATCAAAAAGTTTTATTCAAGAAATAAAATTTGATTTGTCTAGTTGTGCATGAATTTTGATGCTGCCAATTATCCTGGTCCTATCTATACCCCTCTCATTTTCCTTATCAAATAGACTTGTCCTACAATGCCTTATAAAAAGTACATAAACGATAAAAATAAAACGTTCCCAGTGTACTTTATCTGGAAGCGAGGCGTAAACAGGCACGCACGAAATATGGCCGAATAACAAGGAATTTACGACAATGTTTATGTTACACTTCCTGTCAGATAACCGATGTTTGGATTTTGAGAAAACCACCGTATTCTTGTTGATGCGTTTTCTGTGACATATTTTTTTGGTATTTCATTAAATTACATTTAATACACCCAATTGTCACTTAAAAAAAATTCCAATACTTGTGTCGTGAGTATCGGAAACTATGTGAGACTTTTTGGTTTCTCATGGAACCAGATCTGGAAAAAAGATTTGTAGCTCAAACAAACATTTGTTCTGGTTCGAGGATCGAACTCGGGTTTCGTAGGCTTGTCTCTAGCCAAGTGCAACTCAGGACTGACGTATATATTATTCTAAAAAATAGGTAATTTCTAATGGGAGATTTTAGAGACACAAGAATTTTATTATTTGGTATTTTTTGAAAGCTGATTGTAGTTGGATGCCTGTCAACTGAAATCGAGAAGATAAATTTGGGTCAGATATTTTTAATCCACTTAACCCAATCGGAAACGTGAGAACTTTGACAATGGTTCTAATGTTAAACCTCGTAATTGATATTTAACACTCGAATTTTGCCAGTGATTTTCAAGTCCCTCGTAAGGTCATCCAATTATGATTTTACTATTTCCATAATCTCAGCTGCTCATAGAATTTTCTAAAACAAAAACCTAATCCCATCCGCTTTTGCGCGGGAGTCAAACAAAGCAGTCCCACAGTAAATGAACAGACAACGAAACTACAATCAACGGGCGCCTCCAAGCGTCACCTTTGAATGCAAAAACTCAAAAGGTAATGCAAACATTAATTCCCGTTTAATTCAGTTCAAAATCACAATCGAATTAAATGGAAAAAGGTCTGAGCTCACGTTTACCGGTGCGGTGGGGCTGTGAGTGGGCGCTCTCGACTGGAGCGCCGGGGACGCTCGGCCCAGCTATTCCCATTTTAAAATTTTGCATGTACATTTTTTTTTAATTAACGACAGTTAAGCCAGCCAGTTCAAGTATGTGACACGATTTTAGTCGCCAAAGGTTTGCTTGAGTGGAAGAGGCGGGATAATTGCATGCAAATCCACGCGACATGTTTACCGTAAATTAAAGGCTTGAATTTGTAGGGAATATTTTGATGTCATCATTTGCAGTGAATTGATGTAAATGTCAAGAGTTAGAGTGATAGGTTTTTTGAAGTTGAATAGGGAAATTTTAAAGTTGCCTGAAATTATCTTAACATAGACAATTTTTTATTGATATTGACACTATACAATAACTTACATTGATCTAATTTAAAAATTAAAACATAGGCGGTATTATTGCTGAGAGCAATCTCTTCACATTATGTATTGTTATTGACAAAGAATAGAAGCAATCTTACTTTGCGATATGACTCCTCAAAGTTTACCTCATGTTAAATCCTACAGATTTTTTTTTCAAATAGAAATATGACTCAATAGAAATGACTTACTCTTCCATATGACAGCACATCATTGCCAAGGCTGTTAAACCCAAAATTGTTTCTCCTTCATCCAAACTTTCTTATCAAGGAGCTGAGCACTCTAGTCACGCAAAAACAGTTAGAACCAGCACAACTTGGCAAGTCGAGGCCAACAACTAGGGGCATTAGTTTTGCTTTGCATATTAAAATGTTTGCCGTCGCTTGGTGATGGAGCGTCGCGGCACTTTGACGCCAGACTCGTTCAATTGATTGCACTTTATCGAGTTACTATTTTGAGGCGTGCTTTGCTAGCCTATCGAATTTAGCGTTTGGCTTTGACGGAATATGTATGCGTTGGGTCGATGAATTTGTAAGAAGTAAGTGTAAATACAATTTGCCTATCTATTCAGCTAAATTAACCGAGGCGAAGACATATAGTTATCGAAAACTGAAACAGGTAATAGCGACGGTGATTACAAACGCATAGACCCAAAAACAAATATAAAAAAAAAGTTTTCTAACCTCTAAATAGGTATTTTTAATAGAGGTAAATAGGATTTTTTTATGTCATGTGTAATAAACTGAAAAGCGCACAAAGACGAATAATAATATAGTGATCATATTATAGAGGATTTAGTCAAGAAAATAGTACCAGTTTATGACAACAAATGTAGTAAAACGAGAAATCCTAAAAAGTACTACATCGTCCTATAATCACGAGTACTAAAAACTATCATCAAAACTAGTGACACAAAACAAATAATACCAGGACTTCGGAAATTAACCCATGACTCCAATCACAATCGCATTCGCTCGTTTGCATATCAGCAGGCGCGGCGCTATGAATAAAATCCGTACACATTAGGAATAATCAAAAACAGATTCCCTCCATATTACTCCGAGCCGTCTAAACGTAAAATCACAATGTGCGTAATAAATTCATTAAAACAACCGCAGTTTCGATATTAGCGCACTAAAGTTGCACAAAGCTGCGCTATTTGTAGAGCGGCGAGCGAAATGTAAAGTTCGGAGGCGCAGTGTCACACGGGCGGAATTTATTCGGGTCGTTAGCACCGCTTAATGTATGGATACGGTGTTGCCCTCGTCTGGGATTACCGATTTATGATTAGTACCGAAAAATTGATTAATTTATGAGTGTCCAGTAAAGGTGAGCTTTGGCGGCACTCGGTTAAAATTCTGGTGGTTATAGCTGACTTCGGCATGCAACAGAAGAATCTGAGTGATTCTTTCGATGTAAAAAAACGAACAAAAAAATATTTTTGTAACATTGATGATGATGATGACGCTTTAAGGGCTTGTAATCAGTTTTTATCTGTTTATAGATTTAAATAAATAAAGAAATATGTGTTGTACAAATAAATGGCAATGTCATGATGGCTATGAGGTTTAGTGTCGCTAACCTGCTTTAATTTAATTATATTTACTGTATTGTGTGTTCCAATACTTTTATTTGCGTTAATATGTCGCGATTTGTATTATGTTCGATAGATGGCAGGAACATACGCAAAATCACGTATCATTAATAATCATTATCAATGTTTTCATTTGTTTATAAAATACTATCGCTATACTTTAAAAATAAACAACAGCAAAATTTAAGAGGCAAAACGTCTGGCTACCTCAGTTGAAGTAACAATAAAAACTTTCCTTGACTTCTCACCTACTCAATTTAGTTGGTTGCTCCCTAAGAGCTTCTGTGATAAATTGCTACTGGGTTCTTATAAAGATAATTCAGTTTGTTTCACTGGAGAATAATATTTGAAAATTTATTCTTAAACATTTTATTGAACTTGAGATTCTGTTTCGCAGTCGATAATGTCGGCGGATGCGTTCACACACCACTGACATTTATAATTAATAATTACATGCATTAAAAGCAAAATAAATCTAAAAAGTTTTTTGAGAGATTATTTTTATCACAGAACTAAATTGTGGATTGTCTATGACACTTAGAAGCCTAAACTAGGTAGACAACACACTATTACTACATCGTAAAACACTGCGATTTTTTCCATTACAAAGGTCTAAAAAAGTTAGGTAGACTTATGCAAACGTCAATATTATCATCAATTTCCACAAATCAGTACGTAGTCATAAAACTGAGTACCAAATTTAAAAAATAGAGCAATATTTCTTTATTTGTCCAATCGTGACCAGCGAGAAACAAGTTTGTAATAGAGTTTCGGAAGGCAGAAAGCACAAATTGTTTCGACAATTATTTGGACGAGAGCGAGTCAGAAACACGCCGCGCATAATTGACGTGGTCGCATTCAATAAATGCGAGTCAAAAAACGGAATGAGATAAAACCTTACGTTTTTAGAAGCCACCAAACAACGGGGGCCGAGATAACTTCTGCCCTGTTAAATAAAGAAGACAGTTATATTGAAAGTGGGGCCGTTTGCCTTCTGTAATTTTCTCGGGATACCCTCAAATTGTGGCGTGAGTTGCGAGCTCGAGCGATTTGTATTCAATTATGACTTTTTGATTGCTTTCATTTTTTCTTATTTGCTATGAAATACCGCAATATTCTCTTGAATAACCTACAAAATTTAATCAACTGGTGAAATCTCAGTAATTTAAAAAAAATACATAAAAAATTGACATATTTTCCCGTTACAAATGTTACAAAAAATAGGTAGGTAAATAATAAAAGAAATTTTTGTAATGTATTAGTTATTGTTAGTAACGTCCTAAAGTATGGAAAAATACGTCAAGTGCTTTACTAAGAAAAAGTATAATTTATTCTACTTATATTGTTACTTGTAATAAAATTAAAAACATACACTATCATTTTTTGCTGCAATATGCCTGGTGCCAATAATATAAATCACCAGGCTTTTGGTTATTTGTTAGTTGCTCGATGACGCTGAAACAGTTAAAACGACGTTTTTTTGTTTCAAAATAAATTTGGGTAAACGCCAATTCGTCTTTAATTCATGAGGTTTGATGTTCGTAGAAGTGAATTTATGATTGCCCCACTATACAAACATATGTATGTACGAATAAACGGATACCGATTTTAAAACGTGATGTACTAGCATGCGTCAGTATGGAAGGTTTTACATCGATCCAAATGTCTTTCCATCAACAAATCGGATTCCAATTACAATCGCCTAACTAGGAGACCATAATACTACTTCAACCGATCTGACCCCGATAAACTGTAGTTCAAGCTAAATTAGCAGTGGCTGTGCGTAATGAGTGTAATGTACTTGAAATTTATTAGAAGAAAAAAAATATTCTCCTTTAATTTCAATATCATTCTATGTATTGAATCTTTTTGAATAAACCTCAGTTAATGAAATATAATTAAATTGAATATATATACGAAAAGTAAAATAATATTCGGCAAGTTACAATTCGAATTATGAAGATATTTTTCTTATTTATGTTTTTTTAACTACTAGTCAAAATAAAACAATGAAAATGATTGTAACGCCTCAATGATTCCACAACCGCGTGCGCTCGCAACTCGCACCACCGCCCAAAGGAGATAGAGACATTTTTCGCTTCGCCACAAAGTTAAAAACTCGTTATTTGCGCGCGAAAAAGTTAAGGAAGCCGCCATTGTGTCTGGCGTCGAATTTATCGCGACCATCTCGCCGTCACCGCGGAGCTTTGTGATTATTTCTTCACAATAGAGAGATATTTTTAATTAGAAAGTGTATTCTCCGCCGAAAAGTATGTTTGGGGAATAATATTACGGCTTTCAATGTAAATATCTGATTGTGGACGCGGACCGGTGCTTCGGACCTTGTTTTCGTGTGAATTCAATTGTTACGTGTCCTTGGATGTTTTTGTTTTACAGTACTGATTATTTGGCACCTTAAATGCAACAAAGCTCCCTATATTTCTGTGCCGTTTTAGTACCATATACCATATAATCATATACTACGTCCTATAAAAAAATATTAACTCAACATTTATATCTTGACACGACAGAAAATTATAAGTAATTAATACCTAGAGTCATTAGAATTCTGACCAATGATCAATTCAAAGTTTGGTGTCGTAGGTTTAAAAAAACAGAGATAAATTGTAAATTATCTAATTTTAAACCAATAGGGGTCGAAACTGCGCTCTTTTATGGATCTTCCAAATAATTCGGTTACGTTATCTTGTAATTATCAAAACTTAAATGTAAGCATTAAGTTGCATTTACACGTATAGTATTTATGCTTGGGTAAAGAACATGATATTATCTAGTATAAGTATGTAGTGTATAAGGTAACATCAATCCTCTCGCGTCGCTGAACAGAAAAACATACAGTTAATAATATCTCCGCATAAAATATACAACAGCAAAAAAATATAAACTGCAAAGCTCGATATGAGAGTCACTTTATTTTGTGAAATAAAACACAGAAACATATGCGAGAAACTAAGGCGTGTCAGGAATAGCGCGTTCTGGAAAAATCTTCGCCGAAACTTTACACATCAATATGCTTGCCATCTCTTTCATACGTTTGAAATGAGAAAGGGACGGCGATAAGTTTGTGAGCAGTGTACTTGCGTGACGACGGAGACGTCAGAACTAGCGAAAGGGTTGAAAGACGAGTGCGGATATTCGACACGGGATTTGAATATTTTCGGTTATTTGTCAACTTCATAATCGAATGAAATCGATAAAATAAATTACCAAAACAGCTCATTGTATTCAGATGAAATTATATTTGTGGCAAATATTTTTTTGGCAGATTTTTTTAAATACACAAATAGTTGTCATAGAAAAGACAGACTCCTTGACAATGCATGATACATTAACAATAATTTTTTTCTCCGCAAATTTCATCCAAAGTCCACCAACATTCGAATACGCAGCCCCATCCCTACTCGGCATTTGAACCCCTAGATTTATTTTATGGAGAGTGCGCAACGTTCTTTTTGCAATAGACGCCAGAAGGTGCGTTCCAACCCTTCATATTTACGATTAAGTCGTGATCAGAAATATAAAATACCTATGCGTGTTTTTTTTCGCTTACACCATACTGCTACGTTTGGTAGACAGACGTGATCGTAGATTTTAAATGTTTCGACGTTTTTGTATCCAATTGAGCAATACGCTTAGATTTATGAGCGACTGAAGCAAAGTATGAAAATATTATTATACTATGATATTTTTATAGAAGTATGGTCTACGTAATGGATGCAAGTTTGAGTATAAGGCAACATATGTAAGGCCGAAGTGATATAAAAGTACTTACTTTAATGTATACCGATTAAGATACACAAAAAGCTTAAAGTGTTCTTTGTAGTTTTCTCTTTGATTGAGCATCAAGAAAATTTGCAGTTTTAGTAAAGATCATTTTTCTTCTGATGTATATAATATATGTGTGTATTCAAATTGAATTATCACTTGCTTTAACGGTGAAGGAAAACATCGTGATGAAACCTGCACACCTAAAAGTTCTTAGGAATTTCTTAGGTGTGTAGTCCGCCAACCCGCACTAGGCCAGCGTGGTGGACTATGGCCTAAACCCTCTCAATAGTAGAGGAGACCCGTGCTCAGCAGTGGGCGTATACAGGTTGATGAAGAAGAAGATATAATATAGAGATTTTAATGTGTTTGTCTCGAGGATTAGGCTCGCGGTCGAGAATCTCGGAGGTCGCGAATTCAAACTCCAGGCAACACCTCTGACTTGTAGGTGGTATGTGTGTATCCAAAATGAATTGTCACTTACTTTAAAGGTTGTGGAAAGCCGTGATAAAACACATACAAAGTTCTTAGAAATTTCCTTGAAGTGTAGTCCGCCAACTCGCACTAGACCAGCATGGTTCACCTAAGACCTAAATCCTCCCTATAATAGAGGAGGCCCACGCCCGGCAGTGGGACCATATATAGGCTGATGATGTACAGACTATAATTATAAACGATGCTGTGAATTGACAAAAGTTTGTCCATGCGTAACTTTACTCCAAATTCGTTTTAAACCAAGTGGAACACATTCAAAATGATGCCAATTTCGCAAACATATTTTATCGGTGTCCATTTAAAAATGTAGAAATAACCAATGTGCTTTCCGATCACGATCCGATGTGAAATGTGGAGCGAGCGGTGGCAATGTATGATTTCACAGTGGCCGCCACTGTTGCTCTGCCAGATGGGCAAATATTCATGAGCTCCATACGATTTACTTTACAATTTTATGTAAGAGCCGTATTTATATTTGCTGATTAAGGAGAGTTGATTGTCATTTTTTTGGTGTAACTGGTTAATTAACTGTAGCTGAAGCGGTAAAATGTATGGTGAATTAGAAACGACTAAGACCATGCTTTACCAATTGACTCAATTACCCTTGCCTTATGTTACTACACAGGCTCATAAGATGAAATATTGTATGACCCTCGGCGACGAAATTTAGACTCAACAAGGGGGTCTTTATCCAGCAAAATTACCTACGAACGTCACTAAGCAGATAGGCAGATGAATAGTAATTAAAAAAAAAACTTATATCACATAAGCTATCTAAGTCATCATCAACCATACGAACCTATGCTGGGTACGGGTCTCCTCTAATATTGAAAAGGTTAAGGCTGCAGTCCACCACACTGGCCTAGGTTAGCAGGCAGCTAATTGAGTAAGCGGGATTTATCTAGCGCTATAGTAAATGCTACTCTATTTAAATGTACTACAAAGTACATGTAAAAAAGAAAGGAGCTGAACATAATTTTCCCAACGAGTATTTCAATACTTCACGTCCTCTATACAGCCCTCGCAAGAACTAACAAGTAATACAGTTTTTATTTCGTACAATTTAAATGCTAAAAATGTTTCGCCGTACGTTTCTAACTTTTGTAAGGTACTTGGTTTAACTTTACTCATCTCAGTTAATGCAAACTAACGGCTATGTGAGAAATAAAACTGAGTTTCCAGTTCAAGTGTTAACGTGAGAATACTAACAACACACTTAATTTTAAAGAATGAATAACTTCTATAGATGTTATGCTTAGGATAAACTAGCGGATCTTTTCAACTTTTCGAGGGTAAAGCGTTATTCAAGGATTTGAATAGTGAAACATTTTTGGCAAGAGTTTGTCGTAAACCCTAATTGGTCTAGCGTTGTGTTTGGGTTTGGAAATAATACTTTGGAAAGGCCGGCAACGCACCGATGATTCCTCCGGTATTGTGGGTGTTCATGGGCGGTGTTGACCACTTAACATCAGGTGGCTCACTGGCTCGTTTGCCTCCTTTCCCATAAAAAAAAAAAAAAAAAAAAAAAAAAAAAAAGAAACTATTTCTAGCGCACAGACACCCTCATAATGCCTCAGAGATAGGCCACACAGAAATAAGAATTAGAAGATATGAGAAGTCTTAAACTAATTAATTAATCTTTACCCATAAATCAATATCACAGTAATTACATACATATAAATGATTTGAAGATTTAATTTAGGTTTTATCTTATACATAATAGATTCAGGACGTAAATACGTATTTTAAGCATATAAGTAAGAATAGGCAAGAAATATATTATTTTCTTAAAATATTAAACATATAATAAATACTCTTAAAAATTCGAATATTAATTAAAACTAAATTTTTTACCGTCTGTATTCATTGACACATTTCCAAGGTGTGTAATCCGCGAACCCGCACTAGGCCAGCGTGGTGGTCTAAGGCCTAAACCCTCTCAGTTGTAGATTATGCCCGTGCTTGGCAGTGAGACGTATATGGACTGACGATGCATCATTGACACACTCCAAAATGTACTGAACAATCATAAGCAGTGATGGCCTCGAGGGAAGCAGTGATGGCCTCGAGGGAAGCAGTGATGGCCTCGAGGTTTGGGCGCGCGGTCGACAATCTCGACGGTCGCGGGTTCGAACCCCAGGCACACACCTCTGACTTTTCGAAGTTATGTGTGTATTCACATTGAATTATCACTTGCTTTAACGGTGAAGGAAAACATCGTGATAAAACCTGCACACCTAAGAGTTCTTAGGAATTTCTTAGGTGTGTAGTCCGCCAACCCGCACTAGGCCAGCGTGGTGGACTATGGCCTAAACCCTCTCAATGGTAGAGGAGACCCGTGCTCAGCAGTAGGCGTATATGGATTGATGAAGAAGAATCATAACCCTTACATCATAAACACCTCATCTTAGCTACAAACCTGACGAATCAAACCCAAAGTCATAGTCAAAAGGCGACAAAAACAGCACTCAGACTACAAATAAAGCAATAAACAGAGCACAAACCTGTGCGGCAATTAGCCGAGTGTTACGCCCAATTAAGTGGCTGTTACAAATTAAGAAATGCGAGAACGGCAGTTCGCTGCTAACGGATTATGTAAACAGGGGTAACGAAGTGACTTGGCCGGCGCGCTTCAGCTGCGAATGGGGGCTCGGATGTGGTATTATTGTGTATTGTGTGCTGTGTATGTTTCTATTACATCAAGTTATAGCTGCTTGGTTATTTCTCTTGCTAGGGTCAGTTCTCCTAACCATTAATCTGAAGAGGTATTGTTAAATTGCTACTGAGAAGAAGGAGTAAAGCATTGTCTTAATATAGGAATAAAACTGAAATGCATTAATATATTATTATTAAGCCAAAAGACGTCCACTGCTGGGCGTAGGCCTCCCCCAGAGACTTCCAAAGTGGTCTAATGTTAGCGGCCTGCAAACAGCGGCGTCCCGTGATTTTTACCAAATCGTCGGTCCACCTTGTGGGTGGACGTCCGATGATGCGCTAACTCGTACGTGGCCTCCCCTCCAGAACCTTTCCGCCACAACGGGTTAAAATTATGCCATGTCAATCTAAGTTATAATAATCTAGCAACATTTAGTTGATATTTAACCGGCACTAGGCCAGCGTGGTGGACTTAGGCCTAAACCCTCAGTTGTATAGGAGCCTTGGGGCCATAGGTATGTGCCTGTGTAAGTCTCAGTAAGCATAAGCATTATGGTTAATTTTATTTTTTTCCCACACATAAAATTACCACCTCCAAATAAACTTGTTTACATTGCAGTGATTGTGTGAGCGAATCCCTGATTACTGCGACACCTGACGAACTGCAGCCGAATGTTTCAACTGGATTGTTGCCGAAATATTACATCACTGATGGAAACTTATTGCTTTTATATACAGTACGAAGTTCAGTTCCATCTGTAGCCTTTTATTATGCTTATTTAAACTTAAAGAAATAAGTAAGACCTCAAGTAAAGTTATCAAATGCGGTTCCTTTATAATTAGTTGCAACTATTTGAAAATATTGAAGGGTAGCTTATACTCAACCTGTTTCTAAATGTTATACTAGTACTTTGAATAAAAAATAAAATCTCCTTTTACGTGGCAAAATAGTTACTGTGTGTAGAAAATTGCCTAGCTCTAAACGTTTGTATACTCTTTGCGCTTTTACAGACTCCACTTTTATTTGAAGAATACGCCTTGAATAAGCGCTAAAAGAAAAGCAAATAGGTCGCGTTAATAAAAATAAATAAATAATGAGCATTGAAAATAAATCAGATATATGAAAAAGTTTAAAATGACATTGTAAAATTTTTATTTTTATTTAAATAAAATTCATCAAAGCTTGGCTTCTTGTGTTAAAACAACTAACTTTATAATATTAGGTCTCAAGTGCCCTGCCATCAAATACAATAATTATGATTTTTTTTGTTTAATAGATGCCTACTAGTAGTTCCAATCAAAACAACTACAACACCCTACCACTTATACAATCCTATATAACGTTTCGAACACGTAACCGTACGTTTTATGAACTTTAGAATATTCCCCACAATTGAACAGCATTAGGAATGCCGACATTTCTTCGTTTCGTGAGAGCTGTGGGTTTTATTTCACGTGCCCCCTTACACCGTGAATATTTTACCAGCCAGTACGTGAGCCTTGTACGGCTGCGACTTTGCGAATTTACCGAGCACCTCCTAATAAATGGAGGCGGGGTCGCGTGAATATCTGAGTGAGATGGCACGTAAAAATGCTGGCTTTAATTCCAGTTTTGAAGTTTAGGAGTAGACAGTGCCAACTGGTAAAGAACATGCAGGATCAGCTGTCTGTCTCAATACCGTAGGAACCAATAAGGTAAGCGCTAGTGTAAATTAGTTGCAGTATTAAAATTGCATTGGTCTAAAGCATTAAATGAAAGAAATACTCGTAATACAAATACATAAGTTAGTTACCTATAAGGCCAGGCACCATAAGATCACCAAATCTTGATGAAATAAGATTGATCGAAGAAGGTGGATTAAAAGAAAACATTTTTGTTTATAACAAAGTTTCACAATATACTGATACATGGCAAAAAACAAAACCAAAATCTTCTCCGTATAAACCAAGAAAACCGAATCAATCCTCGCCAACGATCCCTACTTTCCCGTTCGGTAGTTGCATTGCATTTTAACACTACTGAATTTACAACTGAATGATTTTAGCCCGGCGAGATAACAAATCCGAAGTGGGAGAGCTAACCGGAGCCACGTAACCCCATAACTCGCGGGTGAGGCCACGCTTTAAATATTAACACTGGCACAGTCAAACAGTTCCGTACTTTGATCAAAACTTACCGGTTCTAATCTTCCGAGCTCCGATCTTTTGGGGATTGGATACTTTGTAAGTTTCGTGTAGATGTACGCAGGTGTTTGTTGCCAGATGATTTTATTATTTACGATGCTTTCATAGTAAATAAAAACATTATTTAAAGGCCATATTGTCGATCCTTCTATATAAGTCCCAAGATTCAATAAGTTCCGGGTTAGGTAGAATAGGGAAATGAGAAAAATGAAATGCCATGAGAAAAATCGCCAGTCACAACATGAAACTTAGGTATAGAAATACACTTCTTCCTCACTCTTTGAGGACTGCAAGAGAGTCTATATAAGCACGAATGTCTCATTCAAAACATCAAGCAACAGTTATGCCTTCGTTTAAGAAGTTTTCGGCTCAATAGTATCTATATATTGCCTCGTTCTTCGTGCAATGATTGATGTGTGCCGGTGTTACAATACTTAATAATGCATGAAAACGTATTCGCGTTGAATCTTCAATCTTATACTCTTTCAATTATTCACAATATCCAAAACTACCGACGGTATACCCAAACTGCAAGGAAGAATTTCAGTAGTAGGTCTGATGGCGTTGAGTTTAGAGTACATGTAGTTTTATACAGATCTAGATGATTATTTAAATCACCACTATTATAGAACTTCTGGCATACTTTCAAACTCTATACTGGCAATTCCCTTAAAAAAAAAACTCACCACTTCAATCACCGTATGACTTGATATTCGATATCATACAATAAGTTCTCATTATTGTCATTTAATGATGGTATAAGATGTATGATTTAAAAAGGCTGGTCCCAGAAGTTATCATCACCCTTGTATACGATCTAAGAACAATTTGACAGCACTGTGTCGCAGTCGTCTAGACACCAGCTTACGAAACAGGGCCGGAAGTTCGATCCTTGCGCCGAGACAACAGTTCAGTTTGTCTGTTAGTGGGACCAAAAAGTTATTTTAATACCCGTGCCAGAAAAGTTGTCTCTTAGTGAGGTCAGAACTGTTTATGTGACTGATGATTTTTTACTTTATTGTTTAGTGGAAAGGTAAAACCAGTATGTTTACAGACATTCACGCATCCACACAGACTGCACAAAATAACGGTACTTTACTTCGGTATTTTAGTCAACAGCACCATGTTTCCAGAGCAAAATCACGCGGGCATTTATCTCTCCGGCGTAACTGTTGAAATGGGAATCGGCGAAGAATTCCCCGCGCCAATTACTCAGTTATCTCCACCACATAACTGAATAAAACTCGGCAACGTTTCATCATTTCCACGGGACAAACTTTTAGTTAGTTTTTGCACAAACTTCTGATTTATGGCTCGAAGGGCGAGACTCGCGGGCGCAGCTCTAATAAAGGAATTTGCGAGAAACGAAAAAGGTCACCAAATTATTTTTTCTTGATGAAAATTTTAAGGTGTGACGCTGGCGGGTGTAATAATTCATAAAGAAAATAGTTTCCGAGGGATCTTTTATATGGGGCGGGATCTCGATTAGTGGACGACAAAAGGGCGTTGGGAGGTTTAATAAAAAACGTAGTTGATTTCAGTTGATTTATTCTCTTGTGAAGATAAATATCAGTGTCTAGATTACGTTGAGCTAGGTTCTCTACATTGTATACGGCCTTTGGGGCATCAAAGCAGAATGGTCATTTTCCAGGTATTCATCTAGAGAATGACTACGGTGGATGTAGGCTTTTACTAAACACCTTTACGGCGACCAGATTTAACTTATATCCGTTTAGCTACCCGTGCTTTGGTAGAGTCTATTTAGTGTAAGAATAGTGCTGTCTTTTATAAATGCTTAGGTAGTTAACAGATTTTTACAGTAAATTGTAAAACATTTTCCTACAAGAGAAGTGCGGCGCCATTCTCGCCATTTTGACTACATGTCAATTTTTTTTTTTACTTTCAATAATACAAAAATACGTGTAATATTACTACTGCACTATAATATTATCATGTCAATATTTATTATTCATTAAAATAAATATTCATTAAAAATAAATATTTTCAAACTAATAAACAACTCAAATTGCGTCTGAAAAATGCCCTCGAATTTTCAACCGAAAGAAAGTTCTTTATACCCTCAATATTAAATATAGCTCGACTTCTCAAGATATAAAGCTGGCGATAAATAACGGTACGTCCACACAAGTGGCAAGGCCAGCGAAATACGTCCAATTGGCTTCTTTACCATACGTCACGCGCAGCCACGCATGAAAAATCTGCAAGCTGGCGATGTGTTAACGACGCGACATGTGCCCTTATAAAAGTAAATCTCCTTTAATTATGTCACAGACAAATTCAATTGATATATAAAACAGTATGTAAAATTGGGCAGGGCTATAGTCTTGCACCGGTCATAGATGCTAAAATGGCTAAATTATGTCCTATGTCCATCAGTGGACTTAAATGAGCTGATGGATGGATAGATGGATGTTTGACTATTTTTGGAAGTGTGTTATAAGCTCTTGCGTTATTGAAGAATTCGTGCGAAATTCTTATGAAACTGAAGTATTCCAGTGAGATTTTTCAGGGGAACCGAAATGACATATCTGCAATCGAAATCCAGTTTATATTGTGCTCTCGAAAAACGATTACAATTGTCCGTTACTTATAGGTAAAATTATGTCGTCCTATTGGAAACAGACACAGTTATACAACTATACTTAAAGCGAATTAAAAAATTGAGTTTTGAATTTATATATTTTTACATTAATTTCATAACGTGAATGCTATAAAACATTTACAAAAACCTTTACTATATTCGTAGTTCCTTTCCAGACGAAATTTTACAATAAATAATTCGATGACCACATAACACGGGCTGTGTTTCCGAACGGAGCTCGGTAATGTTGGCGCCGGCCACCTGCGACACTAGCGCCACGGTTTACGAGCGGCCCGTGGCGCGAATCGCAACTAACTGCCGATACTTCGAAAACACAGCGGAGCTTATTGCGTCCTCGCTTGTTAACGTTTTACGGCTTTCAATATATTGTAGTTTATATACGTAAATTGGCAACTATAAGTATTTAGAATAGCAATATGTTTTAGAGACCCGTGCTCAGCAGTGGGCGTGTATGGGTTGATGAAGAAGAAGATGAAGATATGCTATAATACCATACGGTAATGACAATAGTTATGGACTACCATATCATACCATCCCAATAAATTGTTTTTTAAGATCTTGGTTAGTACACACCGGTTTGGATAGACAACACTTTTACTTTTCTACTTGTCAAATTTATTATCTTCTTGAAATAAATCTTGGAAAATTATGAATTTCTACCTAAAGTTACGACTAATTTCATAACCTGACAGTAGTTATACACACCAGGAGTTAAGAGTATTAAATTTAGTTGTACTATAAATTTTGCAGTGGTCTTGGGTTGATTTGTTGAAATTATTTCATTTAAATCCTTATACTTAGAAAGGGTAGGCAAAAGTTTAAAAATTCTCGTTTTGTAAGCTTTTGCGTAACTACAGGTGCTACTACTATACTAATAATGCTTTAAGATTCTACTGCCACATTCAATTCTGTAGCTAAACAGCATGATTGAAAGATTTTTGCTAAACTCAAAACACATACTGTTGCAGCCGAGAAAACAACGATTCAGTCAATAAATAAATCAATAAGATCTTTTTCGTGAAAAAAAAAATTAGTCAATAAATAAAAAAAATGTTTATTTTTAATAAAAAAAATATGTAATTAAGTTAATTGCAGTATTCAGCCGTAAAGGCCGCTAATAGCCCCCGTATATTTTGCAGTTCGGAGCACTCAGCCGAGCCGCGTCGGTTGGACAAACGAAAAAGTTTTGTTGTGAGCCATTTGGTGATTGTTTACAATCATTTCGTGTCGTGCTAACACAGCTAACCGATAAAATACCTAGTAAATGCGTGTTTGTCGAAGAGTTAAAATAGTAGTCACATTATACAGATCTAGCAATCTCACTAAAATGTGACATCAGCGAATATTAAAGTTACATTTTTTTTCCTCCAGCTCTTTTATGCGGAGATCATAGACAGCCATAATTTACTAGAAATTTAGATGGAAAAAGCCAAGGTCAAAGTCAAGTACGGTATCATTTAAAGACCGCTATGACCAGCAAAGAAATACTACAAAATGATAAAAACTAAATAAACTAGCAGTAGTTTCATTTCTTTTTTCGTGATGGTATTTGGTAGATGTGGTACTTTCTTTATTGCTACCTTACATTATTGATAGCTAATCACGTTATTGGCAAGACCACCATTCTTGTAAACGGAATCAAATTTTACGGTTTGATTTAATCAATCCACACATTTGAGGTTCTTTATTTTTCATAACTAATAAGAGTTTATCATTAACAACTAATGTTGTTTTCACTGCGGGGCACGAGTCAACTCTACCATTGAGAAGGTTTCGGCCTTACTCCTAGGCCTGGTACAATTTAGCAGACTACTCACCTAAGAAATTCCCAAGAGGAACTTAATAAGACTTATGTCAATTTTAATTTTCGAACCCGGTGTAGAAAATCTTATGACGTCATTTCATTCCCTCATATTAAACAAAAGGAACTAATAAATACCATTCAGGTATGTTATAGTGATATTCAGAGTGTCAGAGGCACGTCGTCGGTTCACAACTAAGCCCCAGAGCTCGAAGCCACAGAAGTTTCTAATTAATACTGTCCTCTGCGGAAAACGGCCTTTGTGAATCTGCTCTTTGCGGACATCGGACACTGCAGGCGACTACGCGGGATAGACTTTAATCTTGTAGGCATCATAGGCGTAGTAGAGATTGCATTGCTTTATCAAGAGATTTTGGATGTTCGGTGTTTGGTGGCGGAGAATATTGCTAATGTGAGATGTTTGACACTGACGTGTGCCGTGTGTAATTGAGATCCTTAATTTGAAAATGGATTCGTAGATAGTCGGTTCGGACTGTGGCGATGTGTCTGGTTAGCGGTGATAGGATGTCTTCTGTTGTATGGGTCTTTAAACTCCTGTTAAAGTTGGGTACTCCAGAAATCTTATTATGACGCTATATATATTTGGCACTAATAAATGTAATGTACTAGCTGGCGCCGTCCAAGAGCAACTTGAAATCCTTCGGGATAAAAATGCCTATGTCCTTTATCAAAGTTCTAATTATCTGCCCGACACGGGAATCAAATTCAGGACGTCTAGATCTCACGCAGTTATGCTACAAGACCACGAGGCTATTCAACTATAAACATGAATATCATTTATTATTTTTTCATATAAATTCTTTTTCCTAATATTGTACGTTGGCCATATTTCCCATTGGGAACTTTATCATTTATTAGGCTGCAGCACGTTCTGCTGAAAATGAATGGTTGATTAACCCCCACCCTTGCACTATTGGGAGGTAATTAAGGAAATTAAATTATGACGTTACCATATTTTCCACTGCGTTGTAATAGTATTCAAAGTTAGTAGTTATTATGAGGACTTTTGATTTATTTGCTTGTTTCGATAGAAACGATTTTATATGTAGTAGAGGAAGGTCATTGTAACCTCCCGCTTGACTCAGTCTATTTCTACTGCAGCAAGTGATGGCCTAGAGGCTAAGGAGCGCGGTTAAGTATCTTGGCGGTCGTAACTTCAAATCCCAGGAACACACCTCGGATTTTTAAAGTTAAGTATGTATTCACTACGAGTCACCTTCATAATTAAAAGGGAAGGGAAACATATGGGCAATGATTTGCACCGTACTTCTGGATGACAGCGCTGTTTACACTCTTTCTAAAGAAAAACGTATCTTATTTAATGCATTTCCTTCGCTTTCCCTAAGGTACTCGTGAATTTTGCATCGTAGCATAGGCAAACTACCCAAGTCGCCATGCAAAAGCCAATGCCCTCATTTTGAACGATAAAGGCGAGTTAAAAGTTATTAAACTCCAGTGTGAAATTATTTAGTGTGTACAGATCATTATTTCCAATTTGGGTGTGTACTCTGTTGCATATTAAAGTTTAAATTGAACGAACGCTGCGGCTCGGTGTAAGTCTGCATTAGGACTCTCCAGGGAAGACGGGATAAGGCGGTGAGCACAGACGTGTGGAATTTCTTCGCCGGTTTAAAAGAAAAGAAATTCGCTGAGAATTACTGAGGAACTGAAGATAAGAATATCATAGCAAATTTCATTTCGTTGGGCCCGAGTTCTATTTACTAATCTATGAGTTTTTGAGTTTGTATTACAAATATTCTGAATGGGTACTAAAAGGAAAAGCAAGCGAATGACGGCATCTTACCGACAGTAGGACTTCAAAATAAACGTGGAGAAATTTAAGGATTGAAAAACTGTAGTAATTAGTTTAAATAAATACACCCAACAGTCACATACATAGTTTCAACTCCACACTTAGATAGTCTAGACTTTAGACAGAAAGAAGTCTTGTGTCGTAGGTATCTGAAACTAAGTGAGACTTTTCAGTCCTACAAACATCTAAACCCAAAAAATTGTGGTAAATCACACAAACCTTCATCACCTCAAGTTTCGCAAGGAGGTCTCAACTGCTCTACGGGGCTATAGTACAAGACTTACATAGAGTATGCTCGCTCCGCTTGTGAACATGAGTATACCCCGGACATTCTCGAGAGCCAAGAACAAAGTATCGTTGCAGTTCTGTGCATAATTCACTTTATTGCATCTCGCTATGGTTGGCTGCGAGCTGCGGCTCCTAGACGTTCCCTGCCATAACTCTTCATACTGGCGGTACGTAAAAACCGTTAGTATCATGAAATACTTAGGATCACTTCATCGTGCCATTTATGCGGTTCATTTTCTTCACGGGTCTTCTACGGTAAGTAAATGAACAGGAGTCTTCTGTCTTAGTTTACTTCTATCCATGCTTACGTACTGTTTCATTATCAGCCCATATATCTTATTATATCACTGAATACTTATTATAACTTCATTTGTCTTCAATCAATTTCTGGTTGAAATCAAATGTAATGGGTTTTTGTTGGGCTTTGATATACACCCTTTTCGATTGGTATCACCGAATGGGTAAACAGATGTATTTCTTATTTTATCCAGATGTTTAGACATTGCCGGACATATTCCAGGCGGTACAAGAAATTACAAAACGGGAAATCCTTTCAGTTGTAGAGAAGCTTTGGGCACAGTAGTAGGAGCAGCTGCAGCAGATGGGCTGATGAATGGTGATGATGAGCTGTACCTGAGAACCGATTCTACAATATAACCTTACGTTCGCCGACACAGTTTTGTACCGTTATAAAATCGAGACAGACAGCCTGCAGTTAATAAAAAGAACACTTAATATTCTCGTCTCCATAAAAGACCAATAAAGATTATTTACCGAGGCGCGACTCCGCCACGAGTTATCAATCCTTCAAAGGAACTATAAAAAGTGCGCCGCTCGTAACACCATAGAATTTGTGCGAGTTTGTGGTCTGATAAAACACTCCGCGCCTGATAACCGTGTTACAGACACCGTAAAAATGATGTACGAAATAAAGTAAAAGGTATAGAAAGGCTATACTTTCTTGGAAGAAAAAACAATACTGTTTTGCATGGTTGCGTGACTTTCGGAGTTATTTGTGTTTGCTAAATTGAAAATTAATAAACAAAACATCTAAGAAATCAGTAAATATAAGGTCTGTCTATAAATTACATATTTTATTCCAAATAATCGTAAAACAGGTCCCGGGTCAGACTACAAAGGTTTTTTTTTAGTATGGTACTCTCAAAAACTATAAAAGTGTTTAAAAAATGGCTATTAGTTGGCTACGAACATTAAAGTGTATTTGAAACACATGTGACGGAAAAATGTTGTACAAACACCTTTTTAAATACATTATTACAGGCCTACATACATACATTAAAAGACATGACGGTTATTGTATTTGTTCTTTCCAGCACCCACACGGTACTGACTAAATTTCACATTTATCTTTGAAAAAGAATAATTCCTCGAAATAAGAAAAAAATATTTAGAACAAAAAGTACTTTCTTCGTTCCTATTACTGTTGGTAAATAAAATGTTAGTGATCTTTTCATATTTCATAGATTCACCATTTTGTGCTATTGAATATTTTTATGTATTCAAGTCACGCAAACTTGTATAAGGCTATAATTTCCAGCTAAATCCCTCGGATTGTGTATTCCTTCAAGAACGTTTTTTGTTTATCTAACAAACAGCCGTCGGTAATCTATCTTTTAAGAATTTTATTTGCGACCCAACTATTATTTAGGCTCAATGAAAAATAATAATGTAATCCAAATAGTTATTACTAACAAATTTAACCCCATATTCCAATAAACTTATCATCATCATCAGCCTATTAACATCTCACTGCTGGGCATGGGCCTCCTCTGCAACTCAAAACATTTAAACCATAGTCTATAGAAAAAAACTTTAATCAACCTTGGCACTCATTACCCAAATTACTCACCAAGCTGCCCAAGATGTGCGATAAATGATCAATGGCTATCTAGATGTGCTCTCAGAGTATTGCATATTAATCCCAGAGTTCCGTTCTTAGACAATGGTCGGGCCCAAGCACTAGCGCTTTGTGCGACACGCCGAGGTCCTTCATTGACAGTGCGACGCGCTTACAATACAGCTGATGCTACACTAATGATTGTTGTGGATAAGATCTAGGTTTCGAGTCTTGGATTGGCTTTTGACGTGATGTTGAAGATACTGTTGCAGTGCGTGTGAGTATGGATACTGGATGGGTAAGGGAACGTCATACTACTGATATCGGGATTCAGTCAGGTCGTACTGGGGAATAACCAACAGGATAGCCTAAACATAAGCTAGGTAATTTTTTATCGTTGCGGTCATTATGTAGCTCAAATAATTTTAAATATGATATTGATTTTTTAACTGTTGAGTTCTTCTAATTGCATGAAAAGAGAAAGGATAAAGTTCTATCAAATTTAGATTTTTTTAAAATAATATAAGCGCAACATTATTATAGCACCCTTTGCCTGTATTGTCTATTTTTCCCCCATCTTTTCTGAACGGCACGAAAGTTATGTTTAAATAGTGGTTTTAAAGCTGTCAATTTAAAACCACTCTCAATTTTTTGCAACAAAAAGAGCATTTGTTTCTAAAAATGGCAACTCATTGCATCCGAACGGATTTTTTCAATATCCCCACGATTGTGGTTAGATAGAAATTCGTATCTGTTCCATGCGACGTTTAAATTTCTACAATAAATATAACACGACAAAAAGAGGTCGCAATCAAAAATCTAAAAGCAAAATTCATAATCCGTAGCTTTTCAATTTAATTTTCAGGAGCAAGTTTCAAAGCTGAAACATTCGTAACGCCAGGGCATCGGTGCATGGCGATGTTATAAGATCTTGTGACTTGCCATGCGAATGTAGATCTTAATTGCCACACTTTAAGGGCCCTAGTCGTGGTTTTTTGTGGAGATTTCTCGACGCCGACGCTCAGGAGTGCGGCGTGCTCGACTGGCGGTAGTTGGGCTAAGTGTAAGGTAGCTGCGGTTTAGCTGTTAAAGAAGTTATACATTCTCTAATCATAATTAGAAAAACTTATTCTTAATACGAATCGGAAAACGTTTAGGTAGAGCTGACACAGGCGGCCGGCTTCCAAAAGTTTCCATCTCAGAATATAAATTTCTGGTATATTTTTACTAGGTTCTTCAACATGTCAGATTTGAGTCAGTTTGGCTGTAGGAATTTGTATTAGGATTGTAAGGATCGAAGCCTATAGCAGCTTAAGATGAGTATGCAAGTGTATTGTGTGATTGTGAGCGATAAATAATTCAGATGTAAAGAACCCATTGGTATTATAGAAATACGTGAAAAATACGTGAAAAAATGTGTTTATGATTAATTATTAACATGTTTGGAGCAAGTTTAAATTTAAGTCAACCCAGGAGAATGAGATGCCTTATAAAATCTTGTGGTAATAAAACTTTATAAAATGCATTCTAAAAGAAAGTGTTTAAAATACCAACTGCATACATTTCAACCCATATCGCCTACATCTTGTCCCACATCCCAAGGTGAAAAGTAAGGTTTCCTTGAGATGGCTCCGTGGAAAATTTAAAGCTGCATTTATGTTAGTTTATTTTTCAAGTGTTGGGTAATTTTCCAACATTTTTTTATTTACGATATGCACGTATTTCTGTCACATCAAGTGCCGGTTTACATCTTTACACGTCTTTTAATTTTCTAGAGATGTCAAGCTTAATTACCTTAACCTCGTTTATCTCTGCTTTCTACGTTAAATTTATTTAATGCTTTGTATATCATAGTTAAGCTGGATTTTAGGTCATTTCAAGTCAGTCATATATATATTTACGTACATAAGCGTTTACACCTGCGTTCTTTAAAGGAAAGGCGGGGGTGTAATTTTGAATTCATGTAGCATCTATTGTTTTAAACTACCACGGAATTGAGGATAAGCCTATTGCCGTTTTTACAGATACTGTGCTATAAGTAAAAAAATCCTGTAAAAAAAAAAACAAAATATTTTGCCCACCCAGTGAATCGTAGCAGGAACATTGAGATCACACGTCAACAATACAAAGGATTTTTCTCTCCTTAAACGTTTCATAAAACATTTGTATGTTTAAATATTGGTTAAATTCCATATAAGTTGCTTTATATTAAAATAGCACATCCATCGTAGCGTATGATCTTAGGAAAAAAAGTTACCTTTATTACGCCCACACAACTGTACACATTACAAACTATACAAAGACTTAAAAAAAATAGTGTTCCCGCTCAAACCTTTCACTGTTATTGACTACCCCTCCCTTATCCAAATGTATCGACCTATGCAGTATGCACCTCGAAATTTATCGATCCCCAAATCTGTCGTCTCATCGCTAACCCGTTCCCAATTAATTACCAACCATTGTCCACACATGATAGCTTCTTACACGATACAAAGGACACGGATGTGTCGGGCCAAATAATTTATATATCGGCCATAGAACCGAACCCCGTTACGTCCCACTGCACCGTGCGATTTACTCTGCCAGTAACAAGGTGGCCATTGTGAAGGAACAATAGAAGCAGATGCCCTTTATGTATTGATCAAGACGCATCTTGCTGCAAAAACAGTACGTATTCGATGATTGTGAGGTGAGATATGGAGACTATTTACTGAATAAGAGTGTAGTGATATCATTATTGCAAAAAGGAAAGCGGTATTTTTATTAATCCATTTAAGTTTTATTACGTAGTTGACACGAACTCCTCTTGTAGTGAATAACAATGTTTGTGGGTTTCCTAAAGGAAATAATAATTAATTAAATCGATCGAAAATCAACTTGTTATGGAAAAACTTGCAGCTTACTTTTTTAACTCTAATTTCGAAAAGTCAAAAGCAAAAAAAAAGTCTTAGCATCTTTATGCCCTTCCATTCTCCTAAGTTAACCATTTTCTCAAGCCAGTACAATGAACATTTAAAACTACAAACTAGAAATTCTAAGTACTTTCCTAGCCCAAAATAACAAAAAAGTGTGGAGGAAACTGCGGGTACTCAGTCTCCCACGGCGTATTCAATTTGGAGCTCTCAAAAAGCCATAGTGAGCGGCGGTCGGCCGGCCACGGCGAAATCCCTCGCGCCTTTAAAAATTCCTCGATTTATGCAGTCACACTCAATGGAACGGATTCAACTCAAAGCGACGTATCGGACGGGACGTTTTACATATGAAATGTGCGACTGATAGTTTTTTTCATTGATTCCACGCGATATTGGTGTCAAATGGGCTGAGCTGAGTGGAGTGAAAAGGTGCTCAAATTGAAGGTGGGGGTATTGGCTTTGAGTTTTATTCTAAGGTGGCTCAGTGGATTTGTGGGTGACTGTAAGCTTGGGAGACAGTAAGATTTCTGATGTCAAAGATAAATAAGGCAAGCTATAAACTTATTTTTGACAACTGATTTTATAAGCGTTCTATCATTTCGTAAGTCAAACATATCAATTCGCCCAATTCCAATTATTACAACTAAGAAATCCTATTAAAGCTCAATTTCTTAATGTTAATACAATAGTATTACTACAATGTTAATTCAACTGACATTTTGTGTGTTTGTTTGACATTTAAATTAAACGTCAGATTTGACAGAACAATTATGTTACAAATATATTCTGATATCATTTAATACATCATATTGAAGACTTGGAGGGTTTGTATTTTGCAGAATAGTCCATTGGTGCGGCATTTAATCTTAAGATCCTAAGTGAGATTCTCGCGTCGAATAAAGTTTTCCATTGCGAGATTTTTAATAGTTGTTCGGAATGCGAAAACCTGAAAAATTTGACCTTACAACTTTCAAAACATAAAAATATAGAAAAATCTTCATAGTAAATATTTTTTATTCAAATAAATCTTGTAAAAGATTTCTGAAATCGTCATGCAACATTATACCACCACGGCTCCGGAACGTGTAATGGCTGCGGCGAAGAAATGGCGCAAAAACTCCCTCAGAAACAAGAATTCATCTTTTTCATAATAATTTACTCGTCAAATGCGTACATTACATTTTTGTATGATAGATACATATATTTTGGGAATATATACGTTACAATCTACTCCTTTAAACGTCTTTTACAGATTTCGCTTATTTTTCTCGTTAAAACAATTAACACGAATATTTTGCCTGACATTTAAACAAGAAAATACTCATTTAAATTTCTTTGCAAGTGTCTATAAATTAGGTGACGTATAGTTATGATCAGCCAATTCTCGCCATAGAAAATTATATATTTTATCAATAAATAATTGTTTCAAAGAATATTGAACCTAGGTAAGGTATAAAATAGATTTCGTTGAATTTCATATCTCATGCATAATATTACATTTTATCACTGGGGTTTTTGCTTTACCTTACACCTATAGAACTCTAACGAAAATGGAACCGAAAATCTTTTACCGACGATGCCACTCCGCTGATTTTCCAGTGAAATGGCACACACCTTTTTAACTCCCGAAATCCTGCAGTTCGTCCGAGCAATAGAAACATCGTTGGGTTTTAAATGAATGGGAATGGGGTGGCGTTGGAGCAAGTAAATCTTTTTGTTAGCAACGCTGATCTTTTCACATGCATCCGAGGCAAAAGAGACTTGAATGGACTCACCCCTTCATCTGGCATGGAAATAATGATGCAAGGATTCGTTGCACACAAAAACCGGTGGAAAAATTTAATTATAAAAGTCTGTGAATGAGGTTTTGTAAGTATTTTAAGTACCCTCGCTTGGCTTTATAATCAGGGCTGGTGTAAAGGCTTTTCACGTAATAACGTTTAGATTATGTTGCAAATAAGATGAATTAAGATTAACATTTTTTTTTTTGTAATTAATGCTTAATTTGACAAAATTCGTGTCATTTTATTCGTCAATAACCCGTTGTTTTGTATGAATACACCAATTTAAATTTGATGAATATGCAGTCTAATTCATTAGAGGTTATCCATCCTACAAGATAATATGAATAACATTTACAAAACACATAATAATAATTAGTAATATTATTGTATGCAAGTACATACATAATATGAAAATTTAATATACGCGTCACTAAAATCAATTCTTCACCAGAAAACGGCTCTTATTTGTGATAAATGTAGGTAACATTATAACCAAGAAAATATAAACCAAAGTTCTTACTAATAAAACGATTAAATTCAAATCCATATTTTCGAATTGAAGTTTAATAAAGCTGAAGGTTAATACCATTTATCCATACAATCACAATTCGGTATTCGAGTATTTAGAAACGAATTCATCTGTAGCGTTCTGTCTAGTTCGAAGTCTAGACTAGACGAATAAGCCCCGAAGCGAAGTGTCCGCTCTGGCCGGCGATTCGTCAACGTCATCTGTGCGAGATAAAACGGCATTTTGTAATATCGGTTTAGATTTATGATCGCGTGCGCTTGTACTACGCTTCGGCAGATTATGGAAGGGCTTTGTGCTGCTTGAGGTTTAGTGGCAATACAAATTGGAAGTTTTAATACAATTTTTTCTACGTAACAAGAGGTTTCTTTGATGATTACAAAAATTATTAGCGCTTACTACTCTAAGATTTTTCAAAGCATTAAAAATGGTTGCATATCCGTAAAAAAGCATAGGTTTGTTTTATTTTTATTCAACTACTCCACATCCTTGACAAAAGAATAAGTTTGTTTTATTAAATTGATTCATTAGACGTTTAATAATTTTAAACAAACAAAATGAGGGTATATTTAAGTAAGGTTAAGCCTTATTCCATCACGAAGGTCTTGTATTATTTGGTAACACAGAATAGAACACTATTCATAATGTTTAG
The DNA here is from genome assembly GCA_030295005.1 of Cephonodes hylas. Taxonomy (NCBI): domain Eukaryota; kingdom Metazoa; phylum Arthropoda; class Insecta; order Lepidoptera; family Sphingidae; genus Cephonodes; species Cephonodes hylas. Next base: position 18,585,580 of record AP025361.1, read on the forward strand.
GGTACAAAGCTAGTTTGCTTTCAAGGAATATAGGTAAAATTTGTTCTTATAATATTTAGAACATGTGGATGAGGAATTTTATTATAATATTGAAGGTCTCAATCGTAATGACTTTAACGTTTTTGGACAAAATTGTCTGGCTTATTACGATTTATGACTAGATATATTTGGCCACAGCTTACGCAAAGCCTACGGCGATTTTTTTATAAAAAAGCCTCCATGAACAGCGTTAGTCCTTAGCACAAGAACAGCGACTAATTCGATACTATTCGATGCTAAAATTCAGACTCAATCAGTCTTATCCCTCATTTAAGTACCGTAAACACAAGTGATCTCTCAAAACAATTACTTAAACTGAACGCAATGCTAAAAAGACATATTTTTATTAATTCCCGGGCACCAGACGAACGGAATGCTCAAGACTAGGCCGGGACGATCCATCAACGTCATAACGTGATAAAATGACATCACCGCCGTTAGATTTATTATTGTCTTAGGTTAACTGGAGTGGCATGCGTTCTTAAGCTTTTGAGCTGCTTGATTTATCGTTCTTCTTTGTTGTATCAACTTCCCTTAATAAAGGGTACGTGGAGTTTTTGAATGTTGTTTGCGTTCTTTAAGCGCTTTGGTGTATTTCAGACTGGATTACCTGGATTAAATACCACTACAGATCTATGTAACATCTCCGTCAACTACCTTTATAGGTCTATTAAGAACTTGAAATACCTTCTGGAGAAAAAATTGTAAAAGGGATGTAAAACAGTAGGTATTTATTATTCAGAGTCTCGAGTCTAAATTCTGAAGTCTAAAGCCTGAATTGAATCACTAGTGTTATGACAAGTAAAATTAAATGTGCTTCATCAGTTCTAGATAGATAACTAAGAGGATTTTACATTTAACTTTTCGTAGAACAGAGTAAACCATTTATGTAATCAGACTGTAATATACGCCTCTCACAAGACCAAAACATAATTCTATTTTCAACAAGCGTATATTAATGAGGCAGCTATATTAAATAGCAATGTAGAAGATTAATTCACGACAGACATATGAATGCTATTTCAAAATGTCATACCCAGGTCGTCTGGAAATCCTGCCGGCGGTGCATCGCCCGACGTCAAACATTTAAAACACAATATTAAAGTTGGTGGCAGGTTTTAATTGCGCAAATATTTCCACTTGAAACAAGCTCGTAGGAAGTTCGGCGTAACATGTATTATGCGAAGTGTACACGGGATACGGGGAATTACACAGTTTTTATATGGAAAGCTGTTGAATGACTGATTTATTTTGATCTGATGCCGTGTATATTGGTAAAAAGCATAATTTTGCATAAACACATCAAAATTGGGGTTGTTCTATTACTGGTTGGGAGATCAGCATTTTGTTTTGAAGTATACATTTTTTTTCGTGAAACTTGGTATATTTTAAAATTTACCTTATGTTGTAAATCCAGTTAGGATGGAAAAGATATATTTTAAATAATTAAGAAATATTTTGAATATTTTTTTTAAGTGGCATTGGTTGTGACAGATAGTAATCATCATGACGATCAATGACTTTATCAACCTACGCTTAAAAGACTAAAGAATGTCAATAGTAACGAGCAAATGAAGCAAAATTCTTTTCCATCGACATTTTCAGTCTGAATTTTCGGAATAATCTATGTAACTAAGAGAAATACATTTAATTTAAAATTCTGCTTTCAGTATTGGCAACTCAGCTTAACATCGTATCGTAATAAACGCGCGTTTGAACCTTTTTGGAAGCTGTAGTGTGTGGAGGCATTGACTTTTTGCTTCACTATTGGCTTTTATACATTTTTTATTTCCTCCCTTTTTTACAACACACAACTTGCTATTATACGAGAGTCATTGAACTCGGTTTTAGCCTTGTCTTATACTTTTATTAATCCTGATACTCAGCCTATCCCTATCCACGGCTGAACGTAAGTCTTCCCAAGAAAATGCCAATCATCCCGGGCTTGAGGGACCCTCCACAACTTTTCCCAAGTAGTCGGACCATCTCGCTGCAGGTCGTCTAGATATCACTTCTAAGAAGTATGGGTGATCTAAAGTGATGGTACTTCCATAGAAGCCCAGATTGCGTTAAAAAAAGTTCGAATACTTTCTAAGACAATCTTTTTTCTACAAAAGCAATTTGACATACAAATTACAATACCGAGACCCCACAAAAACAACCGTAACCTAGATCATACCCAATTAACCTGCTACTTTTCAGGGCTTCTATACCTACCTACCACAAATCTACACTTGCATAATTCAAATTCGCAGTGAATTTGAACGTGGCTCTTTCCCAAAGGTCAGTATAGATTAGACCTCTAGATCCGAGTCACCTAGCGAGGATCGGGGTAAATCCCGGCTGACGTCCCGTTATAAATGCTCTGTAACACCCTGGGCTATCATAAAGGCATTAAACGATTACATGGCGACAGGCCGCTCTTCATTACAACTACAATTTATTGGTGTCACTGTTTTAATGTAATGTTAGTTTTAATGACATAATAAAAGAGAAATGATAATTTAATTTCTTTTGTTCTGAAAGCAATAAGATTGCCGTTAGTATACATTAGAAATAAAAAATATGTATTTTTACGTAAACACAAAACGTACCTAATAATTGGACGTACACATCGTAACAACTTTGTAAGCGATCAACTGATTGATTTTCAGCGACCCTCTAAGTCATCACACAAACTTTAAAAACAGCCTTCTGCTATATAGATAAACAAAAAACAGCAATTTCAAGACCTGAAGCAACTATTTTCAGCTATATGAGAACTGAAAATGAATCATGATACTCCCGACATGTCTCAAGTAATTACTTCCAAAGTATAATACTACAACATTTAGCGAAAGTTCTCGTAGTTCAATCAGATTACCATTTATAATCGTCCCTTCGAGTTAGCGTAATTCAATTGGGGCTCGTTACAAATTCCTTTTTGTTTTTTAATTCATTATATTAATTAGTACTTAATGACTGGCCGGCCATTAGCTGTAGTACTTGTGACATTGTAAAGGGTTGCCTTCGCGTCGCATGTCCGAAATTTATTTGAATAAATTACGCAAAACAGGAGAAAACTGGTGAATTTTAACCCGATCCAGAGCGTGACTGACCGAGGACGGCGCCCAGCACCCGCACTGAATTATAAATAATCTTTCTTCTCTTTTAGGATAGGACAAATTTATCTTGAAAAACTATACACTTAAAAATTTAAGAACGTAGAGTTTTAAAGTCGTGTAAATGGGGCTGTATTTTTTGGTGTTTTGTAAAATCCAAATTAGGCGCTTGTACGGTAATGGTGTGTTGCAAAGTTGTTCATTTAAATCAATTACTATAAAATGAATGAATAATAAAGCTAGATATAACTAATTCCTAATCAATGTAATTTTAATAAGCATTTATGTATTAGGCTATCATAACGACCAATTACTTGTTCTAATGGTAGAATTTTAATTGTTACTATGAAGATCAATTAATTATAGTACTAAAAGTTTAATTTAAAGCCAGATAAATATTATGTAACAGAATAACGTAAAAAAACAAATATGTATTCAGTTAGAATCGGCTTTGATTGTACCATAAAATTGTCTCATTAGAATATATAATAATAAATTAAATGTAAGGGCTACACTTTATTTAGAAGTTTATTATCTGTTCATTTTATTCAATTCCAGAGGTCAATTATGATTCAATTTTAAGATATTTAACTAGATTTTCTTTCTATTTAAATTTTTAGCCGTATACGAACTAAATTTTAAACTAGCCGGTACATATTGAGCTTTAAAACAGGTCGACAAAGTTGTTTAGCCGAGATAATAACTATATTTCATCGATGGGCGCAATATTTACATAGTAATTATGTAAAATAATTTAATCTACTATCAGATTCACGGAGTTTATATATATAATGCTGCCAGTTTTAAGCAACACTTGCCCGTTCTTCTCTGGTAATGACTGCCTTACGAACAGTATGGTAAATTTTTGAAATGATTGAATCTAAGTGATGGATTTGACATTTTATAGATGCAATACATACTATTTCTTTTCATTAACTTAACGTCATGTTTTTGCCATCTGTATAGACACACAAATAGATATAATATGTATGTAATACGTGGTAAAAATATTGAGACACAACTATCTCTAGCAATTTACGACCATCACATCAGCTAACTGAAGAAAAAAAAGTCAACTTTGCAAATAATTTAATCGCAAACGCATCCGCAAAAATCACTTAAGCAACTCCCATGAATGTATAATGAATATCGAACTTCGGCACTCATCAGCGAACATTACCGACGGAAAGTTGGGAATCTTTATAAATTCAAAAGAGCCCAAGCAGTTTGAACTCTATCGGGCGGCCCTTGAATTGATTCGTGGGTGATTTGCATGGAAGACGTTGCAGGCGACTCAGCAATAACTGGCGACTCGAAAACTAATCTTCAGTGGCTGCAAGTGGCCCTCTGGCCGGCGGTTTTATTTTACCCAAGTGAAAGTGGCCTCGGACGTACCTACTAAAATCATTGAGACCTTGGTACCGGGTTTCGGATGTAATAAATTTTTAAAACTTATTTTATTCCAGTACCACCGTTGATAGCATACAGGAAAGGCAATCAAAATGTGGGCGGAGTAGCCACAGTAAATAAAGCGATCATACTGAGTTAAAGTACATTAAAACGGTATTACCAGCATGGATCAACGCCAGCTGTTAATCTCTTTTATAGTTCCATCAGTCATTAATTTTATTCTTTTTAGAACATATTTCATTAATTCTTTTGTGCTTTTTTCAAGAAAGTTAAAGTCTTATGAAGCATAAATATTGATGACAAAAGTCAATTTGCAACGCACGAATTAGGTGATCATTAGTGCAAATCTTTCTTTGAAAATATTGATGAGATATTGAAATTCATTTGTAAGTTATGAAAATAATCAAATTTAAGTATTTTAAAGTAAATTCAAAGAGTGGTTTGTCATACTTTGAAATGCGTAATGATTTTTGAATTTGAAAGACATCGTGGCTAGGAATATTATTACTATACCTACTGCCTTTTTTGGGCAGATTTCACAGAATCCGTACTCCTACTGAGAATTTCCTAGTGGAACAACCCAGTAAGACTTTTCCCGACACGATAATCGACCTCAAATTCATGGATTAATATAGATACTGCAATTGAACTAGACCTCGTGTTTGGGTTCAATCAATCGTCCAGTAAGCCGATGCGTTTGAATACAAGTGTGCTTGGTGACCTAATTAAATCACAATACACACTAGTACAAGGAGTGTTGTCTGGAAGATAAAGCGCATTCGAATCCTATGTATAAAATGAATCTTCACGATGTCTTACTACATCGTGAAGATTTAAACCGTAAGGCGTAAAAGGCGTAAGGCTATGTTCATGAGGATAACACTGGCCAAAAAAAACATTAAACAACCCTATAGCACAGTTGACTAGATAGCATCTTGCGAAACGAGAGGCCAAAGGTTCGATCCCCGCACTAAAACAATTTTTTGTGTGATCCACAAATAGTTGTTTCGGGTCTGGGTGTTTATGAGATAAAAAAAAATTCGTTGTTTTTGGTATCCTCGATACGGGACTTGTATCCTGAGGTCAGAACTATGTATGTGACTATTGTGTGTATTTTTTTTTTTTTAAAGCCTTCAGAAAGTATTTGCTAAAGTATAGTAAAATCGGTTAAATTTAATAGTAATATAATTTAATTATGTGCAGTTTTTATACTACGCGTGTCAACTGCGTCCAATGTTTCTGGTATAGCCCAATATTGTATTGAAAATGTCAGCCAAAATACTTCGCTAAACATTTGCTACCCAACATTTATTTATATTGCGTAATTTCGCTCTCAACGCCAGCGGTCCCATGGTGTAATGGTTAGCACTTTGGACTCTGAATCCAACGATCCGAGTTCAAATCTCGGTGGGACCTGGCTTTTTGTTTTATTTATTTTATTTAACTGATTCATGTTTAATTAAACCAGTTTTTTATTCGTAATTTTTTTTATGTGAAAATAATTATTTGTTAGGGAAAAAAAATTGAACCAATATTGAACAACCCAGGAACAAAAGAGGGGGCCTCTAAATCGCGTAGACAAATCGTCTTTTTTTAATGATGATGAACATCATTTTGTATACATTGTAAATATGCATTTGCAGACTGTTATATCCAACCGAATCAACTTTCTATTATAGAGTTATGTAAGTCGGACATAATATTTCTACGGAAATATACGGGGTTTAAGCAGTCATGTAATTTTGTTCTACGTCATGTGTGTGTCAGATTATAATTATTGTTATTAAATATTAAAAATTGTAGGAAGGCTTTAGAAATATTTATAGACTGCAACCTATTTTGGTAATAAGTTGACAATGCCCGGTTTTTTATTTGAATGTATTAAAAAAAATGTATGGAATATTATTTAGGACACACACACTTGAACTAAGGATACAGTTGCAGTGAAAATAAAATCACTTTTGTCTGATGATGCTTTTTAACTATGCCACTAAAAAATCATAGATACTTTGTGTGCCCTACATATTACGTAAAGAAAATTGTTTTAATTTCTTTATTTAAATAATATAACTGCTTGTGCTAGATATGAAGCATGTAAGCTAACCTTGTCTATCACACACTTTTTCATATGACAACTCCATGCGATTACCCAACTATTGCTATCTCTTTCCTTCATTAACCGCTCACATCACGCAATAATCAATGCCAGTAGAAGGCCACTGTGTTAGCGCGACGCACGCGCCTACGTCATAAAACCCGACCAATTTAAAAATAACCTAGACTCACGCGACGCTGTTTACATCACACCGTTTACATTTGGACGTGTTATACCTGTTTGTGATTGGTTAGACATTATGTCATAGTGATATGTGCGAGATTAGGGATTTAAAACTTATCAATTTGAGTACGATGCCGGGTGTTATGAAGTGAATAATGTGACAATTGCTGTGGATGGAATATTAATTAATATTGATGATTTTATTGAAGACAAAAACAAGATTTAGATGGGAGAGTTGATGGAACTATAAACTTTGAGGCAAAAACGATATATAAGTCCATAATTTTTTATTTACTTTATAAGTATAACGTAAATTTTAAGGATAACTACATCATTATTCAAAATATAGATACTTAGTAATGATTCAAGATGAAGTGTGGGAAACGAATCGTTTTATTTACACTCTTCGCTATAAATTTAGTGGATCAGCCGGCTCCAGAGGTAACAATACAACAAGGAGTATTGAGTGGCAAAATCAGTCCAGATGGAAGTTTCTATGAATATCTTGGGATTCCTTATGCTACTACTAACAGTAGCACTAGGTTTAAGGTTTGTTATTTTGTTTTATTTACAAATAATGACTTATTACTCCATCCATTTGGATAGAAATACGAAAATTGCTGGTTCTGGAATAGAATAAGGGAAAGAGATACCATGGTCTCTGGATAAAATAGTCTGGTAGAATAGGTTTCTCTCTAGTTGTTACTCTACTTGATGATATTTGATTTGATGCACCTAAGAAATGGTTTGCAACCATTGCTGTTTGAGTATCGGACCTTAGTAAATTGTCGTCTCATTCAACGTTGAAAAAAACTATCGTTACGATATACACATGGTCGTGTGTTGTTTTACCGATCGTGTCTGCAACAGATTTCCAATTTTCCTACACAGCATGACATCAAGTAATTTAAAAATAATCTGTACACTATCAATTAAAAAGTTATAACTGTTCGTATTTAAATAGGTATCTACTTTAATTATTATTTTACCGCTGATGAAGGCCGCTTGTGACGAAACAAGATCCAGAAGATTGAGTCCAGCATTGGTTGGGTTTTAGCTAATCTTTTTTGTTATATTTAGTATCTTCATCAACCCATATACGCCCACTGCTGAGCACGGGTCTCCTCTACCATTGAGAGGGTTTAGGCCATAGTCCGCCACGCTGGCCTAGTGCGGGTTGGCGGACTACACACCTAAGAAATTCCTAAGAACTTTTAGGTGTGCAGGTTTCATCACGATGTTTTCCTTCACCGTTAAAGCAAGTGATAATTCAATTTGAATACACACATAACTTCGAAAAGTCAGAGGTGTGTGCCTGGGGTCCGAACCCGCGACCGCCGAGATTCTCGACCGCGCGCTTAAACCTCGAGGCCATCACTGCTATATTTAGTATATCTTTATTATTTAATCAAAATTGAACTTTGTATCGGATAATAAAACACTTGCATCAATTTAGCACTTGCTATCATGACTTGTCATTCTCATAACAATGTTTTCTTCTGTTTAGATCCGCTGAGATAATCATAAGTCGATTGTGAGCAAAGTTTGGTATTAATAATCATGTAATTATTATTCAAAAATTCTAGCTAACATAAACGTATAAGAAATAATAGCTATAACAAAAACTACTTATAACTCATCCTTACGTATGCGGTTTCCACTAATTATAATTATTCACATGAATTTCGTTATTATATTGTTAGATACATACAATCTTGACTGTACATATTTCATATTATAAGGTATTTGTATTTAAGGGCGGATAAAACAAACATAGCTTCAAAAGTATTTTTAAGCTCACTTAGTTGAGCTTATTCAGGTTTTTCAAAGCAATAAAATAAAACAACACATTCCTAAAATGGCCCAAAGTTCTATAGCTATAAAGTCTTAATGAATCTTTTACATAAAATATAAATTTTACAGGCACCGCTACCTCCACCATCGTGGGACGGCGTTTACAAAGCAATCGATGAAATATATCAGTGCCCACAAAACTCTATATTTGGTGTAGTAGGAACAGAAGATTGTTTGAAAATCAACGTATATGTACCTGTTAATGGAAAAAGGCCTCTGCCAGTCATGGTCTTCGTTCACGGAGGAGCATTCATTTTGGGAAGTGGTGGAAAAGTCATATATGCACCAGAATTTCTGGTAAAACAAGATGTCATCCTAGTCACATTCAATTATAGACTTGGAGCTCTCGGATTTCTTTGCTTAGGCACTAAAGATGCTCCCGGAAATGCAGGCCTGAAAGACCAGGTAGCCGCTTTAAGATGGGTGAAGAAAAACATAGCCGATTTTGGTGGAGATCCAGATAATATTACTATTTTTGGGCAAAGTGCTGGTGGCACTTCAGTTTCCTTATTACTAGCGAGTGAGACAACCACTGGTTTATTTAAGAGAGCTATAGTCCAGTCTGGATCTTCAATATCAAGTTGGGCTATTAACAGATACCCAGTATGGGTAGCTAGCCTTATTGCAAAACATTTAGGACACGATACCAAAGATCCTGATAAAATCTACCAATTTTTATCACAAGTTTCATTCGCAGACTTAGTAAAAGCGAAACCGGAAAAACCTCTCGGCAAATATTTAGACTCACAATTGCTGCATTTACCGTGTGTCGAAAAATACATACCTGGCGAAGAAGCATTTATAACCGATTTACCATATAATTTAATAACCCAAAAACCAAAAACAAACGTATCAGTTATGTTCGGAAGTACAAGTAAAGAAGGTTTATTCATAGTATCGAGAGATGATGATAAAACAATACAAAAAAGGGATGAAAAATATCTCTTCGCATCTGATTTAGAATTACCTACAGAAGCAGAAGCGGAAAAGGAAGATAATATTGCGAGGCAATTTTATTTTGGTAACGATCGAATGAGTATGAAAAATCGATTGAACATATCAGATCTATTTACACATTTATACTTCGAAGTCCCTTCGATATTAGAGTCAGAGATGTGGATGGAACGTGTTAAGGAACCAATATACAATTATTATTTTAACTACGCTGGAGGAAGGAATTTTTTGAAGTATCTTACTGGATTTAAACACGAAACTGGAGCTTGCCACGCAGATGAGTTGTTTTACCTATTTAATGGGCGTCTTTGGCCTTTTCCTATCAGTAAAAAGGACCAACAAATGATAGATTGGATGACGAGACTATGGACCAATTTCGCGAAATATGGGTACGTAAAGTCATCACAAATATTATTTTACATAATTTATTTCATAGTATCGGTAACAATTCTATATCAACCAAAATAACATCGTTACTTTTTAAAATATTTTATCGATTATTTCTTGAGTTACTTAAACTATTTAATAAATCAAAAAAATGTAAAACATAAAGCTCTTTTTATGCGAAATGAACTGCATAAACGTAATAAAAGCCAGGTCACTGGTATCCAAAAGGTATATTTTCATCGTAACTCGCGAAATCCGCTTTTCGCGTAAATGCAACAAATTTTGACATATTATTTTCTAGAAATAAAGCTTTTCTCAAAATGAAGCTGGTTTTATATGAGCCAACATTTTCATTGTCTGACGTTTGAAAGTAACATTTAATATAGCAGACGGGATTAAAGTTAAATAAGAAAATTGTGAAAAATAATCAAAGACGAAATGTGGAAGTTATTTTTTTTTGTTTTTAGTGATCCTACGGCGACGAGCGATCTGCCAATTCGATGGTCTCCTAGCAGCAAAGATAACATCAGATTCTTGCACATAGACGAGAAGTTAAAATTAGGAGGGTTACCAAATCCACAAGCATATCGGTTATGGGGAAATATGTACAGAAAATACAGAAAAAAATATGTTGAAACATATTAAACAAATCTTTTATATTCTATTTTCTTTTATTTATTTCCTAATTAGTGTATTTATCTAACTTATTAAAAATTAAACGTACATGATTTTGGACTCAAATGATTTCGAGTGGACTTAGAACATTTCAAATTATTCGAAAGTAAAATCCAATTACGCTATCCTTGACCAGAAGGTAAATCGACTGATAAGATACCAAGCTTATCATTAGACGTCTCAATATATGTGTAACATTACTATACAGTGTAACATAAACATTTAGAGAGAATTGTGTGTATGTAGAGAATGAAGTACTTAGTATTGTTTTCTTTATTTGCTATGAATTTAGTAGATCAACCGGCGCCAGAGGTTGAAATAGATTCAGGTGTGATCAGTGGAAAGATAAGTTCTGATGGAAATATTTTGGAATATTTAGGAATTCCATACGCTACCGCTGAGAGGTTTCGAGTAAGTTTATTTTTTCTGTGTCCAGTCGATATTTCAGCGATATTTAAGTATAAAATGATCGGTTAGAGTATTTAAATTTGTCGGTCTTCTTGGTATAACAAGCGCTGGTTACTTCAACTTGTACTCCTATTTTTATTCTTAAATCTACGTACATTAATTGTTCTCCTAGTGGATACAAAAAATGTGTCTTGAAGAAAATACTCACCAATCTAAACATAACTGTTAAACTTTCAGTCGGTTTTGTAGTAAGATAGAAAATAAAATATGATAGTAAACAATAAACAAAATGTAATAACAACCATACACAAACAATTACTTTACTTTTCAGGCACCACAGTCACCTCCAAAATGGAAAGGAGTTTTCAAAGCTATAGATGGATCATACCAGTGCCCGCAGCCAACACCTTTCGGCGTTGCCGGTTCTGAAGATTGCTTAAAAATAAATGTTTACGTACCGGCAAAGGCCAAAAGACCACTTCCAGTCATGTTTTACGTTCACGGAGGAGCTTTCTTGTTAGGAAGTGGAGGAAAACTACTCCTAGGTCCAGACTTCTTATTAAAACATGACGTTATTCTGGTTACTTTTAATTATAGGCTTGGAGCTCTTGGATTCCTCTGCTTAGGCATCGAACAGGCCCCAGGCAATGCTGGATTAAAAGATCAAATTTTTGCAATAAAGTGGGTTAAAAGAAACATAGCGGCATTTGGTGGTGATTCCGATAACATAACAATATTTGGACATAGTGCTGGCGGTACATCTGTAGCTTTACTTCTAGCTAGTGAAGCTACTAAAGGATTATTCAATAAAGTGATAGTACAGAGCGGATCTGCCATAGCAAACTGGGCTATTAACCCTCAACCGCTGGCGATAGCTAAGTCCATAGCGAAACAACTTGGCTATGACACTAGCAATCTGCTAGAATTATATGAATTTTATAAAAATGCGCCCTTCAAAAACCTTATTGAGGCTACGGCTAATATTCCCATAAGTCAGCTTTTGGCTTTAAATTTGCTTCATTTGCCGTGTGTGGAAAAAGAATTTTCCAGTGTTGAACCCGCAATAACGGATTTGCCTTACAACCTACTGATGGAAAACCCTAAAAATATTTCCGTCATTTACGGATCAAATGATAAAGAAGGTTTATTTTTCGTAGCAGGCGAAACTAAAGAATCTCTAGAGAATGCCAATAAAAGATATCTATTTGCTAGTGACTTAGTATTTAACTCTGAAGACGAAGCTGCTCGCGTATCAAATACAATAAAAGAATTTTACTTCGGTTCAGAGGACATCAGTAAAAAGACTATAATGAATTTATCTGAGATTTACGGCCAGCTCTATTTCGAAGAACCAGCAATTTTAGAGTCTGAGATAATGAAGAACAAAGTGGAGGCACCTATATATAATTACTATTTCACGTACTCAGGAGGTCGAAATATGGTGAAGGAACGCAGTGGGTACGGTAATGTCACTGGTGCCTGCCACGGTGACGATATTTTGTATTTATTCGATGCTCTTTTCTGGCCGTATAAAATAAAAGATAAGGATCAAATTGTGATTGATTGGTTAACCAAAATGTGGACAAATTTCGCTAAATTTGGGTAAGTTTTCGACTTCATTCTAATTTATATGTCATTCTATAACTCTCATCTTAATTTGAGAGAAGCCCTAGAATGCACACATAAAAATATTTCCGTAATTGAACTAAAAACGACTTGCTAGCCGAGTCCAAATACAATACTCTAATCAGCACACAATGTTTTAAATCAGTAAATTGATTTGCTTCACAATTTTCCATCAATTTTTACTTATCCATACAAATCCCTATGAAATTGCAACTGATTCACATTTTCCAGAGATCCTACACCGGATACAAACAATGATCTGCCAGTGAGATGGACGCCAAGTACCAAAAGCAAATGGAATTTCCTGTACATCGGTAACGAGTTGAAAATGGGTCAACTACCGAATCCAGACGCCTTTAACTTCTGGAAAGACATTTACGAGAAATACCGAAATTTAGACATAAAGAAAATGCCACCTTACGTTTTATAATTTTATTATATCGCACTAGTATTACAATAGTGTTATAACTCAAAATACATCGAAATTGACATAACACTATAATTAAACGTAGAATTTAATTCCTCACAAGTCATGAAAACTGTCATAGGAATAATGCAGAAAATGAATAAGTTATGACGTGTTAAGACATTATCCATGACTGACCGGTAGTCTAACCCTCCATCCCAATATTGTGTCATCTTTAGTTGCGACCAACAGTGATCGAAAAAGTGCATGCCGCTTGTTGCATTATTTCGAGTTCCAACGTTATTACTGGATCAGGTATGTAAAATTCATAGTTTTATTTTGAATTAATACAGTATTGTTGATTTACACTTGACATAGTTTTGTTCTTATTTTTAGTTAATACACTATTACTGATTTACACAAGCTTTAATAAAAATAATATTTCTACTTAAGACACTATAATTGACTAAGTTAGTAATTTTTGACATAATACAGTTTTGTTGAATTATAACTTTAAATCGATTTTTTGCATGGTCTATATATTTATTAATAATAATATTTACTTTAAGTTACAGTATTACTTACAATTCGATCGAATGTGTAGCAGTTTAATGCAAATAAAGCTTATAAACTTTTTTATTTAAAAAATTAGAGTTACTTCACTCTTTGTGACAAGCATCAGGTTGGGAGGTGGGTAGGAATGTATTTAACAAAATAAATATTTATTTAATTTGCAGGTTTAGTACCTATCCATCGAGGGCCACCAGTAGAAGGCAAATGACGAACTTGGTGTGAATTCATCACCGTCATTATTGTCACAGGTGAATAAAAACGATCAAACTGCTATCCAGGTAGAAGACATTGATACTACGAAAGTGCAATCGACACTTTCGACACCGTCATCATCTACAGTTCATTCAGTACTTCAACAAATCGACGTAAACAGTTCCCCGAGTATGATTGTAATCAAAAGAAATATTACATTTCACCCATCCACTAAGACCAGAGCGACGATGTTGATTCCCATCATGATCCACATTTCGTTCCTAATTCACCAAGAAAGGAATCTAGGGTAGATTACTAAGAGGTCAAACAACAAAATGTCCAGGTAGCTCTTTTTCTGGAAGCTCTTCTTCAAGCGGCATGGATGATAGAGTCGTGAATAATGTGAGTCCCGTTGCTGGAACCAGTGGGCTGACTACTGAATCAAATATTTTATCGGAATAGCAAAACAATAATACCTGGGGCAGGAAGAGATGGAGAGGATACATATTGCGAGACCTGGAAAATGCAGGTTAAATTGTTGTGTAAAAATAAACGAGACATCAAGACAAGATTTTGTTTGCTAAAAATTGATTAAAAACAAAATTTTAATTATAAATAGTGTAAACTACACTATTTATCAAGATTAGGTAAGACTGTTTTTGTCTTGAAAGGTTTATGTTATTTTACAAAATGTTTCAACTTGTTTTTAAGTAGGTATCAATTATCACAGCTAAAAAGAATAATCTGGTTTTATTTAATAATATCCTAACCAAAAAAATAAAGAGATCGTATTAAATGGTATATTTTACTACCATTTACTCGGAATTCGTTTTCGATTTATTGTTGTTATGCCAAAAAGTGAGTTTAAAACGTAAAGAAAATGACTTATTCAAACTGTCGTAACACAAAATATTTCAACAATAATGACGTAATTAAAAATAATATTTTATTTTGAACATTGTGCTTGGAAAAATACTGTCTTAACTCAAAATTCGTTAATAATTTCCCTATTATTATTATTTTTTTTAAAAATTAAAAAGGTAATGCCTTCAATTTCATTCCAAAAACACATAAAACATTCATTATATTCGTACCTATTACAGAAAGTGACAAATTAGTTTTTCGTTGATTCTGAAAAATCGTCTTTTTTGAGTTACAACACTATTGTAATACTAGTGCGATATAATAATTTTTTTAATATTAAAAAAAATACTGTAAATAAGAAAGTTGTTTAATTAAATTTCCTTTGTTTAGACATACTATATCCCTCACCCATTTCATTGGCCGTTTTTATCATCCCACCTAGCACGGGCAAAGTAGGCCTCATCTATTTTAGGGCACATTTTAAGACTCCGTGATCTTACAAAGAATACCTATAGGAAAACTAAAGGTATTTAAAACTTTTGCTATTGCGAATTTTTCTAAAGGAAAATCGTTGTAACACCGACCGACCACGTCACCAAATCTGAGACCTCTCGATCTCTTGATCCAAACCGACGATCTAGTTATGTCAAAAGATAGCATCTAATCCTTATTCTACTAACATCATTGTAATTTAATAAAACACTAACTGAGTACAGAGTGCTACTAAAGTCAATCTTGTTTCCAATTCCGTTTGATTGATATGATTGTTTATTAGACAAGTGATATGTTTTGCTCCCCATGCTCCCCTGACGGTGGCTGTGGCGCTAAATGTTTGATGGATTGCTATTTTATTACTGTATTCCTATTTAGACACAAAAGAGTATTTATATCAGTTAATAATATTTTGTTTAAATGGAATAATATGGTTTTTAATGTGGAGTAGAGTCAAGGAAATCTTTAGCTTATCAAAGAGTCCATCTTTAAATAGGGCGTTTCGTTATACAAGTAATAATTTCGCTTCTTTCTCTTAAAATTGTAAAGCTCGTATTGAACTCGTAGGTTTTTTTAGGCAGTAAGCTAACGCTGGATGGCAATTAGAAACCAAAGGTCTACAAACAATAATACTCTTTATAGGGCATCAAGTTCTTAATAATTAAAATATTTTTATCATAAATTCTATCTGACAATGGTTGTCACAAAAATAAACAAGCAAATAAATTTCTGTATTTGCGACACATTAGCTGTCAATAATGACACCCACCAATGACTTGATATCGGTAGTCAAACCTGAGAATTATAAATCGCCATACCCACATCAACACGGTCACTTCGTCTCGCTATATAAAATAGAAGCTTTAATATGATAATGGCTTAGAATCTTCTAGGGGAGTTTGAGCCAAATGTTAAAAATTTTGGATTCTTCGGAGTATCTATGTCCCACTTGAATGTAAGAAGTAGTAAAATATTCAGTGTTCAAATTGTGCCAAAAGTTTGAATTTTTATAAAATTTGATATATTGTACACACGGGTGGAAAGTTAATTCGCCGTTTGGATTATGTTGTGAGCGATTTGAGAGGTCACGTAATAATGAAAATATAATACTCATATTTATGTACATAAATGTAACAATATTTATTTTACGTGCATTTCTATTAAAAGCGCAAGAAAATTTGATACTTTATCCTTTTTCATGGCACGAGACACATTTTGGTGTGTATAGTTTCATATTGCTTATTATGTCTGTATCAGACTTTTACTATTGATATATTAAGATAAAGAAAAACTATGTTTAATATTATTCAAATAATATCTACGAATTCGCTTTACACTATGTATTTTTAATAAAACGAGATAGGCGTTTGATCAAACTCACATCTGATTAAAAAAATAAAAATATGACCAACGCTTCATGCCTAGTTGATAAGTACCTCTTCACTCTAGCTATCAAGAGCTTCAACATAAAATGTATGTATATCAAATAACAATAGCATATTCATTCAGTCATCATCAACCCATATACGCCCACTGCTGAGCACGGCTCTCCTCTACCATTGAGAGGGTTTAGGCCATAGTCCGCCACGCTGGCCTAGTGCGGGTTGGCGGACTATTCAGTCATAACTCATTTATTTTCATCTCAATAGCCACCGCTAACCACTTATACCTTGTACGGCCGCACTCAGACTGCTCCAAGTTCCCAACTACATTGTCTCTAGTTATGAATATTGTATAGAGGGCGCTACGTCCGCGCCAGTTCCAGCTTCTACAAGCCCCGTACGCTAACATTTTACTCTTTGTTAACATCGGTTCAACATGATAAGGAAACAGAGAGGGGCTTATTTGCTTTTACCGTGGTTAGAGCAGGACAGCAGTATGTAATTATAATTACGAAGTAATAATCTTAGCTAACATGGCAGGTAGTGGTTAGTTTGTTAGTCATTACTACGTCTGTGCTTTAAATTGGGTTCTATAAAATATGTTGACAAATTGTCTTACTTAGATGTCATAAGTAAAATGTACTGGTAGGAAATGGCGACAACTATTTCATTAAATTTTTAAGTCTATTATTTAGGTTATTAGCTACCATCACCTGATCGTGCCGTTTGATCTAAAGGTCCCAGGTAGAATTCTCGGGTCATGCAAAGTGTAAGTGGGTTTTTGCAATAGAAAATTCTCAGTACTAGCATGATGTCTGGAAATATGATCAAAAAAGAGAACAGGCTCGCGTTCAATGACGTGGGATTGATAAATACGTGGTTAAATGTGGGTGCAGAAATGCACTTATGCCTACCCATTCCATGAATAAGTACAGGCGTAAGTTAACACATGATTTGTTAAGTAGCGACATTATTATTTTCGCTATCAGAAACTGTGCTGACACTGACCTGACGTAGCAGATGATGTCCCGTGGATAAAGAACATAGTTTAGTTTTTATTTGGCCTGCACAAACGTTGCATTTCATTCCACAAAAAATATGATTTGCATAAGCTACAGATATAGATACACGAGATGCAAGAATGGTCATATTACAAAAAAATGGATGTAGCTTATTGTAATATTTATTGTTTAAGATTATTCGTCTGTATCTGCATCTGCAGGTAAAGATATTTTATTGTGATTTAAAGATATTTTGTTATTAACTCGGAAATTTAAATAGTGGTTAAATTCAACTCATCAATATAGATTCAATACATCTAAAATCAATCTGATAAAGCCAAAATGCTTTATGACTTGGCTGATTTGCGATGTTTCACGTAAATGTAATTTTCATTTAGATGTTAATTTGTAATGTTAAGTTTGTTCTGTTGTGATGGGACTGGCATGTCTCTGTTGGACAAAAGTCCCAAAACTAAATAAAGAGAAAAAAAAAACTTCTCGGTTATACCAGATGCGCTACAAGAAGCATTTGCATTAAATCTGCTGGTCTGTGCTTTTGTTCGATAAAAATCAATTAAGATTTTTAATGGCCATACCATTTCGGTGCTCTAAAGTACATTAACTTTGAAAACATCTTATCTTGTGAGTTACATCCCGAATTTCCCTTTAAAACGGCCCCAAAAAGAAACACAGATAAAAAATTACTCCCAAAACGCACACGGCAGGAATTTTAACAAGACATTTCCAGTTTTATCTCCGCGAATGTTTTCATTACTCCCCGCCCTACACGGGGGTGCAATTGCTAAATTTTATAAGTACTTAGCAATAAAATAAAATTTACGACGCTCGCCCACTTAACAGCCCCGTTGCTTAAAGATAACTTGGGACTTTGCGTTATTTATGACGAAGTTGGCACTTCCCATGAATGGGAGAGGTTATTAAAATTGTTTCTTGGTGGCTTTGTCTAAAGTCGGATGACCGACTAAACCGGAGTGCACCGAAATTCCCGTCTTTTGTTGCAAGAATTATGAATGATCATTTTGGTTGTTATTAAAAAGTATTTTTTCTAATTGAATGCCACTTCCAAGAAAGTAATAAATATGAAATTATGCAAATATGTAGAATATTTGGTATCACTAAAATTATTTTAAGAAGATTAAAAAACAGAACAAGTAGATGTTCTAATTTCCTAATGGATAAGCATATTTTGATGCTTTTAAAAATCATCATGTAACATAATGACCATATTAATAATTCGTATGATCAGCTTAAAATCCATCTACGGTATCGATTCAAAACCATTTGATCCGCAGAGGCAATGCAGGCACGTAATCCTTCATTATTCCAGAAATCCAATCTGGATCCAACCATCGACATGATCCCATTCGCAAGCGACAATATCTCGCATGCAAAATAATCTTCGGTGCATTTGCCATTCATTGAGCTTTAGATAAAGTGCTCGGACATTTTTATTTTTCCATATAAAATGTCTCCTTCCATAGATAACACTGACAGACGAATATCAACTCTAACTGCATGGAATAGTGTGGATAATAGAATATTCGAATATTTGAAATGGAGATTCGAGACTCTCGATTTTGAACAGGCTGCGAGCAAACATACGATTTTCTACGTATTTTATTGGCTCTCCTTTGTGATAGTGTGAATTATTTCTTATATCGTTTATTTGGCATAGGAATGGCATATTCAATTGAGCTGAAGCACGATGTGATGCCATTTTATGCCTTGCCTTTCCTAAAAAGGCACAATAGTGTATTATAGGGTTGGAAATAGCTTTGAGTTTTTGATCTGCTTACGCAGCTTTTGATATAAAACATAATTAAAAATAACATTTATTTTGTTTACCAGATGAGGGAAAATATTTAAAAAAATAAAACTAGACTTAGTTTGAATAATAATGTAAAACACGAAAGCAATAATCCAAGGCAGTGCTACAATTGCAGATCCTACGAAGTCGATAGCTATAGAAATACTCCTATGTGTTCCAATCGTAAACTCAACACAATCCCTTCATCCATACAAGAGACGTGAACATCGGCAGTCGTTTATGCAAACACCAGCCCGCTAAGTCCCGCGATTGTGTTAGACATTCTTCCGGCTTGCAGTGAAGCCGGGGCTTACAACCCGTAACACCCCTAAACAACAGCCGGCAATATTGCCGCGGTAATTTGAATTACTGGCATAATTGGCCAGTCAACTTGGCAATTTGAATTTGCGGCGTAAAGGGGAGGAGCGAAATTGTCCTGTTTGCTTAATAAAAGTTTATGCGCGGCGCACGAAGCGAGTGTTTATATCGATTGCTTTATAACTAAGATCGGAGTTGGTCGAAATTTTGTCATCGTTAATTTTATTAATAAGATTAATGATTATGATCATCAAGCTCCAATCTTTGCTAAGGGTTACATCATAATAAGCTGGCATAATAATAATAAAATAAAATAGAGATTAAAGACTAATATGGTGATTTTCTTAATTAAATTGAACTAATAATTATACAAAGTCATAAACGAGATCACAAGACAAATATCAGTGGTTCACACGAATATGTTGGTGTTGAAATTGCAGCTTTGTATTTCAAAGCTGAGGTAATGGGTAAGAGGAATTAACTGTTAATCCACTAAACTGCACTAATGCGGGTTTAGTGACTTTACATTACCTACCCTCTAAACTATTGTAAGAGAGACTCGGAAATAAAACGATGTTTCTAATTTAGGATAATTTAGGGATAAAAAAAATCACTGCCGCTATGTTCCCTTTTTGCGCCACCAAAGGAAAATAAGGAGAGATGCATTGGTGAGAACATACTACAACAGAGATTTTTGCGCTGGAAAATCTAATAACACTTTCTACTCAGAAATCAAACCCGGAATCTCTATACCTTGATTGCACATAACTAATATATTCAGT
The DNA here is from genome assembly GCA_030295005.1 of Cephonodes hylas. Lineage (NCBI taxonomy): Eukaryota > Metazoa > Arthropoda > Insecta > Lepidoptera > Sphingidae > Cephonodes > Cephonodes hylas. Next base: position 18,606,150 of record AP025361.1, read on the forward strand.
GAGATTGACAAGCAATTTAGACAATTAGAATAATATGTTTATTTTGGCTTTCACATTGGAACCACTTAGTATTCAATATTACGCCATTCGCGAGCCTTTCAGCGTTCAACGTTTCGCATAAAACCATCCATTTGTTTGGCTAAATAGGTGTCGAGGAAAACTCATCAAGATCTGTCGCGAGAAAAATTTCTTCAAAAACGTATTCAACATCAATCAGAAGGGAGACAGTTGTAAACCCCACTAAGTATTTCATTAGCGGAACGCATATTTTCCCTTCGCCACTCAGGTGTTCCGAGTCGTAATCGCGATGAGAAATGGCCTGAATATCTCTTGAACATAATTCGATCGCAGATTGCGTTCGCTATTTGTCATTAGATCTGTTTGTACAGATGGAAAGGAGTTTGTTAGTCAAATACGAGGTGAGGTGTTGCGAGATTAGCATTCACTGAGAGGGGATTAGGAGATTTGGTAGAGAGCTGACGATTAATAAATTTCAGTGGCTAGATCTCAATTTGATATGAAAATTTATGCAGTTGTCTTAAATTAAGATGTATATTAACTCAATACGAAGAAATGTTGTCCGTATTCTGCACCAAATGATTTTAATAGACGAAATTAAATTCCTCTGCCTCGTGGTCTCGCGGTACAAGTATGTGCCGTGCGATCTAGAGGTCCTGGGTTCGATTCCCGGGTCGGGCAAAGTGTTACTGGATTTTTCCATTAGGAAATTCTCAACAGCAGCACGGAGTCTGGAAATATGCCCGAAAAACGGCAATAGGCTCGCCCCCTATTACGTGGGACTGATACATATGCCTGGCGAAATGTGGGTGCAGAAATGCATCTCTGCCTACCCCTTCGGGGAATATAGGCGTGAGGTATGTGTGTGTGTGTGTGTGAAATTAAATTCCACGGATTGTATTAAGTTTGTTTTATTGTTGTATTATACATTTTTTAATTTGCCGTTGTGCTCTATAAGCATCTGTCACTTCTTTACCTACATCTCCATCCTTGATTGTCTGTAAGAGATCCCTTTGTGCCGAATATATGTCAGCCCCGTGGCCCTGTTGGCTAGATATCTTGCAAAACGAGAGACCGGAGATTCAATCCCAACCTCGAGACATACGTATGTATGTTTGGGGATCTATAAATATTTATTAAGACCATCTTATGTACTAATTTTGTGTAGGTACTCTGTATTTTTTATCCCATGTGTACAATAAAGTTTTCAACCCAAACGTTTTGTATAGTGTGGAATAATGATAATTCCCACAATTCTTAGGACTGGCAACCTAAAAGTCACAAGTTAAAAACCAAGAAACTTATAATACAAAAAAAAACCGAAGAAGCATCTCAATGAAGCAATGAATATTACGAATAATCTACGGAATTACGTATGAGGTTTGAGGCCCGGGTCTTACGAGTGTTCGTGTCTGCGGCAAGCCGTGGCTTATGTAAATTATGATGTCATCTTCAAGCAAGCATTAGCGTGACGTACCTACGCAAGGGGCGCTGGGCGTAACCAACCATGGTTTAACGATGGGATGTAGGGTGCTGTTTCAAGTGTTTGGGTGGATGCACCTTGAAGACTCAAGGATTTAAATTTTGCTACAGTTTTCATTTGATATGTGAGGTTTATAAAGGAATCGGCTTAAAGGTTTAGGCGTGTGGTTGAGAATATCGGCGGTCGTATGTTCAAACCTCTGAGTTTCCTAAGTTATGTGTGTATTCAGAATCAACCATCACTAACTTAACGGTGAAGTAAAATATCATGATGAAACCTGCACACTTGACAGCCCTCGTGGCGCAGTTGACTAGACACCAGCTTGCGAAACGGGAGGCCGCAGGTTCGATCCCCGTACCGAGACAAATGTTTGTGTGAACCACAAATATTTGTTTCGGGTCTGGGTGTTTGTGAGACCGAAAAAGTCTCTCGTAGTGTCTGATACCCACGACACAGGTGTTGTAACCTAGTGTGGGGTCAGAGCTATGTATGTGACTGTTGGGTGTGGAAAAAAAGAAAAAAAAAATGTTATAGGATTTTCTTAGTTATGTAATCTCCCAACCCGCACTAGGCCAACGTGGTAGGAATCAGGCTTAGGTCCTCTTCGTTGTAGCGGAGGCCTTGGGACGTATTAGGGCTAATGATGATGAATAAGGAATTCCTCAAATATGTTTGGTTATGTTTTGTGTATAAGTACTGCTATAGCTTCAGACTCAGCAATGAAAACTTTGATCATTATCACCTATAAAATTGCCTTTGTTTCTTGATTATTTTGAACTTTATTAAGACGCGTACTCTCGTTTCTCAATCCGATCGGTTCCTGCTTCCCACAACGTAATTGTATGTGCTTTGTTTGATTTTTTAAACTGTAATCTGTGTATCGTGATTATTGATGTAATGTTAAAATTTGGTTTTGACTACTGCTCATCATTTAGTGATTTTATATTCTCTTAGAATTAATCGAAATACATAAAAATATAAAACAATAGTAACAATATTTTTTACGATAAAAAAATTATAAGAAGTAAAAAGTAGTGGAAAAGCAAATCATTGAAAATATACAGGATATTTCCAGTAATATAGGATACAACATTTTATTAAATCATTATATTTCGTGGTTAATATGTAATGTAACTATTATCCAATTCACAGGCGTACAAAATTTATAGCTTTCAAAAAATAAATTTTATAAATCCAACAACTCGTATTCTGTAGTGTTATATTATTTTAAAACGACAAGCGTAAATGCTTATAACCCAGAATTTCTTAAGAAGTGTCACATCATTTTCTTTTTTGCCATTCTTTGAAAGCTTTAAACTGCCGGTATAGCGAAACTAATGGGCCGATCTGGCCCGTGTACCAACTTAAATTTCATCTAAATCGGCTAAGAAATGCGGCCACCAGTGCGCTCATAAATTTCACTATATTATTTGAGGTCTGGAGACCCGGTGGAGATACAGTCGAATTTACACTGAGTTTGAATATACGCTATGTAGCCTAGACTATCTAGTAATTTTGTATCTTAAACTGTTTCAATTAGGAGGTAAAAGCGTGGAGATAATTTTAGTGCAGAACGAAATGAACGTGAAATAACAAAAAACAAATTTCAAACATTTTGTTTGCTTAACCCACATTTGTAACCGAATGACTGTTTGTTCACTCAGTTATTGATTTGGATAGAATAAACATTGAATATTAAATTATATTTTGATTATTTGAAACATTTTATGTTTAAAAGCACATAGATAGAAATTATTACTTTGAACAAACTTCTATGAGTATCTTGCGTATTCCTATCCGAGATAAATGATTTAATTCTATTTGATATATAAAATTGTCTAAAAGGTGCATTTACTGTATAACGAACAGTATTTCAGTGAATGATATAAATACTCTTCACACAGACGTCAATTATCTTGGGATTTATTCAAGTAATACTTATGCTATTATCATATAACAAAATATTATATTACATGCAATGTGTAACTAACCGAGCAAACGTTGTATATTTCTACCCTACATCCAAAAAGAATTGAAAAGAAACAATACTTGAAAGAGTTTATAAAATTCCTCACAACTCTGCAATTACAACTCGTCCATCCGTTGCACGAGGGCAGACTCAACACGAATTCAATTAGCTCCGACTGCCGCCCAAACAGGACTTAAACAATAAGTCTTGCTTATCTTATGTTGGCACTTGGCTTAAACAGAACTCAAATATCGTTTAACAACGCAATCGTACGCTCGTTTACGCACGATCCGGCATAATCCCACTTAATCCGGGATGCGTGCATTAGCTTTAGCTTCCTAACGTGCGCAGTCAATATTTAATTTAGCCGATTTTTATGTTTAATATGCTTGAAGTGGTTGAGTTCGAACATTTTTTTTTTCAATAAAAAAGCTAAATATACGACTAATACCTGTTAAATAAAATAATTATACAGGGTGTATTCAGACCGTGATCGAAAACTGAGGCAGGTAATAGCGAGGGTGATCACAAACCCAGTGGCGATATTAAAAATCCCGAAAAAAATAAAAATTTTGACGTTTTCCATACAACTATCAGTGTTAAAAAATGTGGTTTGTATGGAAAACCTCAAAAATTTTATTTTTTGTCGGGCTTTTCTTTAATGCCAGGGGGTTTGTAATCGCTATCGCTATTACCTGCCTCAACTTTAGATCACGGTCTAAATACACCCTGTATACAATATCAAAAGTTTCAAATTATTTATGAGTTTACCAGGGAGTTTTGATTGTAGGATCAGCAATCTGTCATTGAAATTCTTGTCAAAATCAGTTCAGCTTTCAAGAAAAAAATATTTTAGATAATAAACGAAATATTAGTCCATATACGGCCCATCAGTATGCAATATCTTCTCTATAACAATAATCCATCGTGGTTATGTCAAAATCTATCATGCCGCCAGTGACGATTTAAATACAATAACAGCATTATGTTCAAGCCGCAATTGAAACCCGTTTGCATTAAGCTCAGCTAAGAAACTATAGAGATGTACTCGACCAAGTTATTACTGGTAATTGGCTCCATACAAACTTCATAGTGCGCCGGCATAAGTTTGTTAATAACAACGTTAGAACATAGCCCACCGAGCCCTGTTAATTCGCGTTTGATACGCTCTCCGATCGTTTCTAATATACGCGTAAAATTGATAGCATTTGTTTAAATAAGCGATTCCTTATATTAACTCACCATCCTGTTGCCTTATTCGGCTTCTGGTTCTTCGTAAATAATCTAATTCTTTTCATCCACTTTTACTGTTCTATCTTCTTCGCTTTGACTTAGACCTTATGTTAATCTTTTTCAGTCCCAGGAACAACAAGAACTGCAACAAATACTATATGCGATCCACAAAATCTTAATTATTCCGCAAATGTATTCAATACTAGACGGTGGACGACAATATACATTTATGTAGGTATGTTTCTTTACTATATCTGCATCAATTATGTGAAGTGAAGAGATGCTATAATCTCCGACCTATTTGGATACAACAAACACTTCTAAATTTTACACGTAGATACTTCAATTGCGTTGAACATTCATTTTCAGCGTCCTAATTCTTACCGAATTAATTACTAAATTCACTTCATAATAATCTATGAAATATGCGGAATATAACCTGGAACTATATAGAAACCGAAACTACGGCATAACAATAATACAGGTCTGGTTATACGCAGGTGAAATTAGAATATATCCGCGGTACCGATCTAATTAGTAAGCACTTCGTAACAAGGAGTCGACCAAACATCATCTTATACAGAAGGGTTGATCCAGGCTGATTAAAATTAGCCCATATACGTCCCACTGCGGGGCATAGACCATCTCTACAACTGGGAGGGTTTAGGTCTCAGACCACTACGCTGAACTATTGCGGGTTGGCGGACTACAGTGTTAATCCTTAAGAAGTTTTAGGTGTGCCGGTTGTCTGATTATGTTTTCTTTCTTCTTCTTCATCAACCCATATACGCCCACTGCTGAGCACGGGTCTCCTCTACCATTGAGAGGGTTTAGGCCATAGTCCACCACGCTGGCCTAGTGCGGGTTGGCGGACTACACACCTAAGAAATTCCTAAGAACTCTTAGGTGTGCAGGTTTTATCACGATGTTTTCCTTCACCGTTAAAGCAAGTGATAATTCAATGTGAATACACACATAACTTCGAAAAGTCAGAGGTGTGTGCCTGGGGTTCGAACCCGCGACCGTCGGATTCTCGACCGCGCGCCCAAACCTCGAGGCCATCACTGCAAATATATATATATATGTTTTCCTTCACTTTAAATTATTTATGTTGCAGTAAAAAAAATACTCATCCACATAAAATAATTCCATTTTTTTAAATGTATGCATAATGTTATAGTTAAAATGACATCATTTTCTATTTTCTTTCTTTCTACTGAAAGAAAGGCGTTTATTTAAGCCGCAGCTATTTATTTCGGATATCGAGCTCACAAGATATAAAAAGTATCTCATCATATTTCATCAGCCCCCGTGGCGCAGTTGGCTAGACACCAGCTTGCGAAACGAGAGGCCGCGGGTTCGATCCCCGCACCGAGACAAATGTTTGTGTGAACAACAAATATTTGTTTCGGGTCTGGGTGTATGTGAGACCGAAAAAGTCTCTCGTAGCGTCTGATACCCACGACACAGGTCTTGTAACCTAGTGTGGGGTCAGAGCTATGTATATGACTGTTGGGTGTATTTATTTATATTAATTTCAAGACTGAGTGCCATATTTCGATGACCGATAACAAACAAACTACATCACTATTTTACTTACTAATACAAACTAATCTCCATCCGCAAGTTAATCCCCAATAAGACTAACTGTACCTTCTCTCCCGCATGTGTTATAGTACAACCCGTGAATAATTATGAAAGGCCTGGCTAGAAAACTGGGGGCAGCCGACTGTGAAACGTACATCAAAAGGTAAGCAATAAAGCGAGCCGCAGACACGTGGTTGCCGGCCTTATACTCTTTTTGTGTTGCACATTTGGCAGATTTTCGGCACCGAAATGTTCCTGGATTATTGCGAATGTATCTCTGGGTTAATGCTGGGTTAAAGCTCTGTTCGTGAATGAGACGCCGTATTGTTTTGTATATTGTTTTCGGTGATTAAAATCTAGTCTTAGGTATCCAATTCATGGGTATATTATAATGTGGGTTTAATTTGGTAGCTATATTTTTATTTTTTTTATGATTTCATAAACTGACAATCCCGTGGTGCAGTTTGCTAGACACCAGCTTACGAAACGAGAAGCCGCGGATTCGATTCTCACATCGAAACAAAAGTTTGTGTAATCCACTAGTGTATTTTAGCGTCTGGGTGTTTGTAAGACCGAAAATTAACTCTCGTAGTTACCCACTCAGTTGTAACTCAGTTGTAAGTGACTGTTGGGTGAATTTATTTATTTTTATCTAAGTGAAAAAAATCTAAGTTATCCATAAACATCTAAAGGACATATCTCAATACATACACACATATTGCTCTTCCCAGCTTGGCAAAGTCGGTTGTATTTAGTCCAATCCCACTAAGGTTTAGAACGAAAGCAGCATTTTGTATTGTATGTTTTATGCAGTGTAATATAGCCTATAAAATATAACTACAGGCTCGTGCCCGTTGCGTAAGGATACAGTACTCTTTGTGCCATCCGAACAATTACTTCATTTCCCGCCCCTTTATTAATTAATTAACTACACCGGATCCTCTTCAGTATTACAATTGTAATAAATAATACTATAATTATGCAATAATTCCTACTTGCTTAACATATACATAACCTCCTGTTTTCCCCGAATACAGGGTCAGAATTTCACCAGTACATTTCAATACTCCGGGCGGTAACATAGAAGTTTCCAACGGCAAAACACTTTGCTCGACCTAGGAATCGAACCCGGGACCTCAAGGTCGCAAAAACACATACTTGTGACACGAGTGCACCAGGCAGTCAATCACTTGGTAGAATAAACATACATGTAAATGAAGCACGAAAGAAAATTTCGTGAACCCTCCTAAGCCTTCCGGTTATCAAACTCGCGACCATTTAACAAATTACTTAAACCTCTTTTGCTACTTTTTGCTATACAGATACTGTCAAGTTACGGAAAGGCAACAATATATTCAACATTATTATTACAAAGGTAATTAAGCCTCTTTGTTAATTATTTGATTGCTGTTAATTATCGTAATCCATGTAGTACATTTCCGGGAATAATCTCCTTATGAAGAAAAACCTTAGGTTCATTATTGCTTTTAATGGTACTGATTATACAACTATTAATACCATCGATTTCTTGAAGTCTCACACCTGTATTTCCCAAGTGTGTAGACAGAGGTGCATTACTGCACCTGAATTTCGCCACTAGATTTTTCGTCACATGTTGGGGCATTCGTTGAGCACATTTCAAGTCTCCAAGATAGTATTGAGAAAATTCTAACAAAAAATCCGAATACCGCTATGCTCGACCTGATAGCCGATCCGAGGACCTCTATAACTCACATAACACACACTAGTACCGTTAAACCACGAAATAATAATATTCAATTTATTTAAATTTTAAACAGAAAGGCAACATAAGCTTTTGTATCTAAATTCTAAAGCGAAGGGTTAATTCATTAGTGTAACGCGGGTCGTCAAGTTATAAGTACCAATATAAGGTGTTAATGACTAATCGTTAACCCTCCCGACATATAATTGATCCCTTTATATGAAAACGCACACATAAACTATACTTTGTGTAGAGTGACCGTACTTTAATTTGGACGTGGATTTTCGGCAATTAACGATAGATAAAGACACGAAACAGCCATTTTTAAACTTAATTCAGACCCCACACTAGGATACAAGTTCCATATCGTGGGCATCAGAAAGTATGCGAGACTTTTTAGTCTCATAAACAGTTAAGTCTAAAACAAATCTTGGTGGATCACACAAACTTTTGTCTCCGTGCGGCAATCGAATCCGCGGCCTCTCAATTCGCAAGCTGGTGTCTAGCCAACTGCGCTACGGGGCTGTCGTTACAATATAATTAGCAAACTAATATTGTGATAATATTAGATTGCTAGTCTTCAACATTTGATTCAAATTGCAGTAACAAATTAAAATGTTTCTTCAGAGGGTAGTGTTAAAAGGAAAAAAACAGCACTAATTCCGTTCCATTTAATTGCGTTACTGAGAATGTTAGACACTAATTTGTTAATGGTGGAAATGAAGTGATATTTTTTCCTCGGATAGCGATCACCAGGTTGCGATTCTAGGATGTTGCGATAAATTATAACCCAAACAAGCCGATAAAAGTTAGTCAATAAGAGAGATAACCGGAACTTTTTACCCTTAATTTAATATTTTATTTTCTGCTTCCATGAATACCTCTTTTGTGGGTTCTATAACTCCTACAATTAATAAAAATCGAAGTTCTATAGCATGCCGATAAAAAAGGAAAACGGGATAGCATTTTAATCCAAAATAATTTTATAACATGGTGTTTCGACAGACTATCCGCCGGTTATATTTCACTTGAGCGAAGTGAAGTTATCCGATTAATAATAAACGAGTGTGCCTAACTTCGCGCCGCTGCCGACACTCTGCGTGGTTCTGAAAAACTTATGAACACTCATCAGTGGAAAATCGACCATAAAATTGTTCACTTAAAGACCAATTTGCAGCTCAAGTGGAAATTTTGAATTAGGTTGTAAAAGTTTAAGGCTGTGTTAGAAAACCACTTTTGCTCGCAATGGATGGTGTTTAAATTTATATAATGTATTTTATAATAGACTTGCGGTGAAGTAATTGATTGGTATTTGAACGAGGTGATGTGAGTTTTCAATTGGGCCATGTTTGTATCTTTTTGCTCTCAGATTTTATTCCTATGTATTTCTATTGACAAAATGGGTGGTTTTTGATGATCTTATGTTGACCAGACGCTGTGATTATAGGACATCGCAGATGTTTCGATAAGAGTTCTTATGATGTGCTTACTCGATACTTATGGGATGTTTTGATAGCTATGGCTAATGGGTATGTTTATGTAATTCAATGGAGTTTAACTCATTTCACGCTGAAAGTAACCCTAGAAATTAAGAATCGTCATCTATAAGAATATTCTTTGTAATTGTGTGTTGTACTCATCCCTAATACATAGATACTACAGTATTGATTTTAGTCACCACACCACCACATTGATTTTAGATTTTAGGTATTGACCTAATTTTATAAGGTAAAAACGTTTGTCTGATCCACAAATATTCGTTTCGAGTCTGTGTGTTTGTAAGATTGAAGTCTCTTGTTGTTTCTGCCACTCATAATACAGGATTTGTATCCAAGGGTGGGATCAGAATTATGTATACGATAATACATATAACATATTTATAAACCACTGCAGCTTGAGTACAATAGTTATATTATTTATACTTTGAATATCTCATAAAATAGTACACACAACGAAATAGTATCTTAACTTAGTCACTTGTTAGTATATTAATTTGAATTTTAAGCGAGTTTTAAGTACGCTCAGAATTGATCCCGACGTCTCGCTAAGTGCAGCTCTAGTAAACTTAACTAATTTTTGCTAGACACACTCCGTGGACTAGTAATAAGGGTGGGTGCATAGTGCTATTTTTTTAATTGAATATATTTTTTTTATTGGACGTCAAACAAGCGGATTTGATGGTAACTGGATTTTTCCTCAGCGGAATTTTGATATGAGCCACACTCATAGTTGTGCGTCAAAATTACGAAGAAGTAATTAGACTTATATCATTTTGTTAAGCAACATAATGTAAATAAACCATAAATACTAAGCATTATTCGGAGTTCTAAAAAAGATTGTTTCCGGCTTTAAGGTATCGGTCTCAAGCTACAAAGATTAACTGAAAATTTTTAGGAAAATAACATAAGAATGTTTTAGTATAATCCATAACTACGTACAAAAATTTGAATAGGAAACGGTTTTAGCAATTCGGATGTCATTGTCATTTATAATTATCAGCATCATTGTCAATGATCGTAATGCTTAAAAAACTTGTCTGTTATTATATATACAAAAATTAATTTTGGTACCATCCAAAAAATTACTACAAAAAACAATACTCAACACATTCCAAATAAAAAATCCGCCAACGCTCCGCCAGTGTCTCCACCACACCGCTCTAAGTACAACATTGAAAACTGTCGTAAAACTCGAACGTAAACCGACGTTATGAATAATTCTCTACATATTTGATGTTTGCACAAAAACACCGGGCGGCCGCCAGCCTGACAAACACCGGCTCAGGTGGCCCGCTCGCTCCAATCACAACGGGAATTACTGCCGCGAAGAGTTGCTCCACACTTTTGTACTAATCAACTGGCTGGAGGACTGAAGATGACGTGACAACTTATTTATGAGATGTCTGGTTGACTGATTGTATTTTGTTTTTTTGGTGTATATTTGCATCAGTATCTAGGTATGAATAAGCAGTAATACGGCATTGCCTATTTCAAGGGTTGAGAATCAGGAAATGTGAATTAAGTATATAAGTCGTTTATAACACCTGCTCACACATAATGTATAAAGATATTCAATAATATATAAGTAGGTATCATAAACAGCAAAAACCTTTCTTACATCCACTGCTGGACATAGGCCTCTCCTATGGCAGGTACACATTTGAATAGTTAACAATTCGGGGATACAAAAGATAAAAAAATCATTAGCCTATAGCATTTTTCATTCTTCTTCTTAACTTTTAAATCAATTATGCAACGAATACTACTAATTTTCATTCTAATTATTTTGTCTCGCGGTAAAGACAACATAGCAAGCCTAGAATCACTACATCTCGCTACTCGGCTCCATTCTCGAGCCACTTTGTAAACTGTAGCTTGGAGCTGCTGCAATTTTGGACTTGTAATGAAATCAAAACAAACTGCAGTTTTGGAAGATGTAAGACGGGGACAAGAATGAGAATTTTCCAACTACAAAAAAAATAATATTTCTTCATAAAAAAAACAATCGAATTGAGTTATTCTATAGTTTTGCGGCTGCTTAGGCTAGACTGAACTTGCGAAACGAGACCTGTCTGATTTACAAATGGGGAGTAAATGTTTATGTGATATAAAAGTATCTTTTAGGCTCTATAATTTGAGTAAACCTTACCTTTATTTCATAGAATTAAACCTACAAGTAACGTCAAAACAATATAATATATGACTCTTAAAAGTATCGTTGAGTGTTTTTATAATTATAAATTTATTATTTATTGTAACCGAACATTTATTTACCGTTGTTCGCCTAGCAGCATAGTGATGTATATCGACAGATAAAAACTTTTCAGCTGACAATATTTTCAAACTCAAGAAGGTTCCCATTGACAGGAACTTCTGACAAAAGATAAATCGTTAAAACTCTCATTGTTGAAGTGTTAGGGAGTTAAACAGGCGAACTGTTTTAAGAAGCGCGCAATGAAGTCGTAATAAAGTCAACAGTTAGTATTCCAGTACTAAAACAGCGCTTGTCAAGTGGAATTTCTTTAAAACGAGCTTTTTTTGCCACGACGTTGAGGATATCAAACAATGTATTCTCTTTTCCCTTTTCTATTGCTCAATCCAGAGTTAATACGTCATGTTTTTATGTAAAGTGAAAAGATAATAAGAATAAGAACTAAGGTACAAACCTTAAAGTAGCAATATGGAGGGAGCTTCAACATCGGATACTATTTTGATTATATATTTTATAGAGCATTATTGTTTGCAGCAATTAACGTAAAAGTCATGATGAATAGAATAGTAGAAAACACGTAATTGCCGAATATGCAGTATGGCTACAAGAAGCAGTGGAAATATAAATTACCTTCACTCGAATTATAATAAGTATTCATGAAAATCAATATTTGGGAAATCCAAATAGATAAGCTGTAGTGTACATTGAGTCGTAGAAAAAGACAGAAGCCTGCGAAACTTAAGTTAACAATTCCATCTTCAAAAATAGATAAACGCGCAAATTGCTTTCAAAATGTACGTTTGAACCGCTTCAGTATATTAGAGCAATGTTCTTAAACATAATAAAACTCACATGCTCTAACGATACCCTCAAAACACACAAGGTATTTGGGAACCGCTGCAAGCGAATGATAAACAGGATTATTAAAAAAGGAAGACGGGCAGGTAAACGAGTAAATGGCTGATAAGTATCGTTTGAGACAAAGGAAGCTCCTAACAAAAGGCCGAGTGTATTGTTGTTTTTCAGTTTCAGACGAGCAGTATCCCAAGTCATGGCAGGGAGTGGACGCTTGCGACGGAAGCTGTCACTCAGACCACGCCTCAAACTGATAGCCTCGGGTCTGTAATTAAATATTATGAGCTAATTACCGTCTGAGAAAATATGACAGTTTCCAGTTTAGGTTTTTTTGGAAGGGATCAGTTTCGGGAACGGTTTTTTTGATACGGATTTGACAGATTGGCGAATTTACTGAATATAAAAGGGGAAAAAATTTTAGCTGCTGTAGGAATATACTTACTTGTTCTCAAACTCAATTAGTAGTTCCATTGTAATTTTAATTTTGCTTTCGGGATACTACAGTACGTTCCTACGTTATTACTTTTTCCTTATAGATTCGGATATCTTGAAGATTTTTTCAATGATTATAATGTTACAAAAGCACACATTAAGTAGAAAACTTTAAAGAATTTCTTTATATACTGTAATCTCTAAGTACAAGATACAAATTTACAAAACGCACGCCGAAAATTAGTTACATACTGACGTTTTTTCGATAAAGAATCCTAAGTTGCACTACTGCTTAATATTATTTACCGAAAACAGTATATTCCAATAGAATCTCGCTATAACAGGGACCACGCGAGCGGCGCATGCACGCCGGGATGGCCACAATGGGCCTGTCTCGGACACTCGCTCCTTACACAGCGACCCAGACAATAATGTCTTTCAGCTGAATATTTAATTGTATAAACTTCCTATTACTAATCCCTATTAACGCTGTACGGAGACTTTTGTATAGACAGACACGCGCTGGGTATTTTTAAATCGCAAATGATTTATATTAGTTTTAAATTATTATAAGGATTTTTTTCATTAAAATCATTGATGCTTGGGTTCTAATAAATAAATACACCCAACAGTCATACACATAGTCCTAAGCCTGCATTTAGATACGACTTTTGTGTCGTGGGTATCAGAGACTACGAGAGACTTTTCGGTCTCACAAACCACCAGACCCTAAACGAATATTTGAGTATTACACTAACATTTGTCTGAAAGCGGAGATCAAAGCCGCGGGCATTTGTTTTGCATGCTGGTGTTTACCACCAACTAAGCTACGAGGCTGTCAAAATTTGATCAAATTTACATTTCAAAATCGACATACCTTACCAATCCAGCAATAAAAGCTGCGACATCTCAGTCACACGGCTTCAACTAGGCAGTCGTAGGCAGTATTTCAGTAGGAATGCATTGAGACGCAGACTGTTCGGAGCGACACGGCAATTCCAACTTGTCCAGGATCGTCAATCAGCCGGGACAGGGCAAAACAACTCACCCATGGCCGGGCATGTGTGCCGTGTTTGTTCGCTCTTTGTAATCGGACTTTATCTGTAACGTAGCCCTGTTCTATGGCTTGTTTTTATAAACTCCACGCTGGTAACTTGACACTTGATGAAATCTTTGACATACTTGGATATTCTTTTGCACGATGGATGATATCCACCAAAACATTGAGTCTTCAACATTTTCACCAATGGAACGAAATACAAGACTATGGCTTCATGTCGATATTTTGTGAGACAGTGGGACCCCGGTTGATCTGATCCAGATGAATCGAAGGTTGAGACTTTAACAGTAAGTAAAATTTAGTTTATAATTGTTCTGAGCAAATTCATCTCTTTTAGTACCCATATAATTACATAAAATAGGCTATCGGCAAAATGAGTACTAACCTAATCAAATTCCAATATCTTGCCAGCCAATACCGCTATTATATTATAATTCGTACACAAGCCGTATAAGTACTAACCACAAACCTATAAACGCGCTCCAGTCAGGCCTATTATTGCCTCTCAAGGTCCTCAGTCTGAGAGGCCCTCGGCTAAAGGGCACGGCTGGAGTCAAACCCTCCATTGTTCCTCCCAGGAGTACCATCGGGGTCGTTAATCGATACTCGTGTGTGTAGTGTTATTGTTATTTTTATGCTAGCATCCGAAGGGTTGTTATTCTTGATGGAATAAATGTGTTTTTGGTTCGCTAAGCGGCAGTGGCTCTGTTGTCTTATACAAATGTATTTGGGTTAACGAATTATTAATCATTATTTTGGAAAACTCCGTGGTTAGACACCAGTTTGTGAAATGATACGCCGCGGATAAGAATCCAGTACCGGGACACATTTTTGTGTGATCCACAAATATCTGTTTCAGGCCTGGGTGTTTTTGAAAGCGTAAAGTCTCTCTTAGTTTCTGATTACCACATCCCAAGACTTGTTTTTAATTTTGTGCTCAGAACAATTACAATCCAGGGCCTATAGATGAGAATGAAAAAGTTTAACGTGACTTTTTTGTTCTGGCTCGGAATATTAAATTAATACTAGTTGTACATCTTTTACAAATATCACTGTATAAAAGCCGTCGGTAACAATATTTCATGTTAAACCATCTGTGTTTTCAAACTATAAGTAAACAATAAACCTATTTTACTCCATAATACTTCGTTTACACAAGTGTCAAGAAAGTACGTGGGCACGTGTTAATTAACAACATTCGAGTATTTGTAGTTTGACATTGTTTAGGATTTATTATTGAATGAAATGTAATCAAGTAGTATTAAAAGTATTTTTTTTTTGTTACTCTTACAATCAGTACTAAGAATGTAAACAGATGAGTTTGTATTCCAGAATATCCTTTATCCTTCTTTGATATTAAAGCTTGAGGTCTTGTGCATTTGTGCCGTAGTTTTCAATATTTAGTCTACAGTCCCACTGACTGACGCCTTAAACTATATTTCTAGCTTAGCGAATCAAACCCAGTACTTGTAAATCGTTCGCCAGAGCCACCACGCCATCACGAAGCATGAACTATATCTATTGAACTATACCTAAGCAGATAAATACCCGAACGATTTTTATAGAAACTAAATTTTATTAATCATTAAAAACACTATTCATTTGTAGAGCATAAAACATAAACAAAGGTTGAGTTCTCGATACGAACAAATTTCTAGATCAAATAAAGCATATATGTAAAACTGATATCATAATTTGCACATGAATCACGCAGACGATGAATAAAAAAATGTTGAGTTTTTGAACAGAACTCAGTCCACAAAAAAGATCTTGTCTAAATATTATGCTCCGAAAAGGGATTCCTTAAGGGTCGATACCTCGTAAGCGGTCGGTTGTAAAATCATAAACCAAAGCGTTACGCGATCCGTATAAAAATCATATTTCACGGAGGTGTTGAGGCCCTTGTAAGCGAAATTGATGCAAAAATACGTTGTATTCACGGGCTTTGCTTCTCAAACAAGTTAAAGGTTTTGTAGCTCTTTTATTATATCTTGTTACATTTTTCTATATGTTTATGAACATTATTATATCATGCTTATAAGCATGCTTATGCATTATTATAAGCAGTGATGGCCTCAAGGTTTGGGAAGCAGTGATGGCCTCGAGGTTTGGGCGCGCGGTCGAGAATCTCGACGGTCGCGGGTTCGAACCCCAGGCACACACCTCTGACTTTTCGAAGTTATGTGTGTATTCACATTGAATTATCACTTGCTTTAACGGTGAAGGAAAACATCGTGATAAAACCTGCACACCTAAGAGTTCTTAGGAATTTCTTAGGTGTGTAGTCCGCCAACCCGCACTAGGCCAGCGTGGTGGACTATGGCCTAAACCCTCTTAATGGTAGAGGAGACCCGTGCTCAGCAGTGGGCGAATATGGGTTGATGAAGAAGAAGATTATATCATGCAAAATGCAACTTCGACAGTACTGTTTCGATCATTGTGTCGGGCAAGGTAATAAAATGATATTTACCTGAATTTACCTTTACGCAGATACACACATACACTCTTGTAACCCAAAAGGTGTAGGCAAAGGTGTAATTTTTTAATCTATGTTTTCCTGAATTACATGACAGTCGATAGCAGTACAAATGAGGCAGTCATACTCACATTAAAGATGAAAAAAAAATACCAAAAATTTCCATGACTTTCGAACCATTCTGCTCTTAGTTCACCTAAGTAGTTACACAGCAACAGTAGTACAGTTCTGTTACGACTCGAAACAATCATGCCGGTCTGCCGGAACATCTTCACATTCCACATAAAAGTTTATCAAGGGCTAAAACTCACCCCAACGGTAATCACTCTATTATTAACCACTCACTTCCCACCAAGATCAACAGCCGTTGGCCAAGTCAAAGCGAATTGTGTCTTTCAAAGTTCCAAGTGACTTGGCTTATTACATCAACATCTGAAGAATTTGGGAGCGAAGAGTTGTAATTAATAAGCCCCAGTTAAAAGGGCTAATGCGAGCCCCGAGTTGGCAACCACTGCGGATCCGTCATCGCCTACAACAACGGGAGAAGGATGTGTTCTCATTGTGATACTTGGAGAAGAATTTTTATGACTGTTTATCTGTTATAATATACAGTGGATAGGCCGGGATGAAGAACTAAAGCCGGTAATAACTACGGTATTTACAAACCCATGGCGTTAAAAAAAACTCAAAAAAAATCTGGAATTTTGGAATTTTGTTAGGATGGTAATCGCGAGTTCGTTAGCTAGTCAAGCTATTTAAATTATTCGATACCATCATATCTAGACTTGCAAAATTCAATTACAAAATATCATCTACACCATAACACAACCAATGCTATCCAGTGGTCTCAGTTAGTTTATAGTAGTTTTCGATAAGACACTTTTTCTTCTACACTGTAGGATCGGAATTAGGTGACTAATTATTTTTTCCGAATAAATTTGAACCGGCACATCTAAGTTTTGTTGGTGGCTTAAGTTAGTATTTATCGAAACCTTGGCTCAAAGTTCTTTAACGTCTTTATACTAAAAAATACTAAAAATCGCTAAAAAATGTCTCAACGTGGCCCTGCACTACTCGACCTGCAATTCTCTTTACGGCTGATCGAGCACCTGATTTAGCAGTTCCTAAGTGGCCGGCGCAGACACTTGTAGCCTTCGGAACTCGCCCACTGCGAACACCGATCGCGGAACTCTTAATCGCTATTTAATTATGCGGAACTCTTGGAGTAGACGAAAAGAGCCGAAGTTGCCGATTACTCCATGTTTTTGTTATGAATCCCGCGGCCCGTCGACGGCACGCGCCTCTTGTTTTACAATGTATAATTATTGTTTGCGTTTCATTGCTGTGTCGGTTTTGTTCGGCGGTCGAGGACTTGTAGTTGAGGTAGCTCGTTGGACACCGGGTAAGTTTATTAAACTTCAGTGCTAATTTGAAGTAGTATTTTTTTTTTGAGATTTTTTTTCTAAATCTGAAATTACTAATTTTATTTATTAAACCTTTTTAACTTATACGTATTCAATCAGTATTTTTCTTAACTATTATTAGGCACTAAATATTATTGATGGCTGCAGGTGGCTTCCGACCGGTCCCGGTGAAAGTCATTGGGGGAGGCCTATGTCCAACAGTGGAGCACGATTGGCTGATGATGATGGAATATTATTATCAAAATTAAAAATAAGTTTTTTGGGCATGTCATGAAA
The DNA here is from genome assembly GCA_030295005.1 of Cephonodes hylas. Lineage (NCBI taxonomy): Eukaryota > Metazoa > Arthropoda > Insecta > Lepidoptera > Sphingidae > Cephonodes > Cephonodes hylas. The sequence continues at coordinate 18,624,397 of AP025361.1, forward strand.
ATTTTCTTCGAACATGTACCCGCCTGTTTTTAGCGTCGTTTCCTAGATAACCCTAATTGACTTCAACGAAAAGAATTTCGTAATGTAAGCTAGAAAGCTTACATAAATATTTAGTTTTGATCCAATTTGAAAAAAATCATTAATTATTACACTTCACACCGACAACCCACTTAAGAACACACTTATTCTTAGCAATAAAAAAACTCGGGAAACATAAGGCGACATGATCCGGAGCTTGCAACGGGCAATAAAAAACAAACAAATTGCAAGTAAAATAATACTGTAAGCTGGGCGTACCCGGGGGAATTTATTCTGATGGCCCCTTAAATCCTTATTTATATGATAACGCCATAACTCTTGGCACGGCCTATTTTGGACTCGCCGAGCGCTTTCTTACACCCCTCCTTTAACAATATATTTTACGGTACGCTCGCTGAAAGAGGTTATATCTTAATATTTTTTGGTAATCATTTTTTCTAATTATTTGATTTTCTCGTGGTAGTCATTTTTACAACTAGACCAGATTAAAATGAGAGCAATCTGAAAGCAAAAGCATTCAAATAAAAAAAGAATCATTAAAATCGGTCTACCGAGTCGAATGTTCTGAGGTAACAAACATAAAAAAATACGGACGACTTGATAACCTCTTCCTTTTTTGAAGTCGGTTAAAAAAAAAACGATGAAATAACTTTATAATCAAAATGCTTTAGACTTTTCTATTCCTTATTGAATGAATGACACTTTTATAAGACACAATTATGAACGGAATAGCTAAGAACACAGTTATCCCTACTCTCTATTCGACCAGGTTGAACAAAAAGAAGAGCCACACCAGACTTTCTCGACTAAGAAATAACCTGAGGCTCTGGCGTGAAGTTTAATAACTTTCTTCCATTAACACTCTTCCTGTATAATAATATAAAAATACAAGATAAAATATACTCATGAAATGTCCCTCTCGCCTAGTTAATGTAGTAAGATTAATTAAAGAAAGTTAGAGATATTCGGAACTTTAGTAATTCGCACTTCATAAAAGTTGGTTTTAATGAACAACGCATAGTCTTTCGCGATAAAAGGATTCTTTAAAAATACCGTCTTTTGTGCCAAGACGGTTTTTAATGAGAATTTATGTTTTTTAATTTCTTTGACCATTTCAAAATAATTAAGATATCAAAGTACAGTTATAACCGTTATTCGCCATAGAACAGTGTAGAGCTTTGTAATAAGATACTAAATCAAGATGATATAGTAAAAATTAAGATTAAAAAAGCCGCGTATGACACAGTTAGCTTTCTTAGTGTTGTTAAAATAAAATTATTCGTCAACAGCATTCCCGAATTTTTTCTAGTCGTAGTTCGAAGGTTGGAGAGAAATCAAAGTGTTATTTACTAGTTGGGTATATTTTATTGAGGAGCAAAGGCGTGGAGCATAATACGCTAAAGGTCTAATCTTTCATAATAACATAAGAAATTAGAAGTCAAGTTATTTCCTGAATGAAATACAAGTTTGTTCTACAAACACACGTATTAAAACAATCAGTACAAATATTTTTCTCGATGCTCAGATTAAACACAACATAACTAGCACAATGGACCTCGTTTATCGCTACCGATCGTCTCATACATTCATAATAAATACTCGAACGTTGTTTATACATATTTAATTAATTCCTTTTGAGCTATTTTCATTCATTACACGAAAATCTGTTTAATCAGCTTTCCCCGTATTTTTTGCGATCGCAAACACACTGAACGTGAAATCAGGTTAAATGCCGCTGTATTTAAAACGCAACAATAATTTTGCACATTTTATCGGCTCGTAATATTGACACCGAATTCCCCGACAGTACGCCTGTGCGGGCTTAAAATCAGAATGTACAACGAATCCCACAAGTTGCAAGCTACACAAACACAAGTGCTATGCCGTGTTATCGGGTCATAAAATAAAAGTAATGACCGCACTGTGAGGCGCGCTGTATTTGCCTACATTTCGCTTTCAATATGAAATGTAAGCTTTTTAAAAGCACCTTAAATTTATTGTTGGGTAAATGTTTGGCAGATCGATGCTGAAGTGCCCGACAATTACGATAATTACAACGGATCAAATCTCATTATTTTCATCTGGTAATAAAGGGTAATGCTAGTAGTATGCTAGTAGTGATTTGGAGTCATTCATAGTTAGGTTTATTGAAAACTAAATTTTAGTGAACATTAGTTTATTTACAGACTCTGTTATATTTTCGTTTTAAAGGTTTTAAGTTTCTAGGTGATTATTTTCGTGAAGTGGTCTTAATTCAGTTTCACAATATTATAAAGTAAAACTAATAATATAAAAAACTAAAGTTTCTATAACTATAAAACTGCGTAAAAATTACTCTAAGTAAAAAACTACTCATAACAGTTCTCCAATAACATTTTCTCCGAAAAGTGTTATCGTAAAATGTTTCATTTATAGACATAACTTTCGGGTCCAGGCGGTTCATAGAAAAATGTATGTAGCTGTATAAAAAACTTAACTCGTAATAATCGCGCCCATAATCCATCCAAGAGGACGTGTAAAAAAAGTTTGTGAAACATTAACGCCATCTGGTGAGAACGAGCTAGACTCGGTCTGGCCGGCGCTGAGTAAACTTGGGCTATACTCGTTCATTCCTCTATGTACTAAGTGGAGTTTTAGCAATCTGTTAACTTCATTTAACACTCGTGTTTGATGATTTGCTGCTATTAGCTTTTCTTTTGTTAATTCTAGGGAGGCAGGTGTGTTTTGATAGTTTTATTGTATGGAACTTATGGTAGCAATACAGTGTATCTTTATTATTTAAGCATACTATAATAATGAATAGATAAAATTCGTTAATATGCATTTAAATAATAATTCCATCGTCTAATTTAAAGGCAAATATTGTGATTTATTTATGTATTTCCGGTGTGTAAAAGTTACAATGAGCTAAAATTTTTAACTAACTTTTGTCTATAGCATCTTTGCTAGCGTGCGTGAGAGGAGATATTAAATAAAAAGGGTTGACTGAAGGCATGACGGCTGATAGAGATTTGTGGTAGGAAAATTCATACTGTACCACAAATAGAATTAAGAAGAGGGCAAATGCATGATGAGTTACTCTACTATAGCCAAAACTACGAGTAGTCATACCCATTACTCTACCGTATACGAACTTATATTGAAGAAAATATATTGTAAGTAATAGTCTTTTATTCTATTATATTTCCTGTGATAATACTAAAAAAGCAGTGATGGCCTCGAGGTTTAGGGGCGCGGTCGAGAATCTCGGCGGTCGCGGGTTCAAACCCCAGGCACACACCTCTGACTTTTCGAAAGTTATGTGTGTATTCGAATTGAATTATCACTTGCTTTAACAGTGAAGGAAAACATCGTGATAAAACCTGCACACCTAAAAGTTCCTAGGAATTTCTTAGGTGTGTAGTCCGCCAACCCGCACTAGGCCAGCGTGGTGGACTATGGCCTAAACCCTCTCAATGGTAGAGGAAACCCATGCTCAGCAGTGGGCGTATATGGGTTGATGAAGAAGAAGAAGATAATACTATAGAATATAGATTAAGCATGTCTTCAAGGCTCAAAAGTGAGACAGTGTAATTGTTTCGTCCCCGCCGAATTTACCTTCAAATACATGTTCCCGTTGGGATATAACAAAAAACACATTTATTTTATAATAATTTATTTATTAAAAAACTCCATTAAGTTTAAACAAATATCTGTACTTGGTAATTGAGTCTGTCTCCGCGCTCGCTCCGGATCCTCACATTGGCGAAGGTAAAGCCGACGCCGCCGGACGTAATCGTGGCCTTGCCTTTAGAATTGTCCATATCTACCGCTGTTATGCCCTGAAAGATCATTTAGAAAATATGTTAATACGAGTACTTAAGACCTTTTACTCTGATAACCTACACTAGGGGGAGCTTGGTGGACTAATGCCTAAATCGTCTCAGTTGTAGAGGAAACTTGGCAGTGGGATATATATGGGCTGATGAAGATGATGATTTTATGGGGAAAATGCCACAGGTTTATTCAAAAATTTAATATTGTATTTCGATTGAATACGAGTATATATCTCAAATAAATAATATTTTATGTTGGAAGATGTTAAATAGACTTACAATGAAAGCAAAATAGACAGTTTAAAATTGGTATTTATCTGCCGTTTAGGCTGATAACTCTATTGTGTAATAACTAATTGTCTTAAATGTAAAGTAAAAAGCAAAGCGCTACGATTGTATTGACTGCTTTGTTGTTTCTTACTACTAGAAAATCTATTTGAATTGGCTACCAGATACAGATTTTGACACTTTGCTATATTGGTATACTAGCGTCCCGCCTCGGCTTCGCACGGGTGCAATGCTGATATTTAATGTATGTTATCATACATATAAACCTTCCTCTTCAGTCACTCTATCTATTAAAAAAAAACGCATCAAAATCCGTTGCGTAGTTTCAAAGATTTAAGCATACAAAGGGGCATAGGGACAGAGAAAGCGACTTTGTTTTATACTATGTAGTGATGAAGACACATCCCTACTGACCTCGGATACAAATCCAGAACCTTTATTCTATTCACGTCCACATATCAAGATTCTAATAAAGCAGTTGGTATCAAACAACACCCAGTAGTTACATAAATAGTTCTCACCCCACTTTTAGATACAAGTGTTGTGTGGTGGTTATCAAAAACTATTAGAGATTTTTCAATCTTACAAACGCCCAGACCCGAAACAAATATTTGTGTATCACATAGATGTTTGTCTTGAGCAAACCCGCGAACTCTCATTTCAAAAGCTGGTGCTTAACCAACAGCTTCACGAGGTTATCAAATATAAATATTTACCCTTATGATCCTGGTGTCGTTTCCATTGTAGAATACATTCTTCGTTCTGGTAGTAAGAGGGATTGCACTCAGTCGTACCTCTTCAGTGTAAGCTAGTAAGTTATTCACACTGACTCCCACTTGGAGATGATCTCCTCCAACAGTTAGAAGAACTGCTGCAAGCAACACTACTGTAATCTTATGCATTTTGAAAGGTCCGTCTTTGACACCTGAGTCTTGTTTTTATACTGGTGATCAACTGTTTGTTCCGAACCACTTGAGAAGATAAGTAATCTCTTATCTGTCAATATAGATACTATTTATTTGTCAGATTGTTCGAGTAGTTTGTGTAAAAATGTTGACTGGGTACAACTTCTTGGAGGAAATTATGACATTCTATTACCAATAATAAATAATAATAATAATAATTACACCAAACAGTCACATACATAGTCCTGACCCCACACTAAGATACGAGTCTTGTGTCGTGGGTATCAGAACTACGAGAGACTTTTCGGTCTCACAAACACCCTGACCCGAAACAAATATTTGTGGATCAATTAATTGCATAAAACTATGAATACCTGGTAATTAAGATGAATTTTCGCCATTCTATTTCTAAGAAATTGTGAATAACTAAATATATGATATCTTTGTTTAAAGACAACGGTGTCGATATGTAATCATAAGAATTATGTCGTGGAAAGTGAATATGATTCATCGACCCTATAGACATTTGAAGAAAGATAAATGATAAGTGACGATATCGTGAAACTTATCCATAACATTAGTCAGGACATAAACTATCAGTAATATTTTTTAACACTTTTCGCAAGCCGTTCCTTAGTCCCTTAGTACAAGGCACGCCTATATTCAAGCATATTTCATTGGCAACCCTTTCCGACAAACAGTTTCCAATTTACGTTAATTGTGTCCTGTTTAAATCGTAAATTTTAGAATATCAGTAAATGTTTCTTGAGAAATAAAAACTTAAAATCCAGTGATACTATTCTCAACAAAACCCAACGAAATAAAACTCCAACATTATCCGAAAACCGCATAACAAACATCCCACATTTTTAAGTTTTACATAAATCGTTTCTCTCCGTGGCTGGACACCTGGACCGCATTATGCACAATGTGTGTCGTAAATTAAAAAATATAAAAGTAATGTATGAGCGTGAAACAGTGGTGCGTGTGGGGCATGCAAATGGCTCGAGGTACACGTCGCTGCCCGCTCCGCTCGCATATTGGTCAATGAGCAGTGATGCGTCGAGTAGTTCGGGAGCCGACACAAATTCTCATCATTTTCTAGAAATTTGTAGGCGAAATATCTGATATTCAATTCGTCGTGGAAATGGGAATCTAGTTTCAATTTGATTTATGGGATGGAAGGAATAATATTTAAAAAATACATTAAAAATGAACATTTCCATTTACATTAAATTTGCATCCGTTCTCTCGTATTAAATAAAAAAAACTGCTAGGCACATCGAAGCTTTTTTATTTTCTTTGCCTAGTCTTTAAGCTACAGACTTATACAAACGGACGGACGGAACAAAAACTAAACCAATAAACGTATTCTGGACCGGGAGCTACTTCTACGCTACTTCTCACATGAAACAATTGACTTAGATGATATATTTGAAACTTCAAAATTTTGATTTACAGTTTCTAATGGGAAATCATTTCATTCGTTTTCTTTTTACCAGCCGTATAGCCTTCTTATCTGTTTTTGATAGTTGGTAGCAAGTCTATCTTTACATTTAATATTGTGAGTTTTTTTTTCATTTTATTTTATTTCAACCTAAGTTAAAGCAAAAGGATTTCATTTCATCTTATTTTGTAAATTACCACCAAAATACTCAAAATTAAGCCACCACATTGCCCGAGAATACAATATCAAACGATTTGACGGGTCAAAATCACCCATCACTCTTCAAAATCCTACCGAATAAGTTATAAAAGAGCTAAAAGTTATCAGCTCCCGTTCTACGTGGCTCGTGCCCCGTTGAATATGCAGCGCAGTGGGCGTGCCCTAAACTCTTGTAAGCCTTTGTCCAGGCTCAATATTGGGTCCATATGTTTATCGCACACTTTGATACGTGCGCCCTAAAATATTCATGGTGTTTGCACTGGCCGCGTTTGTTCCTTCTCGAAATTAGTTTGATGGAACGCCGACACGCTCTTGATTAAAATGAAGCGTTGTACTGTTGCGTGCTCATGACGGAATTTACCAGCGAAATTGGACGAACTGTGATAAAATTGCGTGTGGATGGAAGTGGTGATTTTGCTTTGTTTTTGGGATATCGTTGCACTTTAGTTCATGACTTTGCTTCTTTGGTGTATTCGTAATTCATACTTGATTTAAGTACGATATAATAGCCTAAATAATAAAATATGTTTTCTGGTAAAAAAAATACCTTATGAGCTTGGAAAATGTAGAGTATAGATATATAAGGCAATGTAGGTCTAATAATTCTAAAAAATAATATTTCAACAAACAAAGACATGTTCATATAGTTTTCACAGTAAACTAATAAGACCTCTATACATACATAATTAATAGCTTCGAATAATACTAAAATAATATCTATAAAGTATTCAAAGCCGCGATCTATCAAACTAACAACTTGATTATTAACTGTAACAGATAATAGAAGTGGCAAAGTTTTGATTGTTATATTAATATCAGTTTCATATAGACAGGTGTGAGGGCTTAAGCAAGTTATTGACCTTTGTTTAATTAAGTGATGTGAGTGAAAGACCTCGCAGTGTCTTTGATTGGAGATCAAACGGTATGATAAGACGTAAGTACGATCTTGAGACAAAAAAATATGACTCATAAAAACCTTTTTTAAGGTCTAAGTTAGAAAAAGAATAGTTAATGTTAGTTTGGTCAGAGGATGCCTTTTCCATTGATCTAGCCAGTCATGGAACAAGGCTACGAGTACGCGGCCTCGGCCCCCCGAGCTGTTGCAGCCTCCTACTACTTCTTTATCCGGGACTGTAGCATCCTTACCATCAGGCCAAATATCCTTTCCTACAATATCTTGTACCCAAAGACACGCTATCCCTACCCCATTCCTAAAACAATGAACGTCCCAAGGAGGGTTGGCGAAAGGCAGGCGGGCGGCCGTAAAACATATGCCAAAACTCTTATGCAGCATGTTTTGTCCTTCCTTCGTGTGTGGAAGGACAAAACATGCTGCGCCGACCCCAAACAAGAATTGGGAGCAGGGAAGGAGAATGATGAAGTTAGAAAATGAATAAATACACCCTACAGTCAAATACATATTACTGACCCCACACTAGGTTACAAGACTTGTGTCGTGGGTATCAGACACTAAAAGAGACTTTTTCGGTCTCACAAACACCAAGACTAGAAACAAATATTTGTGGTTCACACAATGTGCGGGAATCGAACCCGCGGCCTCTCGTTTCGCAAGCTGGTGTATCGCCAACTGTGCCACGGTGGCTGTCCAATAGTATGCATGGTTTTTAGTTCCTTCGGGATCTGAAGTTATTTTTCTGCATTCGCTTTTATTTTGCCCTTGGTGACCACATACTAAGATTAAACTATTATATGTATCATAGGAATCTTCACTAAAACTTTGAATCATATTTTTTTACAAGGGAAAAGCTGTCGTTTCACAGGTGAAAAGGTTGTTTGTTGTCTCCAGCATTTGAGTCAAACACTTACACGTTTAGGCTGGGTCCCTACCGAAAACCTGCGCCGGCATACCGACAAAAATCTCTCGATGGCCCTCACATATTCGCACGTTCCCTGCACAATCTCACGAGCTCTCCATTCTCGCTGAGAAGAATTTTAAATCGACATAAAAATACATACCCTTTCATTTTTCCGCGTTCTTAGACATCAACATATAAAGAACCCTACACTCGAAATCACGTGAAATATAAAAATCCCGTCGCAGCGAAAACGTCGAAAAGAGCACTATTTCTGGGAAAAAAAAAATAATTCCAAAGGTCTAGACAAAGAGCAGTACACGCGCGCCCCACTCCACTCAATTGTACATCTAACATTTTCTGCATCATATTCGTCGCTATGAAAAGTAAAAACACTACAAACATCCTGCATTGGAACTTGTATTTTAATTGCAGTGGGATACAGTTACTTTTCGTTTGGTGGACGTTAACGTAAATTCAGATGCACGGGACGAGAGTGGCTGAATTGAGGCAGAAGTCAAAGTGTGGAATAAAAGTGAAGACGCATGGAATAAAGTTGAAGTGGTTGGTTGAGAATTGGCGTCGACTCGGGTTACGTGGCTTGCGCATTTCGACGGATCATATGTATTAATATGAATAGTAACAGTTTAATGTATATTTTTATATTTTTTATAGTATTTGTACAGTAGTAGTTGTATTTGTTTGTTTACATACATGAATAACAGATATATAAATGTAATTTTTATCGTACACGCCAACTGCCTTCTTCTTTGTTTACATTTTTTTTATATTATGTCAATCTCATGGTTGTTGCTAAACGATCGCCTTTGAGCGATAAGACCATCAATTGTACTATTTCGTAAGATTTCATTCCTACATTACTGTGTTTGTGTATAGAAAAGAGTTGAACAAATTGATAAACAAGTAATAGTTGAAAACTAAAAGTCTCCTTGTTGATCCTGGACCAAAATACTTAATATTACAAGGATCTTAACAAAAACACGTAAACCCGAATAAAATACTTCAAACAAAAAATTGTCTCGAATCGGGCATCGATTCCGCTTCCCCTTGTTTTAAAATTCTCAAACCAAATACGCCACAGGGGCCATCCGTACGTAGACTCTCTAGCCTTGAAGAGCCCTAGATTATAGCGCTTCCGAAACACAAAAGCTGGCTATAAATTCCGCTGCCTAGCAGAACAAGCATATAAGATGTCGGTGTCATGAGACCAACAATTTCCTTGTAGGTTTTGATCAATAACATACTTGGATCTTAAGGGGGGGCCAGAACTGTGTTGTTGTAAAAATATTTGTTATGTTTAGCTTAAAATGAGGAGTCTTTTGCCGTTTTTCCAGACTCAAGTGATGCTACTCTGCAGAATTTCCTAAGAGAAAAAAATAATTACCTCATCCGGGAATCGCATCCGGGATCGCTAGATGGCAAACCTCATAATACATATCATGTATTTCTACTGCATCATAACAACGCCAGACATCAGCTTTATACATATATCATATTCCAGCATAAACCATTTTTACAGGCAAAAAATCTTTTCTACAAAAAAATATCGAAATATAAAACAACTTTCCATTTCTAAGACCCGAACCGTATTTATATAAAACCCAGCTGCCATTTATAATTTTTCAGCTGCAGAATGATGTATGCTCAAAGCTTCAGTATTCAGCAATTTCAGGAGCCAATGGACGCGAATCGGGCAACGGTTGCACTGAAAATATTTATTGGCCATTATTCGAGATACATCCCTTTGTGTTTTTTTATTTGACCTTTATTTGGCTTTAATTTTATTGTTTCGGTATCTATTGATGGTTTATGAAGCTTTGATACATTTACATTTGTATTATCTGGAGATTAATCTGTTAGATTTTTATGCGGAGTTATTTTTTTCTTATTATCATAAATTTTGTTTTTGGGATATGAATTGTAAAAACTAAGTTTTGTTGTAGTTGATATGTTAGCTTTTGTCGCCTAAAGTGGAGAACCGAATGTGATAACATTTGATAGGATGAAAGACACAGCAAGACCCTTTCCTTTTGCTTTTTTGAAAGCAAGACCCCACCAAGGGTACTTATCTCAGAAATTTAATGTTTCACAGGAATTATACAAAAAACCGAACCATGGACAAAAGTGGTAAGACACACTATACTACCTCAACATCTTCTGTACATAAAGATCTACAGTAACTCCCAATGAAACCAACCTAAAAATTTGTAAGTAGATTAATAATAGAAATTTAGTATCAGGGTTTTGGTAAATCTAGGGGCAGTAGCGTCAGCGGATGATCAGGGGCTACCGCACGATCTCCTACGAGACGGCCTGCGTTCTGGCCGGGTCCCTGCCATGGGACCTTGACGCCAAATTCCTCTCGCGACTATACTATCAGCGGGAGGAGGCGTCAAGTCGCGGGGATAGACTGGCCCCGAGGGAGGTTGAGGCGATGAAAACCTCCCTCCGTACGGCCGCCGTGGAGGAATGGCGAACCAGGCTGGAGAATCCCAGTGCTGGTGCTGTGACCGTCGAGGCAGTGCGTCCTGTCTTCGACCAGTGGGTGGACAGGCGCCACGGTGCGGCGACGTTCCGCCTGACGCAGGTGTTGTCGGGGCACGGATGCTTCGGCCACTACCTGTGTCGGGTGGCACAGAAGGAGGAGTCGACTGTGTGTCACCACTGTGACAACTGTCTGGACGACACAGCCCTGCACACTTTACGAGAGTGTCCAGCCTGGGAGGTGGAGCGCAGCGCTCTCCGCGCTACTGTTGGTGGCGATCTCTCGCTCCCGGCCGTCGTCTCTTCGATGGTCGGGAGTCCAAGGTCCTGGCGAGCGATGCTCTCCTTCTGCGAGTACGTCATGTCGCAGAAGGAGAACGCGGAGCGGGATCACGAAAGAAGCGATCCCGCCCGTCAAAGACGTCAAAGAAGAAGGCGCCGGGTCAACAGAGACAATTAGACCCGGTGCCCTGCCCCGTGGCAAGGGGGCGTAAGAATCCCACCAAGGTATCCCCTGCCTGTCGTAAAAGGCGACTTAAAGGGGCCCTTGGGGTCGCTGGACGTGCTGTGGGGGCAGCGCGTCCTCACTGAAAGTGACCCCGAGAGGGGCGGCGGCACTGTGGCCTGTGTACGTCGCGGGCGCCCATCCACAACCGGGGCGCCCGAACCAAGATAGTGGGGGTGCAACTGTGCCCCCTAAAACTCCGAGACGGCCGAGACATTTACGTCTCGGAGGCGCACCGGGCGGCTGCGGTTGACGGTGGGCGCCTCTCGCCCGCGTACCGTGGCCGCCCCACTCGGCGCGGAGATGGCCACCGGGGGGTTTTGGTCGGTATGCCGGTTTAGGGATTTTGTTAGGGACCCAGCCCGGCATTAACATCTGCGCGGATATGACGTCGCCGCGCGCCGGGCTGGAAGACCGGTGACCCCGACATACACTTCCCGCCCCCCTCCCCCGGGCTGGCGGGAAGTAGAGCCATAAACAGCTTTCCCCCCGAGAACAAAAAAAAAAAAGGGGCAGTAGCGTGCGGGTATAGTTATCCAAATTTACATAATATCATGTTGAACATTAGACTCAACCAAAAGTTCTACTTACTCATGGAGTTCCTAGAAATAGCTGGATATAGGCTATTTTCAAACATCTGTTGCTTGAAATCCTGATATTATATTATGTACTGGTAATTTTTATATCTTCGTCCATTCATCTGTATTTAATATTTCATACCAACGACTCTTAAGTCTGTCTTTGTACTTAAATGTAAAACATAAATGAATAATTATATTTTTAATTAATAAACATTTTAATTTAGTAACCGTTAATATAAATATAATATATTACATAGAGTATATATTATAGTGTAGAGAGAATCAGTTCCATGAAGCGATATTACTGCGAACACACCAAACGAACCTATTAAACGCACATAAACTTTGTAATTTCGGGGAAATTTACTACATGCCCCGCGTTTCGAATTTTAGACCTCTGCGGCACCTGTGTACAAGTTCCATAATACGGATGTTTGCTAATTCTCTGGCTGGGTACATGGGCAAAGCTGTGATCAGAACTTCGTCGTCCGCAGTTTCCACTGCAATTGACAAAGGACTTGAAATTATTGTAATGTTATTTACAGATAATGGGAGTTTATACGAATAAAGAATATGGCATAATTAGGGTACTTTCACTTATATCAGAACTATCATGACGGCTAATAATCTCCATGGTGTAAACTACCCCGCACTAGGCCAGCGTGGTGGACTATGGCCTAAACCCTCTCAATGGTAGAGGAGACCCGTGCTCAGCAGTTGGCGTATATGGGTTGATGAAGAAGAAGAAGAAGAAAAGTAAGTAATGTGAAACTAATATTCCGGGTTCGGTGTCAGTGCTGAGATTTTTTTGTAGGTATCAGATTGTGATGGAAAACGAAGACTGGTAATAGTTACGGTGACGACAAATATATTGACGGCTTAAAAATCCTGAAAAAGGATTAAATTCTTTCGACATTCATCGTCGCCTTGCCTATCCATTAAATTATCTATCTTTTGACGACTCTTTATCACCATAACAATTGTCTCTCTTAGTTTCTGATCACTGATTAATTGTTGGTTCTTCTTCTTCTTCTTCATCAACCCATATACGCCCACTGCTGAGCACGGGTCTCCTCTACCATTGAGAGGGTTAAGGCCATAGTCCGCCACGCTGGCCTAGTGCGGGTTGGCGGACTACACACCTAAGAAATTCCTAAGAACTCTTAAGTGTGCAGGTTTTATCACGATGTTTTCCTTCACCGTTAAAGCAAATGATAATTCAATGTGAATACTCACATAACTTCGAAAAGTCAGAGGTGTGTGCCTGGGGTTCGAACCCGCGACCGCCGAGATTCTCGACCGCGCGCCTAAACCTCGAGGCCATCACTGCTGTTGGTTCATCATCAGGCAAAAAAACAACCAAAAAAACCTTAGCATTAGCCACATACACCAGTGCGGTCACATTGCATAAAAGAAAACAATCTTCCACCCGCTCCCACGGAACAAAATTTAAGATTCCCATACCCAAGATACAGAAGTCTAGTGCCCGGAGTCACGTAACGTTTTTACAACCGACTCAGCTGCCTGCCGAGACCAATTGGAGAGTAAAAAACTCGCGCTATTTAATATTTCATCCCCTCGCACTCTGCCCATGAGGGAATCGATATATTTTAAATTCTAATCCCTACCAATACTGGAAGCGGTTTTACGATAGACTTCTTTGAATATAAAACACCTCGGCCAGAGTTAACAAATCTTTTGGGCTCTGAATGCCTGATTTCGGTGGTGAAGTGTGCTTATTTTTTAGGCATCTATATGGAACTATATTTTTTTATTGTTTATTTTTAAACTACCAATCCCATTTGGTAGCAAAAAATGTCGTTTTAGCTATTCTTTATTAACATCATATATTAACAGTTCTATATATAAATTGGCATATTTCAGATATGTGATATACCTACTGTCCAGCCTTTTATTATTGTAATTAATTCCACATACCCCGATATTCTTATCGAACAATAAAATATTGTCTGTGTTTTCAATGGGTTTCCACCACCGTGTAATTCAGCTCCCTAGTGTTGACTCTCATCAATAAAATACACAGAATTTTGCGTTCATTCACAAAATATGCATATATTATTGGTGTTTCTGGGAAAAACGCTGTGCAGCGGTGTGCAAGGGGTATAGGGGGATTGAGGGGGGGGGGGGGATAACATGTCACATTGCCTTCACGCCGCCGCATCGGCCGGTCTCGTCACGTCGCACCACGTTCCGTCACTCTTGCTTGACACGCCTTGTTTATCAATCACTACGGGAGGTTTGACGTTAAATTTTTTTGGATTCGATATTTGAATTATTTTAAAATTTTATTGTGTTCTCTGTTTGAATAAATTTCGTGGTCGAATTATTCCAGGATATACTGGACAATTACACAGGACCATTTGGTTATATTGATGAAGAACTCCCATATTATTCTTTGATTATACTTTGTTGTGCTAGAGATTAGAGAGACAACAAGACAGAGGTGTGTGGCTGGGGTTTGCTTAAGTATATCAGGTTCCTATCACGACTGCACGGTTTAGTCATTAGTCCACCACACCTGACCTGACCTAGTGCGGGTTGGAACTACACATCTAATAGCCTTATGATGTCCAGGTTTCCTCACGATATATACCTTCACCGCTAAAGTACGTGTTAATTCAATGCACACATGACTTCAAAAACTCTCTGTTGTTGAGCCCTAAACCTCGAGGACATTACTACTTATACCCAACTTTTGTAAATAACTAAAATAGTCAAACGTGTACATTTGAACAAAGTTAAACCAGTTAGGGAACTAAACAGGGCACAAGTTATTCGGGCTGTCGCAGACGCGTAAAGTTACGATCAGATATAATGAAGTGCATTAAAATGAATTAGTAACAAAACAGGTCGCGCTATCTGCGGGAACAATGTGCTTCAATGTAGCGCCGCCCGGGGAACGATGCCTTTATATTGTACTGCCAAACTTTACTGCTGATAGTGTTCGTATTACCATGTGTGGTGCAAACATTTTTGTATATATTTACATATATAAACTTACGCCTGTATTCCCTGAAGGGTTAAGCAGAGGTGCATTACTGCACTTACATTTCATCAGGTATGTACTCGTAGACATTAGTCTTACATAATATGGGGCAAGCCTATTGCCGTTTTTCAGACACATTTTCAGACTCAAAATTTAGCAATGGAAAACCCAATGACACTATGCCCGACCTGGGAATCGAACACTGGAACTCCAGATCCCACAGCACTTCTTGTTGCCACGAGGCAGTCCTGCATATTTTTATTCATTAAAAATCGTTTGAATTATTAAAGTGCCTCGAGGAGGTGATGACGTAACCTTTGTCGTTGCGGATTTTAAAACTAAGTTGTAAAAGTTATAAATATATTCTCAATAATTTATGGCGTACTTTAAAGGTAAAGGAGAAAGTCTTGGGAAACCGGCACTCCTTAAAGTTTTCTGCAATATTTTTCTTTTAGGTATGTAGTCCGCGAACCGGCACTACGTTAGTATGGTGGCCTAAAATCTACCCCTTCTATTTGCTAGAAGTGGTCTGGACGTAGCAGTGGAACGAATACAATCTTGAGGTATGGGTAAAACCCTTCATAGTTTTAATACTTAATTCATCAATGTTATAAAAAATAATAATGTGAATGTGAAAGAAGAATTGACTTTTTTTCAAAATCTAAGACCCAGAATAAATAGTCTGGACCCAGCAGTGGAACAAATATGGAGGTATGGGTGAAACCCTTAATAGTTTTTTATACTTCGTTCATCAAATCATAAAAAATAATAATGTGAATGTGAACTTTTCTTTAAAATCTAAGAGACAGGAATAGGTAGGCATATATACAAACGTTTGAACATTTTGGTTAGGATAATGATGAAAATGGCTACCAAGTTCAATGAGCACACAAAACAGTTATCGTGTTTCTGCTGAAAGAATTCACCATAACATAGACCTGAGAATACAGAATGAAGGAATGTCTTTCCTCATAATGTCCTCCTAATAAAATTCCTCAGGACATTAACGGCTTCGCAGCAATCTATCCAAGTCACCTAGAAGACATTAAAATACTACGCACACTAATGAATATCTTCTTTAAAGACGGTGCAATCGTTGGTCCTAACTTATTTTTTATTCTTTAAACTTTTCGTATACTCAAACTAAGCAGTACTTTGCAAGAGTTTTTCTCATTAGTGTTAGGTTCCTCTAGATCGTCCGTGCAATAAAACAAGCGCTTAAGTTGAATCTGTCAGGAACAATAAGGTGACTAATACAGTGATGTTAAAAAGAGTACAAGGAGGAAATAAATTTTGTTCTACTTAATTTTAAACATAAATATTATTTTCCCTTTAAATGGATTATTTCGATGATTATGATTCTTATATTATTCTTATATAATG
Organism: Cephonodes hylas; assembly: GCA_030295005.1. Lineage (NCBI taxonomy): Eukaryota > Metazoa > Arthropoda > Insecta > Lepidoptera > Sphingidae > Cephonodes > Cephonodes hylas. The sequence continues at coordinate 18,640,905 of AP025361.1, forward strand.
TCTGATGAATAAAATCAATAAAACCATTTAGTTTTCTAGGTAGTCGTATTTTCCCTAGTCGATCTGGGTTGCAAACCAATATCTGAGGCGGTAGAGTAGTCCTACCAACACTGACCGCCGTCCTGAAGTTATATCGTTGTTTTTGCCTTTGGTACAAAAACAAAGTTATATTTAAAATGTTTCCAATTTTAATAATTGTTCTATTAAATATGTTGTTTTACAATATGATTTCAATAAAATATTTTAAGGCACTTACACGTCAATGTAAATGAATTTCCAGTTAACATTGTAAAAGATTAAACAGTTAATTTTATAGAAACAAGGTTAATTGAACATGAAAACGAATAAATATTGAATTAAAAAAAAACATTCAATAAATCTGTCAATGGAACACGATCAAACATCCACACAAAAGGATTTAAGGAATTCCCTTTATCAAAATGAAATAATAATCGGGACGTATTTCCTGAGAACCATGTCCAGTGTAACGTGAAATTGTAAAATATAGCAAAACGCCACGCCGACCCCAAGGTGGATTATTGCGGTAACGAGAAATTTCCAACTGACATCGGCAACGGATGCACGTACCGCGATCTCGATGCACTTAGTACTAGACGCTACATTGACACTCCAAAACGTCATATGACACAAAATAGCTCATAGAATTTTGCTCTTTATCAAAAAAAAGTAAAGATGATGTTTGAACGACATCCTCCTATCCTAACAGGACAACACCAGTTGCTGGCAAAGGTAGTATGAATTTAAATTCGATTAACGATTTTTAACCTTTTTTCAATACTCGTATGATTGCTTTTCAATTACAAAGGAGATGGGTTAGCGTTAGATTAGTGGGAAAAGGATAGCATTTGTAGACTAAACTACGGGACGGTAGGCAAGACAGCTGAATGCGTTGTAAGTAAAGGAATTCTTTTTATTTTTCAATTAAGTTTAATGAAATCTACCGGCTGCATGGGCGATGAACGGGTGTCCGTTACCGTTTTGTATCTTTGCGTTTAGAAAACAAAGCGGGATGAAAAATAAAATAATAAATACAGTCGCATGTAAACTCAGATTCCGGGCACGTATTTGACCTGGTTATGTGTTTTAGAAATTTCTAGAAACTTTTTTTAGAACTGGAATAAATAAAGCATATACGACACTCTTCAGGCGTTGTTGATTTTACACACCAGTCTTTTGAACCAGAGGCCCTCTACCTAATAACTGCACTGCAAGAGGATCAAGCTTACTGACATTTTTCGGTCTCATTTAACTTTGTGATTTCACTCAGAATTTCTAAAAGAGAACTCCATAAAAATACCACTAGAAAATGAACCAGAGTCCTTGAATTTTGTCTTAATCATAGTAAACCCTCTCACTGGCAGAGAAGGTCTGTGCCCAACAGTAGGCTATATAGGCTGATGATGTAAGTTCTTTGGAAAAAAAATAACCTTTACATAGCCTTAAAAGGATAACCCTCTGCTGCTTACTCCAAGGGGCGCCAACATTTGGCCATGACACGTGAGGCCACGTAACCGCGAGGGCTGCACGGTGCATTCTACGTGCCCTGACTGCAGCGCAACTTGCTCAGGTTATATACACACCTATACTCTAGTATAGATCAAAGATAGTTCGTATGGCCGATGGTGATGTAAATTTATGTTTATATTTGAGATAAAACTTTATAAACTTTAGCATGGTTAGCAAAAATCATTATTTTTTGATCTCACAATTATTTGTTTAAGAAGGGAATTTGTAGCCCCCTTTTCAAAGCCTATCATCAACAGCACTTAATTCGCCACTGCTGGACATAGGCTTCTCTTATGGCACGCCACTGGGCTCGATCTTCGGCTCTCCTCATCCAACCACTGCCAGCCACCTTGCGGATATCGTCTAAGTTCGAAGGCTAAAGCGAAAGGTAAAGCGCAATTCGTTCGAGAAATTGTGTTTATTAAAAAACCATGACGAAAATCACCACTTCTGCCTATTTATGTATACGTTGGCGGATATACAGTATCATAGACAGCGTCCATAGAAAGGTTTGACACGAGCGGCTGCGGGTTCAATTCCCGCACCAAGACTACATTTGTATGATCCAACAATATGTGTTATGGGTCTGCACGTTTTTGACACTAAAGAGTCACTTCTAACTTTTTATAGACACTCTTGTATCTTAGTATGGGTTCAGAAATATGAAGGTGACTGTTAGGTGTATTAATTTATTGATTTTACACACGCTGATCCGGATTAATTAAATTACCTGATTGTGAAGTTAGCACGACTATGTCTGACTCGAAATATTAATGTGCTTTAGCCGATAGGCTCGTTTTGTGGCGAAGAACGGAGATTAATTGCGTCATACTTTCGACAGATGACGGTAGAAAAGAGGCATGCTTACTTCGACTTTCGAAAGAAAAGAGTATTCTATCTCTCGGATGTGCTGACTAAAGTCTGCGGGATTGATTGGAAGGATTGGCAAATTTATAGTAAGTGGTTTAGTGGTAGAGAGTGGCTGTTAGTTGTCCTTAGATCGGAGCCTTTACAGTTTTCTACAAGTCATACTCTATCTTATACCAACCACGTAGACATCAAAATAGTCATTAAGTATATTTTATGAAGCAATGTGTTGATCTTAAATAAAAACAAAAAATCGTCTGCAGTGAGTTACAAAGCAACCTTGTAAAATACAAGGGCATGCACTGGCTAATTTCCAGAACAAACATATAAATAAATTCTTATAACCTTTGTATATCATTTATATTTCGTAAATTCCGTATACTAATAAAAACCGTTCTTCAAATATTTTTCAGAAATTCAATGCATAAAACAAGCGTCACGCGTGAAATACGAGTATTCTGAGAATCGTAGCAGCGAGGAGCCGTAGCACAAGCGTAGCACCGCTACGTAGAGTTAATCAGAATTCTGTAGGCAGCGCGGCGATTTCGCATCGGCGGCGCGAACGCAACTGAAATTAATTATTGAATGTTCTGGGTATTGCTTTGGAAGAACAGCAGGCGATTTAATCAATAAATCATAAATAAAACTACCAGATATTCCTTTGTACATCCTTTACTATACGAAATAATAAAGGCTAACACACGATACTGCCGTATAACTTACGAGTAACAAAAATATTTACTGGTATTGTATGGAACACAATAATTAACATTGTAATAGATCTGCTCCTTTGGCAAAAATAATTATTTTTTGGCTTCTGACGTATATTGTTTAATATCCTCATAAAAGCTAAATAATGCACGGAATCCGAAAGGTCGGGAGAGCAATTTTATGTCCGATAATTGGGTCGATATTCGGAGTGGCCGGTCAGATCCGCCGGATAACGACAAGCTAATTTAGTGTGCTGACATGAGATCATTTTGGTAACCGTAACATATTAATATGTATTAATGTATTATAACATATATATATACTCGTTGCTTTTGTTCGTTAAATAAGCGTATACAAGCGTCTAACTTGTAATTTGATCCCCGGATCAGTCAAAATTTTATTAGTTTTTTACAATACGTAAATCTCAGTAACAGCAAGAAGACTTAAAATACCACCGACAATCAATAATACGCGGTCATATGTGGTTGCAGCTATTCACTTTTATCATCACTTTTAATGATACTGGCATGAATTAATATGTATAATTATAAAATTAAATTGAAGGTGTATACAAGAAGCTCTCAGTATAGGTTAATGTATTGGTGAACAAATAGAGGAGGGTACCGTAAACGCAACGACAACAAAGGCGCACAAAGCAACCTCCGTCTTATTTAAGAGGCAGACACTCAAAGCGCGTTCGTCAATGCACACTCGAGTTATTGCTTTCGAAACGAGGGCTTCCCTTAACTGCCACCACCTTCATTCCCACAAAAAGTAGAAAATCCATACGTTATACATTGCTCGCTGGGATAAGACCACGCAGGTACTAAGAAGATCCAAGCAAGCAATGAATTCGGCTGTAGTCGGTTATGTCGTATTAAATGTAGCGTGCTAAGTCCATCGATGCTCAGTTTGGTGGAGAGGTGCACAGTGTAAGTGCTGCGATGCATTATGCAGTCGGTAGGTCGATAGAATTCCTACTGCACGCGGACGAGTGTCTCTGAGAATGTAATGGGAGGTTGTTTTCTATTGCTTCACTCAATTTATAATAATGATTTTTCATTTTTGTACAAACTTATTTTATATTAGGAATTTTCACGTCACAATGTCGATACTATTATGATAGTCAAGAAAAAAAAAATCCATGTAATAATGTTTCACAACTAATGCCAATGTTTTCATAACAATATTGTCCATCGTATTTCACAAAACATAAGATTTTGTTAGTTTCTAAGAATAATCTCGTTTCATAACGCATATTTTAATATAAATTTTCATGTAAACCATGCTACGGTGCCCCATTCATTTCAAAGATGCTTTGCTCCTCCAGCGCTGAATGCTGGGGGCATCATCGTAAACTAAGTTTAGCTTAATGTTTAGCGAAGGCTTAACCGACAGTTAGTAACTTTGACTGCGCTACAGTTTATTCGTGGACGCATTCGTCTCACATTGATCTGGATGCTGCAGAGGCAGTTGCCGCTGGAAGTTCCCGACCACAGACTTGGAAAACAATGGTGGATCTCGCCGTTGAGTTGGGGCTATCAACTCGTTTGTATTGATTTTTATGTACAAAGCTTCTGCACTTACAAGAGGGATGTTTAGTTATTTCAGTTGAGTAATGGACAGTATTACTACTGAAAAAATATAAACACATATATTATGAATATTATTGTTGTATTTTTTTTGATACAAAAAAAATTAACACAATGAATTGGAATAATGCGTGTTAATGAAAATATCGTGATTTCAAAAGCGTTGTTTTTTTTTCTTTTATCCTGACAGCATTAACAAAAGCTGTTGACATGTGAATACGAAACGAAAATCTGAAATATAAAATATTTATATAAACCTACTACTTATATAAAGATAAATAATCTAAAACACTAGTATTATAATAATCTCTTCACAAGACGAGAATTAGGTACAATTACCCAGTCATCAAGAAATTGGGCTAATGATGCAGCACGCTACCTCAAGATACAAGTGTACAGGTATACACACAAACACACCCACGTATCTGCAGCGTATTACCTGCGCGTTCACTTCCGCTCGTTGAGCTCGTCTGATACCAGCGCGCATTGTCTGCTTACATCACTGTAATTTCGCTCTCCTCCCATACATTGCTGGTTTTATTTTCTCGTACCGAAATTTCCCATTATCTTTAAATAAAAGTAATATTTCGTATGAGGTACGTGTTCTCAGCTTGAAATGGAACTGCTCGTATCTTTCCGCGGAAATCATAAAGAGTACTGAGGTAAGTAGAACGCAGAGATGTCGGTAATGTTTTAACGGGGTGCATCTAAATGATTTATTAGGATGTATTAAAGATAACAGAATTTAGCAAGATGCTTGAACTGATAAATGATTACGCAATTTAAGACTTGCGTAACTGGCTCTCAATTATGATACATCGCATTATCGTTCAATTGGAAAATATTTATACTTTAATGATACCTAAAGTTATAAAAAAAAACGGTCAACTCTATCAATCAATTTCTGCTTGATAGAATATCTGTACAAAAATTATAATGGATATTTTACGAACAGAAATTTGCCTTTCGTTAGATGTAGTTCATATAACTTCAAGGATAATCTTTATTCCACTGCCATATCAATTTTCGAATAATGTTGAAGTACTGAAATGCTGAAAAATTACCACTCAGAATTTTTCCTCTCCCATTTCCTTTTCTTAAGAATTCACTGTGATATATTCCCCTGTATAACCAGCAATGGAATCAATACAAAGCAATTGTACCGTAATAGCGTGTATTGTCGGAGCAGGTAGTGGCAGTGATTCATAGCTGGTCGACGGACGGTGCACTCGCTCATCAATATCGGCAAACGGTCGCCGTTTGATAGCCTCGTCATTACATCGGGCTATATGCGTGGGAGGATATATCGGACCTATTTTCTGCAGTGCTTCAAAAATTGCTTTACAGCCGTATTTTTCACGACTTACAAAGTAATTTAGTAGGGGACATGAAATACTGGGAACACTTTAGCTCTGAACATTTTTGAGTTACCTTGTTCTTAGCAGTAATAATATATACCTACGGCTTGTAAAATTACAATTATGATGACTAGTTTAGTTAGTTTCATAATTTGTTACCTTTAAATGATGGCATAGAAAAATTGTTCAATGTTTTAATGCCGTGACCAAAATCGGCATGACACTCTGTAACGTCGTCATCCGGATATTACTAATGTCATTTATTTGAATTCAAAGTAGATTCCGAACAAAGTACGACGTTATTTAAATCTTTATTAACTGAACTACGTCAGTTACTTTAAAAAAATAAATAAATTTATAAATACACCCAACAGTCACATACATAGTCCTGACCCCACACTAAGATACGAGTCTTGAGTCGTGGGTATCAGAAACTACGAGAGACTTTTCGGTCTCACAAACATCCAAACCCGAAACAAATATTTGTGGATCACACAAACATTTGTCTCGGTGCAGGGATCGAACCCGCGGCCGCTCGTTTCGCAAGCTGGTGTCTAGCCAACTGCGCCACGGGGCTGTCAATAATCTGTAACCTTACTTATTAATACGTCTAGATTTCTTACTATATTAGTTTCTCCCACGTGAAAGGCTTTCGTCGTGTTTGCTCATCACGTGTATGTGTTGATAGTTGTTTTATTTGAATTTAAACACTATATCTATTTAACACTTCTCACATTCGACGTACTTGATTAAGCGTTATGTAGAGTTACGAACAATTAGATTGACAATAATTAGATGCAAAACATTGTGAGGTAACCTCCACATGTGAAACTTCTCAGGAAATTCTTAAGTGTGTAGTAGTAGTGTGCCAACCTGCACTTGGTCGTCGTGGTCTGATGCTTAATGCTTGTCAGCTTAGAGGAGGTTAATGCCCAGCAGTAGGATCTATAAATAGGCTGATCTTTATGATTTCAATATTTTATGATTTAATTACCAATTTAGGATTAGATCCATCTTCTTCTTCTTCTTCTTCATCAACCCATATACGCCCACTGCTGAGCACGGGTCTCCTCTACCATTGAGAGGGTTTAGGCCATAGTCCACCACGCTGGCCTAGTGCGGGTTGGCGGACTACACACCTAAGAAATTCCTAAGAACTTTTTAGGTGTGCAGGTTTCATCACGATGTTTTCCTTCACCGTTAAAGCAAGTGATAATTCAATTTGAAGACACACATAACTTCGAAAAGTCAGAGGTGTGTGCCTGGGGTTCGAACCCGCGACCGCGGAGATTCTCGACCGCGCGCCTAAACCCCGAGGCCATCACTGCTTTTTCAATCCATCCATCTGGATATCTGATTTTATCTATTATTTGTCCTAGGTCTTAAGGTATCTGTTAAGTGATCTATGCATGCATACATTTCCCTAAAGTAAGGTTTAGTTATAAAATATCACATACCATTACCGTCTCGTTCCTAAACTTTGTGTAACACTGCTTAAACAATGTAGTCTAGTCTTCTATGTCATAACTTAAGACATTATTTATTGATACAACCATTAGCCATTAAGTCCTCCGTCATGTTTCATTTTTAACTCCATTACTTTAACATACACAGTGATGAGGCCGTACTAGACCAGCGTGATGGACTAAGGCCTAGATCCTCTCAGTTACAGAGTAGGCTGGAACCTAGGGCGGCAGATTTTAGGGGGCGGGAAAGTTGTCCAGAATTTCTTATTCATCTGTTTTTTCATAAGATAGATTTAGCAGATTTTAGGGGGGACCAAAGTTGCCTAAATTTTATTTTCTGTGTTTTCACAAGACAAGTATAGATTATTTTAAAAACAAAGAATATTTTAGTCTTAAGGGGCGGAAAAATGTGAATAGCCTACTGGAGGCAATTAATGCATTAACCCACCACTTCATGGGCTGATGATGATGATGAATATTAAGGAATCAACAGTACTTGTAAAGATATTACAGTGATTTCTGTTAGATTGCAAAGTCTGCATGTTCGTCGTCGCGTAATTAAGCTAGTAGATTAGTTGGCGCAAGATTAATCTAATGGTTTTAGATAGTAAATCATTCGGCTATGATTGGAGCGACTCTATTAATTTTACTACGTGTGTATATCTAATAAATCATATATTTGAATTTAATTATCACCCAGTTACAGTGAACTAAGATACAGTGTTGTTATTACACTAACAAACCAATAGTGAAATTAAAAAATACATAGTGTGCTCATGAGTGTATTTGAAGGGGTGACCTATGTGGTATCAATATTTATATCCTTTCGATTGTTATTTTTAAGTGTCATTTAAAAGGTTTTACCATAAATTTTAATTGAAGAGTCCACTAGAACTTTGTCAATCGTATCAATTTTTTAGCGCCATATTCATTACGCGATCAATGAAGTAGTCAAAATAACTATGCTTACTTATTAAAAATAAAATATGTTACAAGTTTAAAATCATTGACCTGTACTTTCTGACCAGATCTGAATTTCCTAAGTTATATGTGTATTTACAAAAAAATATGTAATCTCTTAGCTGATAAAGATAAGTAGCAATTACGTACAACAACAGAAAAAGCTGCGAACCAAATTGGCTTTACCATTTCATTGAATACAAAATTAGCTCTTCCATAAGCTGTATTGTTGAAACATTTGTATTGTCCAGCGCAGTTTCACCAAACACAATTCCAAGTATAATTCCATATTCCACAAACAACAAGTTTCCTTAAAGAAACATACCCACGACGGGTACTGCGCTTCCGTCGCATCCAGAATTTGAGTGTGTGTTCCGAGGATTTTTGCTGATCTCAATTTCGTTATCACGTGCCTCGGATGAATGGCGAATGCAAATGTTTTAATATATTTACAATTTCATACATTTCTTCTTCTTCATTTTTGAAATAAGTGTTGAGATTTAAGTGGTTGTTTGAGATATAATTGTTTTATTTTAATTTTGGTAGTTCTTTTCTCTCTTATTTTCTTGACGCAACATCAAAAGATTCTGGGTTCAACTTTTTTTCGCCCGAAGTTATATTGGGTGTTTTTGATGGACATAAAAACTTTAAAATGTTCTATAGGTCTCGGCGGTCGCGGGTTCGAACCCCAGGCACATACCTCTGACTTTTTGAAGTTATGTGTGTATTTAAATTGAATTATCACTTGCTTTAACGGTGAAGGATATCATCGTGATGAAACCAGCACACCTAAAAGTTCTTAGAAATTTCTTAGGTGTGTAGTCCGCCAACCCGCACTTGGCCAGCGTGGTGGACTATGGCCTAAACCCTCTCAATGGTAGAGGAGACCCGTGCTCAACAGTGGGCATATATGGGTTGATGAAGATCATGTGGATTGGGGGTGTAAGAATTCCGCCACGGTATCCCCTACCTGTCGTAAGAGGCGACTAACAGGGGAAACTGGGGTTGCTGGGCGTACTGCGGGGGCGGTACCCTATGATAGCAACCCCGAGATTGGCGGCAGAGGGCGTGGCCTCTTAACTGTGGCGGACGTTCACAAAAGGTGAACGTCCAAATCGAGTAAGTGGAGGGCATACCAAGCCCTCCCAATTTGGAGGGGTCCATAACTGGACGGTGCGCTGGGCGGCAGCGGATCATTTAGGGCACCTCTGCCCTGAGATGCCGTAAAACCGCCCTAAATGCGCGTCATGGTCACCGAGAGGTTTTAGTCGGTATGCTGGCGTAGCCAGAGACCCTGACATACCCCTCAGGGCCTCCCCCGAGGTACCGAACAGGGGAGCTTAAGGTGCTTTCCTCTCGTAAAAAAAAAAAAAAAAAAAAAAGGTCCGCCTCTATAAGGTAAGATATAATTTGACTACTTTAAGGTATTTCAATCATCCAGGGCATTGGCAAAACTACCCACGATATTTAAGACTAATCACTTAGTATGTAGTAAGAAAAACATTTGTGACTATTACCTTTGATTTTCCCAAGGAGGGTTGGCGTCAGGCAGGCGGCCGGCCGTAAAACATCTGCCAAAACTCTTATGCAGCATGTTTTGTCCTTCCACACACGCAGGAAGGACAAAATATGCTGCGCCGACCCCAAACAAGAATTGGGATCAGGGCAGGAGAATGATGACCTTTGATTTTAAATTGAAACCACAAACAGCCTTACTTGTTATATAAACCATTCATATTTAGTGGAATAAAATAACAATTTGCATAACTATCTTTCGAAAGAGTACGCATAGAATGTTAAAAATTAAACAGAATATTCATAAATGTTGAAGCAATGTTTAAAAATTAACGGAACAGTTTTCAACGTTTTCATTCAGAATTAATCTTTTCTTCTGTTCACAATTCTTTCACACACGCTCGTTGGTTGCGAGTAGTGTTTCTTGTTTGACTTTTTCCCGTCGCCTTTTAAAGAGTTCACGTTATTATCGCTATTAAATCTTATACTTTCGATATCTTTCGCTGATTCTTCGCTCACTAATCTTAATTATTTTAGATTATTTCAATGCTTGAATACTTTATTAAAACTCATGATTATGATCATTATCACCCTGCATACATACGTCGTACTACTAAGGGCACAGGTCTCCTCTACGATTGAGAGGACGTAGGCAGAGGTGCATTTCTGCACCAAAATTGCGCCAGGAATGTATCAGTCCCACGAACTCGGATGCTCCGTGCTGCTACAGAGAATTTCCTAATGGAAAACCCAATTACACTTTGCCCGACGCGGGAATCGAACCCATGACTTTTAGATCGCAATGCACACACTCACTCATAGAGACGCCGAGGCAGTCTATAAAAATTTAAATGCATTTATATAAAACCAATATGGAAGTTGTTATTGAACATCCAATACGTTTATAATTTTCCGTCGTCTTTGTTGGTGGTCATATTGTGTGTCAAAGTGGGTGCAATGCTGTCGGTACACGTCTTTACATGAGCCGCTGACAAACGACCGGCCGATGCTTATAGGCCAGGGCTGCCTCACGAAAGGAAACTTCAAAATAAATTTGCAAACCTAGATACGTTTTAGGACTTGTTTTTTGTTGGTTTATTATTGTTTGTCTGTTGAGTTGACAACATAATTTATGTCTGAATTTTGGTTTTTCTATAAATATAGAATTACTGTTCGTTTTAAACTGTGAAGTGTAAAACGAACAAAGAAAAACACATGCATGGAAAGTACGACACATAATATGTACTTCGAAAGTGAAATAAAAAATGCAGTAATAAGCAGCAGTAAATAATAAATTATAAAGTACTATAAAAAATGATAGAATTAAAATATAAGACTGAGGTTACGCAATCGAGCTCGCCGCATTACTATCATAAGAAAACCATGGCCAGCTAGATTGCAACTAATTACCGCCAACATACTTGCATTATATTTTTGTTTCCTCGCAGGCTACAAGTCAAAAGCCAGCAGCCGGCCGCCGACGTTGTTCCCGAACGAAATTGGATTCCCGACTAAAATTCAATATTATTGCCAATCGGCGGGTTACGGCGGGCGTGCTTCTATTGTGTTTTTAGAAACGACTTTTTGCAACAAAGTGCTGTGGTGCCATTGAATAGTGCGCTCAACTGTTTTTACGGGAATTTCATTTGACCGCCCCGACGCCGTACGATATGCTCGACAAATGAATATTCCTTCGTATTATGAAAACCTATGTGCGTTGTGAAGGTTCTCTTTTATATTTCAGCTTATACACGTTCTGTTAGTGGGCATGAGCTGCCTTTTTAGATGAGAGTGTTTAAGCTTTAATCTACCACGATGACCTGATGCGAGTAAGTGAAGTTCACAAAACTCGGAAAAATCAAAGTTCTAACGCAATTTAATCCCTGCTATCACAAATGTAATAGATAATTATTTGGGGGGTCTATGTTCATCAGTGGACGGCGATATATAGCAATGGAGGGAACATTTTGTAATGGTGGTCGAAACTTATGTATAATAGATACCGACAAATTGATTATGATAAACTTTCGTCAATAGGGTAATTTATCCGCTTTCACGCATAAAGTAATAAAAAAAATAATTAAAAGGTTTACGACATATTACCAAATGAATTTTTACAATGGATATATATCAGACCTGACTCCAAGATTCGTTTTGGAGGATAATAACTTGTTTTCGCCCTGTAAATGAATCATACATACGACCTGAATCATCTAGTTAAAAACAAACTTCATGGACACAATCTCTGTATAAAAGCATAGATGTGATCCTGAGACAAGTATCTTATTTAGTATATTAAATAAGTATACTGTAGGATCAGAACTACGTATAAAATTATGGGTAAATTGATTCATTTCAACACCATATTGGAAATATGTCTCCCTAATATTATAACTAAAAAAAATAAGAAAGAAGAAAAATTTTCTTAACTAAAATGAAATTTCATTCTCTTACGCGACTTTCTGTTTAATTTTTACTGCGGAGTGCACAAGTGCGACCCAGTTGCATATATTAATACCACGCGCTCAAAGTATCGGAATATAATTATTTTCATTTTTCGATCTACGTATAACTTTCTTAGAAATTCAGACAGCCGTTCTTTTAGTACAAGCGTAAGTTCCATGCTGGGTAAAATAACAATATTATTAGATTGTAATCTAATTTATAGATTAGAATTGTCATTTATTTAAAAAAAAATGACATTTCGTGTTGCTGTGGGAGTTTCTTGCCGTTTCTTCTCCACAGCGATAACACGTTTCGAAGCGGCACTAGTTTAAAAAAAAGCAGTATAAAAAAGTGTTAAAAAATGACGATTCAAAAGAACTTGTAAAAGTCTATTTGAATAAAGGAGATTTGACTTTGACTAATACAAAAAAGATCAACGTTTTAATACTTTTTTCAGTCACTTTTGGTAAGGCAAATAGTTGTTGATATGGTGTTAAGCACGCATTCGGTTTCTTTTATGGAACGCAATTCTAAGTCGTCGGCAGAACACTGGTATAGACTGAATAATCCTAAATACTGAAAATTGTCTTCCAAGCTCTTCCAAAGAGCCAAGTTTTTTTCGGGAAGTATCAGTAAACATCTAACGTACAAACCCAAAACACAGATGGAACGTTTTTCTTAAAATATTTACATTTACCAGTAAGGACATAACCATAGATGAATGTTCTGGAAAATATTATTAGTATTTTACAAAAGTATGACGAAAGTAAATCTAACCCATCTCTATCAATACCAAACAGATGCATCCAAATGGATCCAAAACCGATGTGTAAAGACAAAACCGAACGTGAAACCAAACAAATATAAAATAAACAAAACAGAGAGACTTTTAATCAAAACCAAATGTTTGAAACTGGGAATCAACTGGCCGAAACTAGTTCCGAATAATATTTATCCACCATCAACGGGGCTAAGCAAGAAGTTTGCAATCCCGCTGTTGTGGCATCCCTACAACACACGGCTTTTACAACAATGCACCCTATCATGTACACGATAAAGTGAACTTTTAATTGTCACTGTGCCTTTTTGTTTTCTGTCGCTTCATGATTTGTTCAATGAGCGTATAACAAAAGGAATCCAGCTCTATTACGTGGATTTAAAGTTGTAATTTGCATGTGATCGTAAAGTGTTGTATATTTAAAGAATTACCGCAGTCACGCTGGTGTCGGAAGGGTTTAGATCCACTGTTCAATTGGCTTCACTTTTGTAACATTTTTTTTTTACTCATTCATAAAATCACCAGTCCTGGTTAGCATGGTAGTTGCATAGGCTTGTCTCCTATTATCAACATTCTATCATTTTATATTTAATCCCAAATAATCCCATAAAATTCTATCTATTATTTCAATTATATAAAAGTTTGCATATTCATTAGTCTGTATATAATTAAGGTAAAATCAATAGCACGAATTTGAATAAAATATTTGCAACAATGATGTAAAGACAAACAATATGTAATATTTCAAAGATATTATTATTTACCTAATTACAGGACGTATCCAATGTTTTCTTTATAATATCAATCAGTTTCTGAATAAATTATTGATCTACTCCAATTCATTAATCTCTCGAGCCAAATTTATATAGGCAAAAGACATCAAACCAGAAGCTTATGAATAAATAAAAATTCCATTCACATTCCTTATCAAAAAAGTAAATTCCTGGTTAAAAAAACTTTATTAAGGGGAAGACCTGTACACCGTATACATTGGTAAAGTACACAGAGAAAAGGCAACCTGAATGGGGAGTGTTTGAATGGGAGCCCTTTGAAAGTAGTTCTTAACCGATTCAATATAGGGAGTGAATGGCGCGACCATCAGGTGTTATCTCCACTGACTTGCTAACGACCAGACTTACCAGCTACTAATAGAGGAGCGGTGAGCTTGTCTTTATGGATAGCAATTCACTTTTATTACGTTTATTTATTTAAAGTTTTAGATGAAGGTTTTTAATGTTTATGATATAGTGAACTATCTCGCACTAACGGTGAAGAAAAGTATCTTAGACACCTAAAAATCCTTAGTAATTTCATGTGAGTGTAGTCTGCAAGCCCACACAAAGCCAGCGTAGTTGACTAAGGCCTAAAACTTCACAGTTGTAGAGGTGGGCGGTGCTAAGTATTTGGACGTATGTATGGCTGTTGATGATGGGTTTTGCTTATGCCAAATATCTTACAAAATCGGTCATCCGTTTCTATTTCATTGAATTGAAAACACAATAGATTTCTTGCTCCGTGCTACGAGAATACTTCGTAGGCTTGTAGCAGTACGTCTACGCTGGCGCGGAGAGCATAAGCAACGTGCCGGAGTATCCCGTAGAACGTTATTTTTAACTCTATGATTTCACGAAAAAACATTTTAATTTTCAAGAAAAGCCAGGTTCCTCAACAGGTCATTGGCATTATAATCTAATATATTTATGTGTACCCGCATAAAGGCATGTAGTTTATCTGCGCTACCTGAACCTTAAAGAGGGCGGTTTTGTTTACGATGACTTGCTCCATCTGCTTTTTGGTTATTGAATGAACGGTATCACCACTCCTTATGCTTCATTTAAAGTGTGTTAATTTCAGTGTCGGTACTTCCATAGAAGCTCAAAAGCGTCACACGTTAATTGTGTTATATCTAGTTTATTACTGTTCATCGTGGGGTCAGTATATTCTCACTGACAAGCCAAATTGATTTTATTAAATAAACATATACAGCTTAAAGATTATTATTTATAATTCTGTATAAGTTGGGCTTTGGGGCTTCTATGGAAGCAGTATACCTGGTAAAATTGGGTACATGTTAAGCTTAGTTTCATCTCAGTTGACTTTCCGGTATATGAAGCCCATACTCGGTCGCTAAGTATTCTTGTTACAAATCTTGGAATTGCGCTTCCCTAGAAGCCAGATTATAAGCTTGAAGAGCGTGGGTCTACTCATCATCATTCTCTTGCCCTGCTCCCAATTTTTATTTGGGGTCGGCGCAGCATGTTTTGTCCTTCCACACATCCCTATCAGCCGTCATGTCTTCAGTCACGCCTTTCTCTTTCATATCTCCTCTCACGCACTCCATCCATGTTTTCTTTGGCCTTCCTACTATCAGCACCAAAAACATTTGTGTGGTTCTTATTAGATAGTTATCTATGATCAGGTGAAAGTATGATATTTTGACATATTCTTATTCATTGCTTATCACCATTCATTGTTGAACGAAAACCTCTCCAAGCACCAACCATCCCTGTCATAGGCAACCCGCTTGCATCCGCTAATGTCTGGTTCATCATCACCCCATATACTTTCTACTGCTGGGCACGGGCCTTCCCTACAAATAAAAGGGTTACTTTAACTACGTTGGAAAATATTGTGAGGTAACCTGGACACCTAAATGTTCCTAGGAATTTTTCAAGTATGTACTCTGCTTATCTGCACCAGGCCACCGTGGTGGACTGTAGTCTAAACAATCTCAATTTTAAAAGCCACTACGTGTACAATCACGCCTGTTTTCCATGAAGGCGTGGGCAGATGCGCATTTCTGCATCTAAATTTTGCTAATAAGTTGCCGTCTCACTTTTACTCTCTAATTTTTCAGTACACCAAACGGTATATTATAATAACCATTACATTAGTATTAATAAAAATCTGTAGATCCAAACACGGGTAGTTTGCACACAAATAAATTAATTTCGAATAGCAAAACATAATATAATTGTCGCATTTGTCAATGTATAATAATATTTAACAGCAAACAGCGCCGTGAGCACACAATGGCGTATTGATAATGGCCTATTGAAATTTCAATCAGCCTAACGCGACGAGAGGCGACCTGACAGATACGCGGACCGGCCGTTAATATTATATCAGTAAAAACCGAACGTCAAATTAAGCTCCAATTTGAATTCGGATTTTTAACACCCATTATATATGTAGGTATACAGACTATGATCGGAAACTTAGAGGGGCAATAGCCACGGTGAAAAATACTGTAAAATTAAAAAATCCCGACAATTTTTTTTTCTACATTTTCCTAACTACCACGAGTGTATATATTTGGTTGGTAGAAATAGATTTTTCCTTTTGTCTGTGCCGCTGTGATGATGGCACTACACATAAAAGATTAAAAAACATCAAGGTGTCAAACTAGAATACTTCGTACTAATACATTTAAACAATACATGTTATGCTCAGGACCGGGATGGTTGGCGCTTACTTGGGGAGGCCTACGTTCAGCAGTGGACGGCGATAGGCTAAGTATATATGTTATGAATAAATGTTGTCTACTAACAATCATCATGAGCAACGCGACAGTCGACAAAAACAACTTCTGAAGCAATTTAAATGAAAGCAATTATATTGAAGTGAATACGCGATTCGACAACAGCGCGAGGCAAGTGGCTACCTACACGCCACGCCAGTGATTTTAGCCAGTGCATTAATATAGTGAATCAATCTAATTTGTCAATGAAAGTCAGCGGCAGGCAGTCTCGGTGCGGGACACCTAATATCGCGCTTTTTCATTTCTACGCCTTTTTATTTGATATTATTGAGAACAATTTCTAAGTGAACGATGTTAACTTTGTTTCAAGACTCTTTTTGTCAATACTCATATGTTTTCTATTGATGGCTTATGCCTGAAGCTGCTTAACAGACTTAGTACAAGTTGGTGGTTTACATAGCTACGAAATTCTTATTGGAAAACGTTTTGTTGTGAAGGATTGTAGTATAATTCTTGAACTATCGCAGTTATTATGATGCAATTTTAAATGTAAAATTATGAATGTGAAATAAATAATTTTTTTTTTTAATTTAATTTCCTACACCGTGCGTGATATGTCATTATGAATACTGACATAAATATGTAAATGCTCACATTCTGCCTCGTTTGCAAACATTCCTTTTTATATATATTTAATTTTAATAATTATTATCAGTTATTGCTTCTTTTGTGCAAATATTATTATTAATCATTCCATTAATTTTAATTTGTTTAAGTTTGCATGTTCCTTTACGTAAAAAAACGATACTTATTAGTTTTATAATCTGCATTATTGTAATCTTACTTCTATCAGTGATTAAATTTGAACGTAAATTCATCCAAAAATCATTTATTATGTCACAAAGTGCCGTTTTAAGTACTCTGATTGAAGTTGTCTTCTGTTGTCATTTTCAATTCCTAGATATAACAGGTCGCTGCGTCAGACCTAATTTCCCTCAGCATTTAAAATGTGACGCGCCGTGGCAGCTCCTCTAGATTCATAATTAAACAGCCTTTTAGGTTTCGCTTTCATTCGTTTTAGGTATTTTGGGAACTCATAAAAATGGTATACATTATTGTAAAATAAGTATTTACAAAGATTTGTATTCAAAGTTAAAAAAAAAATTGTATATTTTATATACAAATTTGCCATTAAACTGTTACACACACTGCCATGCCGCGAGACGAACAAGGAACAAACAAATTATTGTTTTCAATTGTAGCTACAATTAAGTTTCATTAATTGTACTAAATAACATGTTCATCATTTATAAGCAAAAAAAAAAATAAAACGGTACACCCAACAATCACATGCATAATTCTGCCTTACTAAGATGTAAGCCTTATGTCGTTGATATCAGAAACTTCAAGAGACTTTACCATCGTAAAGAAACCCAAATACAAAAACAGTCTATGCGGGGTTCGAACCTGCAGCCTCTCATTTCGCAACTTCAAGCTTAGCTGCAATATTACATGCAGCATTTTAGCCACCAAATATCAAAATCAGAAGCAATTAACGTCAAATGAGTATTATCAGGGTCAATACACTTGCTTACGGATTCAATGATTTATTCACTCCACGCTACCTGACCGCCCGATTAGGTCGCCCGAGACGCCGCCAGATCGTTCCTTCCACCTGCCACTTTATGTGTCAAATTAAACCAGTGTTAACCAGGTTATTGAAAACTCACCTAGATTCCGAACATTTGCGAGATCCGACAAGAAGTTTAAGTTTCATCTTTGTGGAAACATATCATTGTAGAATGGGGGTTAAGTAGGGAGGCGGACTTTGCACCGATCGGTTGTTCGGGCTATTAATATAACTCGGATTTAGTTTGAAGAGTTTGATCCCAGAATCTATCGTTTACAAGTACTAATAGGGATCCAATACTGAATTGAGCTTTATCTTCATACTTCATTTTGCTTGTATTCTCTATATTTTCTTCTTCTTCTTCTTCATTAACCCATTTTCGCCCACTGCTGAGCACGGGTCTCCTCTACCATTGAGAGGGTTTAGGCCATAGTCCACCACGCTGGCCTAGTGCGGATTGGCGGACTACACACCTAAGAAATTCCTAAGAACTCTTAGGTGTGCAGGTTTCATCACGATGTTTTCCTTCACCGTTAAAGCAAGTGATGATTCAATGTGAATACACACATAACTTCGAAAAGTCAGAGGTGTGTGCCTGGCTGGGGTTCGAACCCGCGACCGTCGAGATTCTCGACCGCGCGCCCAAATCTCGAGGCCATCATTGCTTTCATCATTTTACCTATTCACATAATTATATACGTGTAGATACTTGTTTATGTAAAACAGAAAGTTGAGATTATGTTCACGCCTGTATATCCTGAAGGAGTAGCTAATAGTGTTTTTGTAATTTAGCTACAAAATATTCTAGAGTCAGACCACATAACTAAAATAAAATAATATTATACCTACGTAAAAGTGGGGTCGCAGTAGTTTTAGTTAACGTCAAAGAATCCTTATAACAAGTATACGTTACTCACGAATACTTTACGTACAAACATCCAAGACTTACAGCACAAATCTTCGGTATAAAATTGAATTACTCTAATGATGTGCAAGAAGCAAATTATCGTGTGCTATATACAACCGGTGCAATATATAGCACGTACAAATGAACCGGGGGAATGTAGGAAGCCAGAAAATTGCGCTGAAGAATATTAATTACCGCTCTCTACTGCTCCATGATCCGTTGAAACCACCATTAAAAATGGTCTTGAGAGCAAATGCATCTTCAGTTTTTGAGAAAATTTAGAAAACATGATAATAAAGATATGTTATTATTATATTTTCTCTTGTTTATCATTTTCTTTTATATTGGCATAGTTGGTTATCAGTCGCTAGCACTAGTGGGAAATAATTAACAGTCTAAAGAGAGTTACGACTGTCATGATTACAATCATACGTCATATGTCAACTTGATCATGCCATTCACGTACTTGCTGCGATAAAAGTTTTATGAGATGTATGTCTTGAATATAAACAGTAATATCATAGAAATAATACCTACCAAAACACATCACAGTATGAATTTTTTGAATGGCAATGATGCAGGCGATCTCTATGTACCTGTATTTTATCCCATATCTATCAGACTAATGCACAACTATTATCCTGCTAACAAAGCAACGAATCCCACAGAGCCAAAGCTAAGATTTTTTACAGCAACTAAAGAAGAATTTATGCTCAGCTTAAGAAAAGAAAATAAAACTGCCAGTATTATTTGAGGCGAATTCTCGCTGATCGCCGATTTACATAAGCGTCTCTTGATTGCCTTCAATATACGAGCAATATTATGAGATGCGTCTTTGAATACTCTATCAGAGTGCACGGCAAACTCTATTAGCGCTCGTGCTGATTTGTGGAGAGCCTTATTATGCGACTTTGCTAAAATATTAATATTCAATTTCTATTCGTGAACTGTACATTTCTATCTGGGGAGCTAAATAAACGAATATTTTACAAGCAAAATCGCTAATAAAGGGGACTGTATGACTGTTTCATGGTTTTGTGGCACAAGTGTGTTTTGCGATCTGGAGGTCCCGAATACAATTTTTTTTTTCCAAAAATTTGGTGCAAAATTGCACCTCTGCCTACGCCGACCGAAAATATCAAGTGATTTTGTTATTCTATCTATTACATGCATATTATAATGAATCTTAATTAACATCGGGATGAGAGAATAAACATACCTATTGACATTAAATGAATATACCAAAAGGTAGACATAAAAATGAAAAGATTTTTAAAAGACTTCATGTCATCATAAAATTTCTACGAAACTGCCACCAAATTTGTAATAATTACCAATAATATAATGAACAATTGCGCTCTTAGGAATACATTTAGTATTATAGCTAAATGACGCAACTTTAATTTAAAATTTTCTATCTAAAATTGTGTGTGTTTCCCGTTACTTATTTAGTTATACTTAACAGTATTATACTCGTATACATTAACTTGCCGAACTCTATCTATCCATCACGATTAAACCGCTGATCCACTATTGATAAACTTTAGTAGAATTTCAAATTAGTAATAAATAATAAATATACCCAACAGTTACATACATAGTTCTAACCCCACACTAGGTGATAAGTCCAATGTCGTGGGTATCTGAGACAACGAGAGACTTTTTTGTCTCACAAACGCTCAGACCTGAAACAAGTACTTATGGGTCACACAAACATTTGCCTCGGTGCGGGGATCAAACCCGCGACCTCTCGTTTCGCAAGGTATCTAGCCAACTGCTCCACGGTGCATAACTTTAATCATAATGCTTTGGCTACTTTTTAACATCACTTAAGCGACGCAAATTCCGGTACAAAAATAAAGTAAATCAAATTTTAATATCAAAACCATACTCTGCAAGCAGAGTAGAATAATTAACTGTTGTTATTTGGTTTATTTAGTGTAAGAGGGATGATTTACGGGCCCTCCTCGTGCTCAGCGCTCGCCCTCGCGACCGGGGCACTCGCGCTGACGAATGACACTCGCCCGTCACACTGCCTAGCTCTTAATTTAACAATCACCTTATGTAAAAAAAGTATGATTATATTCAATAAAAATTAAATCCTATAATGAAAAACATAGTCTTAAACCTACGCTAGGAGTAGATTTTGGTATTGGGTCGTGAATATAAAAAAAATCCAAATAAATTTGGAGAGCAAAAACACAAGTACCTGAACACTTAGTAAGTAGACCTGTAAAAGTCTTTATGATCACACAGATTTGAAGATTAGTCAGTCAGTGCGGGGTCGAACCTGCGATCTCACGTCTTACAAGCTGATGAGTAACCGTCAACGCTATGAAGTCTCATTAAAAATACATATATTAGTCTTTATTTAAAATGAAGACTTATTAAATATTAAGATTTTCTTCTGTAGGAACACATACAGTAATTTTATCGAAGTTGATTAAATGCATTCCGAGCTTTTGTTTTTTCTGCACTTTTATGTCACCCAATATCTGAAAGCTTCATAAAATCTTATTTTATAGCATACTCAAAAACTTCACAAACCGTACTTTTTTCATAATTATTTTGACATGAAACTAACAACAATATATTTTAGACTCCAGCATTCAATTTAATCACGATGCACAGTCTTATCCAAATATCAAACAACATGAAAACCCCGAAAAATCCGTCCCTAAAAGTCGTTGTCTAAAACTCGCGCCAGTCCCAATGACACAAAAAGTTGACGTATTGGAGGTGGCGAGCACCTGAAAGCCAGTAGCCCATCAGGCCTGCATCACTGCAAGGGTTGAACGACCGGACGCATGCGCGCATCTTACTCTCTCGCTAAATAGCCGAAGGGATGTCTTAGTGCGCATTCATTCTGTCTAACTGCGATCAAATTTCGATCTTACTATGTAACAAAGTGGATCCTTTACCGAGGTGCGTTCGGGAACTGTACGTGGTGCGGCACGGGCAGCCAGTTCGCCGCCGCTCGCCGCTGGCGTAGGTCGTCACGTCTCAACAACTGTTTTTTCGTGCGCGAAAAGTTTTTTTCAAGTTTCGAACGCTCTTTTCGAATGTGGTTGTTTTTTTTTTATTTTTGAAAATAGAAACTGTGCTCTTGGATTTGTGTGAGAAGTTTGGTTTAGTTGGAGTTTGTTTTCGGTTATGAGGTGAGTTGTTGTTGGGTCGGAAATTATGATATTTTCGCGAAGTTATTCGTGATTTTTAATAAGTAGAATTTTAATAATTATAACTACTTTTATTGGAAATTCATTATGTGTTCTTATCGTTAAATATTGACACTGTTGCTAAGTATTGTAGTTCACAAAAATCCTTTTAAATTTATTTTACTACGTCTAAGCAATATTCTAATAATAATTTATTTATTCTAAGTACATTAAAACACGCTTTCTTAATGACAATAACAATATATTTATGACGAATTTTTTTTAAATTTTATATTGCTGTTTTTAGGTTTAATAAATCAGGTTAATATGAACACTTGCTTTTGTTTGCGTAAACCCCACTGCTGGGCTCCGCGCTCTCAAAACATACCGTTAAAACTGTTTTGGGTATAGTCCACATAAAATTGACCTAGACCGAGTCTGGAAAAAAAAATTTAAAAATAAAAATACTAATAAAATGCAGCATTTATTCTTGACCCAGTGCAGTCTAGTGAGAGTAAAAAAGAATATGTTACCTTTTTAAACATTAAAAATGAGAAATACAGCCGTAGTCTCTTTATTTAGTCGAGGCACAATACGTGCCCCTCTGGAAACATATAGAATTACTTTGCGCTTTTTATTCCCAACGCTACTGCAACTATCATTAAATCTTTTTAGGAAAATAAATGTTGATGCTATTTTCATAATTCTAGGAAATATTCTCTTTAAATAGTTTCGTTTTACCTTACTTAAACCATGATGAATCCGTAGCTTAAATAAATATTTGTGTTATTTATTAATTAACTAGGTCGAGCGGTCTTTGCGTGATTGCAATAATATTCCTACTCTTAATTACTTAATGCGGTCTTATAAAGTTTCTTAAAGTGGTAGAACCAAGTCGCAACTAGGTTTGACTGCGGTTAGAACGTTCCGGCCCGTCTGATGTGGTGCTATTGCTGCACAGAAAACTCATGTAAAGGGAAACTGTCGCATTTACTTGGTGCTTGACATGGACATTTTGATAGTAGGGACATAATATATTTAAGCAACTTGAGAGCAAACAAATTTCAAAACTCACTGACAAAATAAATACAACCATCAGTTACATACATAGCTCTGACCTCACACTAGGTTAGAAGACCTATGTCGTGGGTGTCAGAGACTACAGTAGACTTTTTCGGTCTCACAAACACCCAGACCCGAAACAAATATTTGTGGATTACACAAACATTTTTTACGGTGCGGGGATCAAATCCACGGCGTCCCGCTTCGCAAGCTGGTGACTAAGTTTAGTTACACAGGGCATTCTGATTTCAAATCAGACTGTGATCTCCATGGGCTAACATCACCTACCTTGGCCGTCTTATTTCGGTATTGATTATAATTATTACAGGTTGTTATACCATATATCTGAAAAGGACAACATTCAAACTATTGTCCTTCAGACAGCTTACTAAATTCTCACAATTATAAGTCACAAAACTCATTAAACTACAATTAACACACAAATATTTACACGAAAGGCTTAAACTTCACAACAATACTTTCGCGGCTTAAGAATCAAATAAATATTCGACATCAATTTAGTTTAATGCTGAGGTCACACTTAACTGCATTTAAAGATGCCTTATTTCTTCAAGTTTACTTGGACCTTTAATCCTTTTGAGATTAATATTATATTTTTATCGATAACAGAACTGTTTAAAATCAAAGATATTTTTAAATTATTTAACTGATTTTTCTAGCCTAGACGACGGCATTTTTTAATACGAGTTATTGCAAAAATACTGGCTCATTTGTACTTCTTATAACGCTGCCTACTAATTTAAAAAAAACTTAATACTATACCCAGATTCAGTAGGTACTGAAAGGGTTTTCATTATCAGAAGGAAGACTGTAAAGGGCATATTGAATTTTTACTTCCAGCTAGAACTGAATGCAGTTTCATTAATTCAAGTTTTGTTAACATTTTTCATCGTTTACGTCACAAAATGCATTCTACGAAATGAGCCACGCTTCCAAAATGACATTATAATTTAATTGCGACAGCTCTCAATTACGATAGCCTCGACGCAGTGTTGGCTTTGGTATTAAAAACATTCTGTTAAATCTTCGTACATGCAGTCAAGCATTTTACCTCGAAGATGGATAAAGAGATGGATAACTGGAGCCATGTTTAGTTAGGTAGATTTTTAAACTTGATGTTACAGGGAACAAGTCTGGTATTTATTAACCAGAGATTTGGTCCTAACCAGATCTTAAACCTGAGACTTCTCAATTGCACATGTTCATAACAACGTTGTCTAACCATAAGTGAGTGATATATAATTTAAGAAGCGCAATCACCAGAAAAACGTTAAAGAACTATCATTAAATTTACTGGTGGAACAATGTTTGTAGTATCTATTCCTTAGATAAGTAAGTGATATGTCATTTAAGAAGCGGAGTCAGCAAATCGTAGAAGCAACATAAAATGGTAAAACCATAACATAGAAAGAAAACTTGAGTAATCTTTCAAAATTTTTAGGTATCGCAAGCTGATTGTTATAATGTAAAATAATAAGTAAAAAATACCCCTGTACACTAATGGAATGTAGGTATGTAGCAAGAATATATATTTTTTTGTCTAAAAATTCACCACAGTCCATGTACCATGCCTTCACAATAAGCATCAATAAATAACACTTAAATGACTCTACGATATACGAAATGATTTGGAGTGCTGACAAAATGGTTCCGGCAGTGTTTATTACCCCACCTGTCAGACGCACGGCGGATGAACAAAAAGACGAATCTATGCAATGTATAATGTGCTCTGTTTTTACTTACATATGTATGTAGTAAGCAGGGGCGCTAATTCTATAGAATCCTATAAGGGTTACTTGGTAATTTAGTGTCTTGTTTATAATGGTTTATTGAGAGGTCAAAATATTGTCATTTATATGCCAATGAAAATTTTTGTGATGTATCTGCTCAGCGATACAAGACACGTTTAATTCACAGTCCGTAAGATAACTTAATAAAGATGTTATTGCATAACTGTGTAAAATAAAATAAATAAATTGCTATTGTTGTCTAAAGATTCAAAGCTTAGAGGTTCGAGAAATTGTAAGGTACGCTTTTGAGCTTCTATAAATTTACCACAGACTGCGCAATTGTTTGGTAAAATTTTATCACTAATATTCCGCGTATTTTTAATTAATATCAAAATAATTTATCACCTACATTTGCGTCGAGGCTAGTTAATTGATTTTCGAAACCAGACACATTAGCGGTTTCTCGCAAGTGTTCATAATTGTGTGTCCTGGAAATGATTATTCAGATTTGTTTGATAAACAATCTCACTTGAAATGGTACTTTCGTAATACTAACTTTATAAAGCAAATATACTTGTCATACAAATATTAACTGACCGTCGGATATTCGAGGTTTGACATTTGTTTATTTATTGCTTTTCAAATGTCTTAATGCAGTTGTACCTTACCTTTTTCATTAAAAAGACTGTCAAATTATACTCAAATACCAAACAATTCATATATTCCATTATTTATATATTCCTACTTCGCAGACGCCCTTTTCTAATTTTTGCATTTATATTATATCTATCCCTATACTAAAGCTTCACATCAAGACATAATGAAGTGGTGTTAAACCCATCTACAAACATACGTCAGAGGCAACACTGCATATTGTAACGTCAGTTTGCACAAAGTGTATGACAGCACACAACGGAATGATCCCCAGAACCGACGGAACGGTTCTCGTGGCGTTTATTTTGGCTCCACCCGTCGCCCGCGCGGATACACAAATACACATATTCACGAGATGTTACTGTTTGATCTGATGGGGTTTTTCTTCGATCGTGCCAAATTCTCAAACATTTATCACTATTTAATAAAATAATTGGTTGTATACAAAAATACACAGGTAATAATCGCAATTTTTATGTTACCTGATTAATTTATTGTATTCAAACAATTTTTGTTTTAGACAGCCCCCGTGGCGCAGTTTTGGCTAGACACCAGCTTACGAAACAAGAGGCCGCGGGTTCGATCCCCGCACCGAGACAAATGTTTGTGTGAACCACAAATATTTGTTTCGGGTCTGGGTGTTTGTGAGACTGAAAAAGTCTCTCGTAGTGTCTGATACCCACGACACAGGTCTTGTAACCTAGTTTGGGGTCAGAGCTATGTATGTGACTGTTGGGTGTATTTATTTTATTTATTTATTCTCGTCGTATGTTTAAAGAGTTAGCGATTTCATTTGAAAAGTCTGTACTAAACCATTTATAGTTAATTGTGAATATGAAATAACCCCTACTGCAAAACAGTCCGCAATATTGAGCTATCAATTATCATCTAGGACATATATGAGATATGTCGTACTCCCGGGCATATGCCTCCTCAAATGCTGAGAAGTTTTGGGCCTTAGTCTCCTACGCCGTTCTGGTATGTGTTGGCGGACTACACCGGATTGCTTACGATGTTTTCCTTTACCGTTAAAATAAGATAATTCATTGATAATACACATATAGCTATGTAAGTCAGAGGGCTGTGCCAGTGATTAAAACCCGCGACCACCGAGCTTATCGGATGATATAAGGCGTGCGGATACGCCTTAGGTTCCAGGCCATCACTACATTAATTATTATGTATAAAAATCTAATCTGTATTTTGAGAAGCCAATCTCTCAATAAGAGGTAAATTTTAAAGATCTGACTCCAGATCAGAAGGTTGCGTGTTCATATCACGTCGGGGTCACCAATATAAGTGGACAGCGTCACGTTGTGTACCGATGCTGGTGCAGCTATGGTACACGTGTGAGGTTATGTGATGAGGTAGCAGCGGGGTAAATAAAACGACTGCTCTTGGTGCGTGCTAATGGGTGACTCTACGTTACTCATTGTGTGCAATAATCTTTATTGATATTTATATTAAAATTTGACCTAGATAAGTTTCGATGACAATGCTGACAATGTTACACTGACTCCATAATTACTTATATTACTAACAGAATTATCACATCTCAGAAATTATAATAAGCCCCACTTATCCTTAAAATCCGGGTACTGGCCCGCGAAATTCCCACTTTACCCGTACAAAATATACATTATTTGTACGAACAATTAAAGTGAAGTCATTTTCCATACATGTCACATGCAGACCGGGCACCGCACAATGGGACACGTTGGCCGCCTTATTTAAACACAAAATTATGTACATTGTTTTTGTATTCCTACATTTTGTGCTGATAAGATATTTGAGTCGTAGGTATATGTGTAATAAGTGTTACTTTTGACTATAGATAGATAAACAACTGTTTATTAATGCCTACAAATAAACAAAAAATTTCCGAGAACGTCAAAGTAAGAAACATTGAGAAATGAGATCGAATGGTGGTATTGAAATTGCAGACATGTTACATACTCAATATGTTTGAAATAGAG
The DNA here is from genome assembly GCA_030295005.1 of Cephonodes hylas. Taxonomy (NCBI): domain Eukaryota; kingdom Metazoa; phylum Arthropoda; class Insecta; order Lepidoptera; family Sphingidae; genus Cephonodes; species Cephonodes hylas. The sequence continues at coordinate 18,668,740 of AP025361.1, forward strand.
CCGACAGAACGGTATTACCATTATTCTTATGAATGTACTCGGCCTATTTTCTACCAAAAAAATCTAATTTTCTCGATCCCAAATCGAACCTAAAACCTCTTGCACCACAAGACCGTAAAGACAGACTAAACCAACTAATTAAGTCCAGATCAGAACTCAAACATCAACCCACCATTGAACGGAACCGAGAACCTCAGAATACACATGTAACTTGAATTCAGAATTGCAATCTCTTGCCGCGGTTTTGCTGAATCGCCGCGTACTGAATCACTGAATAACGGCTTTTAAAGAGAACCGTAAACCCTTGTGCGCAGTCTTTACGTGTTATAAAACAGGCCGGGATCGCTTCCCACCGAATTCTTCACAATATATGTACATAAATTAGGTATATCGTGGATAGGGACAGAGTGATCGCATCGAGGTTTAGGCACGCAGTCGAGAATCATAGCGGTCGTGGGTTCAAACCCCATCTCTGACTTTTCAAAGTTATGTATGTATTTACAATGAATTATCACTTGCTTTAACGGTGTAGGATAATATCGTGATGATATCTGCACAGTGCACAAAAGTTCTTAGGAATTTCTTAGGTGTGTAGTCCGCCAATTCACACTAGGCCAGCTTGGTTGGTTGAGGTCTAGACCCTCTCAATTTTTGAGAAGGCCCATGTCCAATTGTATATGTTACTATGAAACTAAGTAAATTCCAACTTAATTCTGTTATAGACAGTGATAAGCTTTATTTTAGAGTAAGTACTTTTAGTTGTATTACAAAACAGTCCTAAATCATATTAGTTAACTACTAGAGACAAATTACCAGATTTACCCCCACAACCACTACGTGTACGTGAAATATTGTGGGAAGACACATGCCGATTTAAAAAATCATAAAAAAATAATAATAATGCCATAAAAGTATGTAACAATAATTTAATAACAAGTCAATTTTAATTATTTTACATCGTATTCGTTTTAATCAATTACTCAATGTATTAAAATCTGGTGGTTTGTTTAACACCTTACCAGTATTTCATTTCCAAAACAAATGTTTGCTAATAAGCTTCAAAGCGATAATGTTAAAATGATAACATATTTTTGATAATTATTATCGATAAATATTTAATGTTTGAAAGCTAAATATTTACATAGCAATTCTGGTTCCTGTATTTAACATTCAGCCTTGAAATTTACATTTGAAAAGGAAAACATATCCTGGTTGAAAATAATTAGAGTTCAGGTTATTAAATATCCCTTCAATATTTTGGATTCAATTGTTAAATTATATCAAACCATATACAAGGAGACCGTATTTATTAAATACATCTCTGTATCTAAATATGAGATAAAAATTTAACCCCGGATGTCTGCGATGTTTTGTTTGTTTCCTTTTGAGCGTCCCTCGGGAACTGCCTTTTAAGTATATTTTGTATTTCAACAATAGAGCGGCTACCGCCCATAAGACTAAAAGTCCTTTGAGCCTCGATATACGACATACTTAGTATTTGACAAAATATCGGTAAATCGTAGCAAGATAAATATTTTTTATAACTGATAATTTATATAAAGTGTATTCAGACGGTATAAAATAGGGCAGGTTATAGCCAAGGTCATTACAAACCCATTGGCGTTAAAAAAATCCCGACAAAATAAAAAAAATACATTTTTGTATGGAAAACTTTAGATACTACCTGCCTTAGTTTCCAATCACGGTCTGAGTACACTCTGTATTTTTTTTTTAATTGCCTAAGCAGGCAGACGAGCTGACGGCCCGCCTGATGGTAAGCCGTCACCGTCGCTCATGGACTTGGCAATGCCAGGGGCACAGCCACGCCGCTGCCTACCGTGTGGGAAGAACTCTTTTTAAGCCTCGTTTGAAGAAGGCCATGTCATAGCGCTCGGGTAATATAATAGTTAATACCTGACGTTTTCAATACATAAATAAATTGTCGTTTATTATATTAGTGTTCAAGGTAAGACAATCGATGATGTCAAGGAAAAATTCTAATATCGTATTAATGAAAGATCGCAAGCGTACCTTTTAATTTCAATGTTAATTAGAAGCGTATCCATATCGTTTATTTATAAGGACGAAGAGCCCTTGAAATAAATTCCTTTTGTGTTGTGACTTCAAGGTTTTAATATTTTTTTTATATTTTAATATCTAATAGCCACCGTCTTGTTAGCAGTGGTGGGTTTACCAATAGGCTGCGTAGGCTGGAGCTTAGGGCGGCAGATTTTAGGAGGCGGCAAATTTGCCCTAATTTTGTTATTGTTTTAATAAGATATAGATTAGTCTAATAAAACATGTTTTTTTTAGTTTCAAGGGGCGGAAAATTTTAATAGCCTACGGGCGGCAAATGCGTAAATCCTCCACTGCTTCAGGCAAAACGTTATAATGTTTTTTCTTTAAGAATGATGTCACATGTTTAGAAACGGCAATAGACTTAGATTGTATTATTAGACTTAGATTATAGGCTCCCTATTACCTTGAACTTAATAGAGTACAGTGGCATATCGCTTTGGGCTACGGCAACGATCATTTAAAACTAATGATGGTCTTTTAAATACTTTACGCGTATTCTAACAAATTTTATAAAGACAAAACAATATATTCTTTACTTTTGTAGTATGCTGATCTAGTAAGATATTTATCTATTTCCAGTAAACATTACAAAAGAAAACTTAACCTTTACCTTAAAAAACATAAAAAGGTGTTCTAAATATATTTCATCAATAACAAGTCGATCTTCCTTTACAATATAAACTAAAGAGGCTTTTCAAGAGGATCCCTTAAGTATGAGTAAACTTCGCGGTCCGTCCCGCGGGAGGCTGTTAGTGCGTCGAAAATTATCTATTGAACAATAAGTGAAAACCAACTTGGTTTGAGCAAAATTCAGAGGCTTGATAATATTGCTCATTTTTATCGAATGTGTGGGATGTTCATACATAAAACAAATACAGGTGAAGTAAGTAATGAAGGGATAGGCAGAGTTGCATTGCACTAACATTTCGACAACTGTGTCTCGACCGACGTAATAAGATTCTAGTTATCCTCTGCACAGTGCTTAAGGGAAGTAAAAATCCTGCCTTAAAGTAACTGTGGTGCCCGTTTGTGAAGTCAACTTACCGTCTTCATAAGTCGTGTAAACAGTATTTTTCTTCCAAACGCTTTAACCTTTAAATTAAGCCTAACATTGCATGAATAATACTGTCTTTATAAATCTCTTTTTTTATTCTTGGATGAATTCATAATTTTTTTATTCTTTCAAGAAAAATAATCCCCGTATATTCGCACCGAGAAACACGTAAAATTTGTATATTTTATGCCGCAATGAAAATACGCACACGTTTCGTTAAAACAGGCTTGTAGTCAGTAACAGAACTCAAGACTGTAAATTTTAGTATAATTTGCAAAATAGGACAAAGTGAGAAAACAAAAAAAATGCTTTTTATCGTTTTATCGTTAATAAATCGTAATCTACGTTCGTCCAAGTCCGGATAATCATAACAGTTATTCCTTTAGAAGCATCACTTTGTCAATAAGCTTGACACCTACTCCGTGGGAACTAAAGCAGAACAGACGAATGGTAGTCACGGAAATGCCCATATCTCTCTTGGATTTCTCATACATTCGTAGATGTATATGTATGTATAATTATGATAAGACTTTACTAAGGCTACGTGACGGAACATTCCAGATGCGTGCCTGTAAGAAGATATAAAATGATATATCAACACAACTTGGCGTGGTTTTATTGCTGTTGCGTATAAAGATTGTGTAAAAAATTACGCTCGCTTGCTTCCTTATTTAGTAGAGAAACCGCTGCGGGGTGTGCGGGCAAGGTCGCGGGGAGGGCGGGGGGGGTGACGACGACAATACACACACGCTGTGTGTCTTCAGTACCAGAGAAATTACTTCATATAAATATGTTAAGAATGATATGTTAATAATGATAAAATCGCCTTCTGTGGAGTGTTCTATTATGATTAGTTGCTGTACGGTTTTTGTAATGCCTTGTTAATGGTTTTATATACCATTTTCACCACATTCCTATATACACTGTTGCCCATTGATAGTTTGTTGTGGATGTAACGAGAGATCGCGGGTTCTATGCCACTAAAGAAACTCTCACTCTCTTGGGAACATTTATTTATTTAATATCACAAGTTGTAGGCATACAATAGTTCAACGACTTTATAGCCATTACAAGTTGCAGTTTAACACTTCCTAGATCAAATCTGACTATCTTTGTATATCTGCAGTAGTCAATCTTACGAGTACACAAGAACATTATTAATTACACACCCAGAAACTGTTTCACACAACAATAACCTCAACTGTAATAACACGTTTGTCAATATGCCTCACTCAGCTCAGCTCCTTCAGCGGCTCTCAGCATCTCATAACCTCCAAATTGGAGTAACAGGTAATTACCCTGTAAATTAACCTGCATACTCATTAAACCATATCAATATGAGAGTTTGTGGTGTGGCCTCAGGGAAGGTGTCGTGAACCTGTGGCTCGTCTTGATTAAACATACTGAACGCTACACCATTCTACCTTATTACGGGCCCACCTTATGAAATAAGGGTGAGTGAGACTGCCTTGGTTTAGAGGTCCTGGGTTTGATTCTGGGCAAGTGTTATTGGGATTTTCTATTAGGAAATTCTTAGAAGCAGCGCTTGATCAGAGCAACGTTCTGAAATTATTGAAAAAAATACACCAAACACTCATATGAACACTTCTAAACTCACAGTAAATTATGTATTTAGTCGTGAATATAATACTTTACAATAGACTTTTCGATCTCTAAACCACTCAGATCGACTGATATTTCTCTACGCAAGAATCAAACTAGAAGTCCCACGTTTCACAACCTAGTATAGCTATCCGGCTAGCGAAATTCCTAGAATTTATGGAAATGGTGAAGTTCCTATAATTCGAAGAATGGTACAGTAATAATTGAACAAAATTACTATTCAAATTCATATATCAAGATTCTAAGAGATTTGGCTGAACTCTCCGAGGGGAAATTTAAAAGCAATGTGAAATGAATCGTAATGAGGGACGTACTTTAAAACAAATTGTAGATAACAGCTAAGCTACTTTATATTGCAAGTCCATTTATTTTAAACGCTTTAAATCTCCTTACTAACGTCTGCTCTGTGTGATAGTTTTAATTCTTACTTTCAAAATTTTGCGGTCTTAGTTTTGTGAGAGCAAATGGTATGTTCTGAGAGGTTACAGGTTCAATTCAAGAGGTAACCGAAATAATATTAGATGTTTCATTAGGATATTTACAGTATATGTATGATAATAGGAGTTAGTGTGTATCGTAATAAAACACTTTTATAGATTAACAGCTCTGCCTACGCCCTAAGGTCTAAAACGGTAACTCCACTATAACAAAAAAATATATTCTTTTATTTGGTACCTACACTAAAATTAAGGAATTGCTGCAAGCTCTACTTTCAATGCAGCCTTAAAAGGGCAGTTGGAAAGTATGTATTTGTTCAGCGCGTACGAACATATTAATCTTTCCAACGAGCTCTTTGCAATAAGTGAATGTAAACACAATGTATGGAGCCATAATAATTAATTCAAAATTGCGGCCGCATTCGCGCTGCGTCTCTGTTTTATTCAAATTGACTAAATACAAACAAGAGAGATAGTTGAGTCAACTATAAATCTGAATCCACTTCTCCACCGCCCACTTTTAACGCGACTCTCGACTGTGAACCAACGGATTAAAGTCTAAAATTGCTTGCGGTAAATAAATTAAAAGTACTTCCCTCCGTTCTAGTGTTATTTCCTTACAACGCGACTTGAGTTGTGAGATGAGAGCGAGTTAGCGCCTAATTAATTAAATTGTTATAATTTAGTGTTTTATTGTATTTTATTACACAACTTTTAAATATAAGGGTGAATACTTTTAGTACTTACGAGAGATTGCCCTTACATGATAAAAAGTGTGGTACAATTTATCAGAAAACTTCATTTATGTTTTCTGGTAATAAACCACATTCATGAATATGTATGAATGTATAATAATTTATGTAACAAACAGTCCAACATAATATCTGACTTCACATAATTGTAATAATCTTGTTTACTGAGTTTCACAAAGACAAGAAACTTATCGACTACATTCAGTCCAGAAACAAGGATGAAAATCACACAAAAATTCAACTCAACCAGCTGACTAATTTTACTTAAAAATATACAACTCTATATAGATGTCATAGCTGACAGTTCGTGAACATCTCTAGTCCAGTTTTCACACATTTAAAAATATATGCAATGGTAAATGCCTTCTACCAAAATTGCCTAACGCTTCTATCGAAATTTAATGAAAAAACTTAATCCTTCTGTGGCTTACACCGCGTCCGTTTCACTCCACACTCCACCAACTCCGGTTGCGAACTTCTCCCCCTTTTGTTACTTTTTCATAACAATAACAAATTTCGTAGGTTAATTAAGAAACTGAGAAATGTACTTTGCAAAATTTTAATGTTTCAATATAGGCTCCCGTGTAACGTCGGCTCCGAATTTTGCTTAAGTTCGCATTGTTCGTGGCTTCTTACATCGGTGTTGTTTAAGATGTATTCTATTCAGTTTTTTCAAAAGATTAGTTCTGCTAAATTGTATCCTAAATTAATGATCTAAAGGGCTAAATAGAATCTATGAGTCGTAACGAACTGGCCTAAGTATTATAAAAACTGATGTGAATTTCAAGAGAAAAGTGTCAATAAGGTCGATAATACTATGTTTCATAATGAAAATTCACGAAAATCCTATATGTCGAAACTTGATTGCTTTGTTTGCTCTTTACGTTTTCTTTATTTTCAAAATGTTCTACGATTAGCATTCAACAGAAAAGTGTTAATAATAGAGCCACTAGCTACAAAAATTGCGCCCAATTTTTACGCGATAAATTTCTCCCCAAACTCATCTGCGGATGCCCCTTTAATATAGATTTAATGTAACGGGATGAGGCAAAAATGTTCAGAGTCACGCGTCTTATTACCTCGTGCCAAAGGTTTAAGGATATTTTCAATTTAATAGCATTATAATATAACCCTAAGAAATTCATGATCGAGTAAAAAAAGCGATCGTTCCACGAATGGAAATCCGTGGTATTCAATAAAAATAAGCGACTTGGAATTTATTTTCCTATAAAAATATGAAAAGTTTTAACGAGATAATCTTAACTATTATTATTGAGAGGTAAAGTTGTTGGTTTGTAAGCACATCTGTAAGAAGGTATGCAAACTTCGTTCACTAGTGTAAATGTAAAGCATTATCAAGTTATTTATGCTCTGTTTAGTTTAGGTTGAAAATGGTATGAAATTTGCACATAACTTCAATCCCGAAGAAGCCTATTTTCTTTCTTATTAATTAGTTTTCCTCGGCTTCCCTCGTGTTATTTGCAGAACTTTTAAAACAAAACTTAGACTTAACTTTTAAATTTTAGAGGCGTAAATATAACATAATTTCCAAATAACAAAAAAAAACGAGTTTTATAATTGTGTTTGCATTAATATGCTTAACAACAGCTGTAGTGTTATCTATATAGCCCTATCTCCACAGACTTGACCTCAGTTTAAGACGTACAACCCAACCGGACAGCAATACAAAAATATGTCCGAGCAATATGAGAAGTGGAGATAAACGCTCAAGGAAGTGTCTCTACAGTTAGAATTTAGCGCAGGTCCGTTCATACGGTCCGACATTAATCGCCGGGGCTAGACGACGTTAAGCCCACTATCACTTCCGCGCCGACTTCCCCTGGCCCCGTTAACGTGCCACGTCTGATACACTTTGACTTGTGAGGGCCGCAGATTAACGTATTTCAGTATGACAAATGTAAGATTGTGTTTTATCGCTTCGTCATTCGTCAATATGAGTTATTAGTGTGTTTTTAATCCGGATTAAAGATATTTTTTCAATAGAGATAGTTTAGATTCATGTCAGAGACTACATTTGACACGCCAAATTGTGATTTACCCTAGAGATTATCAAAAAATCATAAAATTTTACGAAGCAAATTTTTTGCCACAAAATGTTAATAGTTGCATGCTTAATCGATAAATAGTTATAGTATTTATTGACAAATGTATAAAAATGAAATCGCTCGACATTAACCCATTAGGTACCAACTTTTTTCTGTATTGTTTGACATATTTTTCAAAGAGTATATATAATAAGGAGCACATAAAAAAAATATAAAAAAAAAATAACAAAATAAATTTTTAGCCCATCAGTCCAATGTTCCCATTTGGGAACATATTTAAATAAAGAAATTCAATAAGTACTGCCATCCATTGAATCAAATTACTAGTTACAAGCTATTATTTAGATACTATTTGATATTATTTTACAATAATTATAAAATACTTACATCGAATTACAGAATAATCAAAATGGAAACAATTGAAAATTTCGAAACTCGTAAAAACTACGTTCTTTGATCAACAACACATAAATGACAATAATTTCAAGTGAATAATTGGCTTGATATTTAGCACCACACAGTGTAGAAACTAATGACATGAATAATTATTAAAACATTGCAGGTAGTTATGAATGAATCGACAAAAAGTGAGATGTGTGAAATGTTCCCAAATGGGAACATTGGTACCTAATGGGTTAAGAAAAATGGATTACATTCAATAGAGGCTATTTAAACAATTACCGCTATAAAATATGATTATATTTTATAGCGGTAATTGCCTGGACGCCAAATATATATAAAGATATCTAGATAAAAACCCTATAAAAGAAATATTTAAAAATTACGCTTAATTTGGGACGCAACATGGTGGAGCGCCTATCAAATTTGTGACCGCAATATTAAGCACAATCCTAATTATGATATATCCAATTCAAGACGTTTTTATTGTTGTTAACAACAAAAATATTATCTCCCATACCACGAGTCGTTTCATTCCTGAAACTTCATATATTCCACTTAACAACACTTATCATCTTCTTACCAAGTCTCAGAGTTGTTACTTTGTAGTCCAAAAGAAAAAAGAACATACTTGTAAACTGTAATCAGTTCATTAAGCATTAGTTCCTGCAATTGAATATTTCGGCGCTGCGCAGTTGTTGCGCGGCTTGTCAAGCTTTTGGATGCAATCCAAAAATCAAACTGCATTCTTGTTCTTGTTACTTTAGTTGACCTGGCTTGTTGCGACAAGAGGCTAGCAGTTCAGTTAATAATTGCTGATGTTGAGGTTGGGCTTCTAATAAACAGACGATAGGTGTAAAGAATTAGAAGAGTTAAATCTTAAGCAGTGATGGCCTCGAGGTTAGGTTTAACTACGGTAAGGTGGTGGGTATGGTCGGTAAGGATGTTTGTGAGACTGAAATGTTTCTCGTAGTTTCTGATACCCATGAGGTACTCGTATGACCTTAGTGTGGGTTCAGAATTATGTATATGTGGTTTGGGTGTATTTATTTATTAAATAAAATCGAATAATAAAACTCTCCTAATAAAAGGACAAAAAAAATATCAAAGATTATAAAAAAAGGATCAGCACTGAAGTTTGTGTCATTTGTCACAGTTCCTATGTATAATATAGTGTACTAATATGTAGATCATAATACGTACTTACACTTCATTGAAAAGAAAACATTCCCTAGAACGCTACCGAATGACTTAGAATCTCGTTCCACAAGCACAAAATCTGTTACAGGGCGACTGGAAAAATCACTGTATTTGGACATAATGTAAAGCTTTTTAAGGTTGTAAAGGCGTAGGAGCCGTTTCCCTGCCCTCCGGCGGTATCGGTAGACGGAGGGATGAATTGCAACCGGGCAGTGTTGGCCCGGGGCGGCCTGGAGGGACGGAGTTAGAACATCACTGGGGGACCTCGCTGCTAATTGAAAAGGGGAAAAGTAGGTAGTAATATTTTAATAAGAGTAAAATTTAATACATTCATGTCATACAGGAACACGTTTCCCCCAACGGCCATCAGTTCTGCGACAGATGTGACCCGCCCACTGCCACTTCAGCTCACTTCAGGAAACGTGTTCTGGAGTGGAAACCACGGCTCGGCAAACGTAGTGTAGGACGCCCTCCGGCTAGGTGGGGTGACGATATTCGCAAGGTAGCTGGCAGCGGTTGGATGAGGAGGGCCGAAGATCGAGCCCAGTGGCGTGCCATGAGAGAGGCCTATGTCCAACAGTGGACGTGAAAGGCTGTTGATGATGATGATGATGATGATGATGTCATACAGGTAAATTGGCTCACGTTTGTACTACGGTGTCGTTCTAAACCCACGTTTTACTTAGTTTGTATGACCCCAACATATTAGGGACCAAGCCTATTGCAAGTTTTGGATTGAGACTACGTGCTGCTATCAGAAAAATCAGAATTATAATAAAGGCATACCAATAGCTTTCGCTGATGGCATATCTAATAGCCATCCTGAAAATCCATGTCGCCTCAGTGACAAGAAACACATGCCATGGGGTAAATCTTACGCTCTCAATCTATAACCTGTAGTGAACTTTGTCATTGTGTAGGTTTTTTTATGATGCCAACAAGTTGTAATACATTCTGAAATCCAAGCCAATTAAATCGCAAAAAGACCTGAATACCGTCAATTATCCAGTATTAATTTTACTTAATGTTTTATACGCGCCAAAGTCCAAATACAGCTCTGGATTCGCCGATAGTACCCTTGCAACGGTAAACTTTCAATTTACAATTCTATTACGGGCATAAAAAGCCCATTTTTGCCCGCGCGCCGCTCTGTGTACATTCCTACAACATTTTTATTGTTGTAGACTTTTCCACATAAATGAAATATCATGTTTGATGATGCGGTATTATTTATTTACTAAATTCCGTTTGTGATTTTGGTCGTATTTGTAGGAATAACATAATAACAGCTATTGTTACTCGGGGCTTGCGTACTGTTTTATTTATTGCGCTGAGAGTTTTGTCAGTATGTCTAATGAGTTAACAATACGCGGAACGTAACTCTTTTTTGATAGTCGTTTTTAAAATGTTGGCCTTACAAGTAAGGCTTAAATTATGGTAACAGTCTACATTATTATTCCATCGAATTGGATTTTTTATTTTTCATTATATTGGATTCTTTGATTGTCGGGTAAAGGGGTACAGTAGGCAGGGTGTGTATTTTATTGAGTGGCGAGACTTAGATGTTTTTCATATTGTTTCAATTAGTAATATTATAATAGCCACATGGACAGTTTCCTATGAAAACGAATTGTAAATTATTTTTAAGGTGTCGCACATCTGTATTAAAACGTTAGTTCTGTAAGGGTTGTGTAGATAAGAAATAAATAAATAAATATTTTTGAACTCAGTATTGTTCCTTAATCGTTCCAATAGAAAAGCTAAATGATTTTATCAGTTGCGAAATATTACCATAATAAAGGGAAAAAATGTAATAAATAAATACAACGAATTGTAAATGGAACTAATTTTAACTCGAAAATTGTTATCTGATATTGTAATTGATTATCTAATGTGTTTCGAATCATTACTACACGCTTTCTCTCGTTATATCATCCAGGATGTTATGATATATTTTACCAAGATAAAACTACCCCGAAAGCATAAAATCATATTTAAAAGTCTTTATTAACGCGAGCAGCAGTAAAAGCTAGTAAACTAAAAAAGTTGTAAATGCCGAAAATTCCAGAATATTTACTACAGCAGTAACATACGACCAAAAAAATGTAACGAGCGCGGAACAAATAATAAAAGCAGTTGCTAGCTCAGCGCTAAAACAAAAATGGCCTAAAAATCTCGCAAACTTTAATGGAAAAATTGGGGAAAATGTTTGGAAGTTTGTTTTTTCAAACATAATAAAAAAAATGAAGAAGTATAATAAAAGGTGTAGTTGTTACCCTGAAAGGTGAATAAGGGGAGTGGAAGCGGTTTAAGGCAGTCGGAACGGGTAGAAATAATAGCCGGTGTAACCGTCAGCCTCGGGACATGGCTAATTTGCATAATACTGTAATCAACTTACAAGATTTTATTCATGGGACCAGACATAATTAAGGTTAATTAATTCTATTGCTTTTACGATTAATTTGGTATAAATTTCCTCATGATTATGGTACGTCGTAAAGGTTAATTCTTTCGTTTGTGCGGCGCTTAGTATCGTGATATCTGAGACTTGATTCCTAAGTCTATCAATCGTCCAGAAATCAATCCTAGCGAAATTAAATGTTGTATTTAAAGATAGAAAGTAACTAGCTTGGTTGTCCTTAATAATCATTTTTATGAAATATCAATTTTATAAAATAATTTAAATACATAAAAAGAAACGTTGGCGGCACGTCACCTGAATTTTTACTCATTCCTTCGTTTGTCACAATTGAATTGGATCATTGGATGAATCAGATTTCTGGGCACGCCGCTTGGGTTACTTCCGTTAAGGTGCCTGTCAAACGTGGTCTAAGTTACGAGCGATTCAATAATAATTGAATCAGCACTTTTTGTAGAGTTGTTTTTTCTCGAGGCTTTGGTTTTCTTATAAAACATCACTGATTGTACAATCTTGAGGTCTTTACAGAATGAGGATGTAATAGGTGTATTGAGGGCCGCTGTTTCGTAAGAATATATAACAGCCACTTGACGCAAATATCCAAAATTATATTTTGTATTATTAAAATAAATAAAGCAGTGATGGCCTCGAGGTTTGGGCGCGCGGTCGAGAATCTCGACGGTCGCGGGTTCGAACCCCAGGCACACACCTCTGACTTATCGAAGTTATGTGTGTATTCACATTGAATTATCACTTGCTTTAACGGTGAAGGAAAACATCGTGATAAAACCTGCACACCTAAGAGTTCTTAGGAATTTCTTAGGTGTGTAGTCCGCCAACCCGCACTAGGCCAGCGTGGTGGACTATGGCCTAAACCCTCTCAATGGTAGAGGAGATCCGTGCTCGGCAGTGGGCGTATATGGGTTGATGAAGAAAATAAATAACTTTTGGTCTATAAAAATGACACTAACAAATTCAACTACATCTATCAGTTATTGTCAGATCATTAATTGTCAAAACCCACGTAGGAATAATGATTAAACGTATTTTATTTTAATATCTCATGGTATAATGTTTGGCGAGTAGAGAATGCTTCAGGCATTAAACCCACGTTTTGTGTATGGTTGTGGGTGGGTGTGACGCTTGACCCAATCTATTCATGATACGTACCTATAAGACGAGTAAATCATATTAAAGTCGCTATTTGCACTCTTGTCCGAATTTAATGTGTATTGTATTACTAAAGGTGCTTTCTTAATAATTTCCACAAATAAACTACTGAATGATTTTGATGACTTCTATTATACGTACATAACATTGTAGATATATGAGACTTTCCGAAGACGATCTTAAATAACTAAAGAATAACTAATTATGAACAACATATTATGAAGACAATAAAATAATATGTTCACTTTATATTTGACAAAAATAAAACCAACCGTTTCATGATGAAACGAATTTATATTGAAAAAAAGCTTCCGCTTGTACCTTGTACCAAGAGGCGACACCTTTGTCTTGGTCCAAGCTGCGGCCTCAGATCACTCGTTTGCGGCTACTTAACGAGTCTGCGCACTTGCCGGCTTCCTTTCAGTTCTTATGCCATGCAAATTTGGCAACTTACAATGAGAGAATGAATCGTTTGCACTCCAAATTACATGGATTTATTTCTTTAGAGAACTTCTGAAACTGTCGTTTGATGTTTGTGACGTAAAATCCAATATTCCTCGTCTGGAAAAGTTTGCCTGATTACATGCTCTCATAGTATTTTATGTAGGCTCATGTGATCATTGTCGACGTTCTATGAATATTAATCGAATCTTTAAGAACCTTGAAAAGATTAGAAAAGTAAGAATGTAAAATAGGAGAGACACGCAGTAGTCATTTTCATTTGCAATATTATTTGATTGGCTCAGCTGTGATACCACTGTATGTTTGGTACTCAAAAATTTATATGGATACTGAAAGTACCAGTACAGACGTATTTTTAGTGCTGCTAATCAGAATGTTGTTTCACAATATAAACATAAACACGTCACCTCCCACAAGAATCAAACCCAAAGTCTTTTGATCACACGCCGCGTTCTTATTCCAGTGTATAAGTGTTTATTGAACATGCATTATCGATTATCTGAATTAGTCTGTTTATTTTTGAACTCGGTTTAGTCAGAAGTTAGCCTTGCGGGCACGCGCATTGATTTCGAACATTAGCGAGATAAATATTCAGCAGCTTCATTTTAGAGTTCAACTGAATTGAATTTACATTTTAGATACAGCCAAAAGTTTTGTACTATAAACAGTATTCATTTATTTCAGTTTAAATAAACAGAGTAACATTTATACAATATGCTTAGAATGCAAAACTGTAGGAGATTAATGCTTTCAACATTTGAAAACTGAGGATATAATTGTGCATTCGGAAATGATTTATATTATACAAGAGTTTTAGTCAAAACTATCACTAATTGATCCAATATGCACTGACGAATATTTTCGAGTAGATAAAAGTTCATTTCTTATTGATAAAAAAAAATGTGCGAACTGATCTATTGAGAATTCCCTAACTGAAAAATCCAAAAAACTTTTAATTCGTAGTGGTCACACTCGTGTCGAAAAACCACATATTGGTCCTCCTTTTTATTTCGCTTTAACAGATTTGCTATGTTTGTCTAGTGATTACAGTGTCATCAGACTGCCAAACTTAAATGAAACCAAATACATTCGAAATGTATAGTCAGGGAGGTCTCCCTACACATAAGTGGTCTTCTTCTTCATCAACCCATATACGCCCACTGCTGAGCACGGGTCTCCTCTATCATTGAGAGGTTTTAGGCCATAGTCCACCACGCTGGCCTAGTGCGGGTTGGTGGACTACACACCTAAGAAATTCCTAAGAACTCTTTAGGTGTGCAGGTTTCATCACGATGTTTTCCTTCACCGTTAAAACAATCAATGCGAATACACATATAACTTCGAAAATTCAGAGGTGTGTGCCTGGGGTTCGAACCCGCGACTGGCGAGATTCTCGATTACGTGCCCAAACCTCGAGGCCATCACTGCTTCATAGGTGGTCATCGTACACAAATCTGACTTATCAATACTTCTATTAAATAATTTATCACCGCACGAGTAATAGCTACAAATAGTAAGTTCGCATGTGTCGGTCGCGTGACGCTCCACTCGTTCATCAATTTCGTATATCAACGAATGACATACGAAATGTATTAAATGTTTTCGATGCTATCTGTATGGATTTGTGCCGCGACGGAGCTCTAATTAGCGTCGGCTTGCTGGTATTTTTATTCCGGCATTCCATATTTTATGTCGGTATCCAAATTTCGAGCAGTGTTTGAGTGGGCTCAAAGTGACGAGGACTTCTTGATGATTTTAAACAGAGAACAATGTAAAACATTGGTAATATTTACAATAATACTCTTTTTTCATCTTTTATCAAGCGAGTCTGAATTTGCAACAAATTTAAAGTTGTTTGACAGCGAAGATGAATATATCGTGAGGAAATACAAACTTAAAAAATAATAGGAATTACTCAGCCCTCTTGATTGTGGAGCAGGCCCATGCCAATGCTGATGATAAATATTACCATAACTATTAAGTTTCAACTTAAAAGTTTTAATTCCCTGTGAATAAAAAAACCGATTTTGTTATTTATAACGTATTTTATACCGAAATTATCTTTAATATCAAAGATTTCTAAGAACTTAACAAACAAAAGCAAATATGACGCAGTTTTATTCATTTAATTAATATTTAGTGGAACGCAACCGACGTTTTTTTGCGCATTTATCACCAGGTGTGAAATTCTCAAAGGAAATCAAACAGTGTCATTTTGGTAACCTCATTTAAGTGTTCTGTAAAATTATCTGATAAAGTTTAAATTATGACCATAAAATCACATTACATTCAAGTATGATTGACCGAAAAATATATAAAAAAAATCAAGACTAATTAATGGTTTCTTAATTAAATGCAATTGACGGTTGAATGCCATAATACCTTCACAATCGTAATTGGGCATACAGAAAATGTCAGTCAAGAATTGTGAAGTTACCGAATCTAAGAGATATCAAATATACTATAGATTAAAAAAACTACATACATTTCATTATGGTTATTCATCTACAGTCAATACGATTAAACTGAGATGTTCGGTGACCATGATACCAGGTCTTTTATGAAATTTAACCCAATTTTCCAATTAATGTAGACTAAAAGATTCTCAATGACTTTCGTACAATTAGTATATTTTTTGTTCCAGATCGTAAGAGCCAGTCATGAGCAGACTGAAGGTGCGGGCAGCGGGCTGGGTTCATGTTGGCTGATGGTGGAACACTCCTGATGCGATCATGACGGGGAGACGAGGGCCTTGCAAGAGCTTCGCAATCAGCATCATTCAAATCATCACCATTATATGTCAGGGTAAGTTAAACAAGAAAATATTAACAAAATTCAACTAGTAACCCTGATTGGTTGAGGTTTGAGCGCAAGGTCGAGAAACACGGCGGTCTAACTTTTCGGAGATATGTGTATTATTTTCTTTATAATATCTTATCTTATAGTTAGAGGCCACGTTTCTGTGCCGTAGGTCAACACTGGTAACACACACTGGTTAAAGACTTTCGTCTTTAGGCACTGAGGTATATTGGACCGCTTCCAATAGAGCGCTTTGGAAGTCTCTGGGGGAGGCCTATGTCCAGCAGTGGACGTCCTTTGGCTGATGATGATGATGATGATGATGATCTTATCTTAATTATCATTTAACGGTGAAAACACCGTAAGGCAACCTGGATACCTAAAAGTTCACTGGATACTCTCACTAGACTAGACTCACTAGACTCTCAATAGTAAAGGAGGCGCATTCCCAGCCTTGGGACGTGACAATGATGTTCAATTGAGAGATAGATAAAAATCATACCACTGTGATTGATAAAAAAAAAGTCAGATAAGACTACCAAAAAGGTCAGGAGTTAAAAACCCTGTCACCGCCGTAAGATATGAGATATTTAATTACTCGAGTCGAAAGCCCTTGGAAATATTGTCTTCATTAAGAGCCCTGCGCCCTTTGTGTCGAGTTTTATTTGAAAAGTTGCCGCGTAATCTGCCGAAGTTGGCTCGGCGGCGCGTTCGCGAACCTATTACTGATGACACTCGCATTAAAATTTTCATGTGTTCCTCGTAAGGTCTAGAATGTTAGGTTTGCGGTGTCATTACTGAGACACGTTATAACTTCGAGATTAGTCTTGAGTAATCACTCGCTTTATTTCTTCGTTGGATTTGATATTATCTGGATATTACTACGTCGTCGCTTTTTGTTTTATGCGTGTTGAACAATGGTGATTATCAGTCTGTCTGATGTCAATGGTCTCAACTTAAGACAGACAGCCCATTATGATTAAGGTTAAGAGATGTTACAAGTATTTAGTTTCAATTAGATGTTAATATGGATTTTATGTTGTGATTATACATTAAATACTTGTGTCATTCCCACTGCTTTATATCTTGCTAATTAGTAATCTATAGCTTCCTAAATGACACTGAAGCCAGAACCCGTTACTTTCTTCTTGAAAGTCTTTTCCACTGTCAAATGCAATGAACTATATTTATATCCTTTTTTACGCGATTATTAATATAATGAAATATTCTATTTATTTAGCCAAAATACCTTTGTTCTAATTGAAAATATTTCATAAATAACTTCTTGTTATTGGATTTTACAATGTAAACAAGTCAGTCGTGAAAACAACAGCTGTGACGTTATAAACAGGAAGAGCAAGCAATTATCAAAACGGTACAAATTTTTAAGTGCTTACTAAATATAAGCCTACACTAGCATTAACTTTACCAAAATAGTCATTTTCTTAAATTATAGATCTCCTAAACTATAAACTTTTTCTGACTAAAAGCGGGACGAGTACTCCAGTATTTTATATTTTTTTTGTTTTATAATATCGATGTTATCTATTTATTTTCAAAGAGTTGAACCGTATGTTACGCCACAGCACGCAGTTGTTTTTGCGCAGTATAATAATAGACAAAAAATCGACGATTACTTATCAATAAAATCAATTTCCTAAAACGTTAAAACTAATCCACATAAACATCGGAGCCACAGCGACAATCACATCCACGTGGAGCGTCGAAAATCGCGAAATATTGGGTTGGCAACTAAGTAATTGCGGATTTTTTTCAGAAAATCAATGACAATTTTTTCATAGAACTAAATAACTTTATTCTGTAATGTGTTGCCCATTTTGATCAATGACCTTTTGCCATCTTTCAGGCAGCATCATAATCCCACGTTCATAAAACTTCTGGTTTTTATTAGCAAAAAACTGAATCAGGTACGATTTGACATCATCATCATTTTTGAAATTTTTACCAATCAAGGAGTTTTGTAAAGATCGAAACAAAAAGTAATCAGATGGTGCAAGGTCAGGACTACATGGTGGATGTGGCAAAACATCCCAACCAAGCTCCAATAATTTTTACCGAGTGACCAAAAATGTGTGTGGCCTTGCATTTTCATGATTTCATTCGATTTGTCAATTCGGGCCACTTTTCTTCAATTGCATTGTTTAATTTTGTTAGTTGTTCAATGTAGACTTCAAAATTGATCATTCGGTTGAGTGGTAAGAGTTAAAAATAGACAATTCCTTTGTAATCCCACCAAACTGATAACAAAACCTGCTTTTGATGAATACCTGCTTTTGATGTTGTTTGAGCTGGTTCACGTAGCTTGCTCCATGATTTTTTCGGCTTGATATTGTTGTAAACAACCCATTTTTCATCGCCAATTATCAGTCGTTTTAAAAATGGGTCATTTTCATTACGTTTCTTTAGGAAATCGCAGCTGTTAAAGCGTTGCGTTAAATGCATTTCTTTCAGTTGTGAGTTCGAGTTTTTGAGCATAGCCAAGTTGTTTTAAGTGGTTTTCAATGCATGTATGTGATAAATGAAGCTTCTCTGCATTATCACGAGTTATACTGTGACGATCCGAATCGATTATTGCTTTGATTAAGTCGTCATTAACTTCAACTGGTCGACTAGAGCGTTTTTCGTCTTTGAGTCAAAATCACCAGAACGAAATTTGTCCAACCAATTTTGACATTGCCGTTCTTTTAGGGCTTCGTCACCATAAACAGCACATAACTTTTTGTGAGCTTGCGATGCGTTTTCCCTTTGCGAAATTAAAAAGCAAAATATGACGATAATGTTCCTTTTGATTTTCCATTTTTCAATGAACACCAAACGAAAATTACGTAACCGATCAAAAAACTTTTTTTACTGATTGATAGCTGAATTGCCAACTATCAAATACAAAATTAGTTTTACATTTGGACTACGCCAGCAAACCTAAAAATTCAACTGAAACATCTATGAGTGAAATCCGCAATAACTTAGTTGCCAACCTAATATAAAAACATATTTCCATTAATCTGTCAACGACGGCTCAATATGAAAGTAATCAATTCGAAGAATACCAAAACCGTATATTGTGTCACAAATATACGTTTTGAATACGCTCGTATTTTCCGCAGTATTAAAATGAAAATGTTATATCTCGGTTGAACACAAGTAGGTTTAACGTTTGTTATTTGCTGTTCTCCGTCGCTCGTGGCGATTTTTCCTACCTTTGATATAGGAGCGGCTACATACGTTTAATTACCGCATTCAAGGAAACTCGCATTGTTAAGCTGACGACACATGAGTTTGTTAGTAAACTCATTTCTTGACGTATTTCATATAATTAGCGGCGCTGACTACACACACGTTTGTGTTGTTTGTGCTTGTGTTTTATAGTCGAGGAGAGTGTCTTTTATGCAGTGGTTTTTATGATTTATCCAGGGCAGTTTTATGACAATTATTATATTATTGATAATTACAATTATCTTTCAAGGACTCGTAGTTTTTAAGACGCTATTTGAAATCTTTTAAAAATAGAAACTTATTAAAAATATTTTAGTGACTACGGCGATCAATAAAACCCACTATAGAGCTTGTGTCGTGACGATATTATCTCCAATAAAATACAATACTGGAAACTTATAAAAACTTCCCACGGCGGCTCAAACATCCAGATGACTGGTGGAACTCATGCAGCCGACGACAAAGGCAGCGCTATCACTCGGCTTGATCTCGCAGTTTGCGCGCCGCCCCTAATAAACAATATTTTGCTTGTCACCGCGAACAGTTGTACCGCTCAAACTTTGTCGTTGATTAAAAACATCGATGTAAGGGCTTTCTCCTTTCTCTCGTAAATCACAAGCGAACTGTATATAAATATTTATTTTCAACTTTTGTGTTATGAAATGAGAAATTAGCATTGTTTTTAATATTCAGTGCTTGGTGTAATAACTGTGTTGTCTTTATGAGATATGATGAGACAGAGACTTAAGATTAGTGGAATAAGTTTAACACATAATTAACATGAAACACATAACCTTCATATGTACGAACATGCCTGTATTCCACAAAGGAACACGCAGAGATGCATTTTGTACCCATATTTCACAAGTACATTTCTGTTTTCCGGGCCCTTTTTTGGACCCCGTAATGTTTTTGAGAATTTTCTACCTAAAAGCACTTAGTTCGGGAATAGGCCAAAAAGCCTCTCGATTGCAGGCATTCAGTTAGTTGAACACTATATACTGATTTATTAAAGATATTTACTTTGATCAGTCAAACCAGATACAGTAAATCTTATCAAGACATTGCTTCTTATGTGGTACAAATACGTATAAATACGAATTCATCTCGTTATTTCCAAAGCTATCTAATTTAATACGGTTCAGAAGTCAAAGATATATATTTTTATCATTTAGCAAATTAAAAGGATAAAAGTATCACTATTCAATTTAAAATTAATTTCACTTCTATTAAACAAAAATATTCGCGAAAGATGAACACTTTATTAATTTATAAGTTTAATAACTTAAAAATATTCAGCTGCTAATTAAGTTTTGAGTGTTATTTTAAAATATCTGTAGTCTTGGGAGTTATTTTTAATATTAACTAGAACTTTTTTTGTCAATCTTGTTTTAAATTTTTCACTCCAACGCGATAATTCTCTATTCTTTATCTAAAGTAGGTAAAATTTTTCAAATAGATCTTGTGTAGGCGTTGATAAATATCGTAACCGTTTCTATAATTTATCATTAAATAAAGTTCACATCACGAGCATTCGTCTGAAGTGACGTAAGCAAACTAATAACAACCAACATTACTTGTAACTATTATATATTCGAAGAATCATGACAATAAGAATTCCTTTTATCCAACTCCTCTCGGGACTAAACATAAAGCTACAACAGAATAGAATCAATATTTGTTCAAGAAAATTTAATGTATACTTAAAAAACTCCCAGTCTGCCAGCAAATATTATCAGTCGTGAACTAGGCAACTATATTTAAATTTGAATTGAAATGACTGAACAACCAGAAAATCGAAAGAAATGCTATTTATCAGGTATAGTGGCGTCACTTTCTCGTGTCCTTAGAAAATTTATAGCCCTCTAAGCTAATTTTTTTCATATACTCAACCTGTAGCCGTCTACTGCTGATAAGCCTCCCGAAGAAAGCACCAACCCGCCCGGTCTTAATCAGCCCTCATCCATTCTTTCCCCGCCCTTTCTCAAGTTGTCTGCACACCTATAAGTTATCTGAAATTGCTTGGGTATGTGATCTGTCAACTCGCACTAGGCCAGCGTGGTGGACTAAGGCCTAAACACTCTCAATGGTAGAGGAGACCCGTGCCCAGCAGTGGGCGTATATGGGTTGATGATGATGATGTATGTTTGTATGTTGGCAGTGCTGACAGAGGAGCCGCGCTTCGCCGAGCCGATCCCCAACGTGACGGTGGCGCTGGGCCGGGACGCCAGCCTGCCCTGCGTCATCGAACACCTCGGCACTTATAAGGTATGTCAACTTTATCGGAGGTTACGGTAAAAATTCCAGGCACCTCTAATTTTTAATGAAAGTAAAGCAATGTCGATGAAGGAAAACATTTCTTAATTCCTAGGAATTTCTTAGGTGTTCAGTCTACCAAACTTGGCCAGCGCGATGGACAAGAGGAGGGCCGTGCCCAAATTTACGTGTACTTAGGCAAATATTATAGTAAAATAGTGAAAGTCGTACCTACGCTATAAAGCTACGAGTATTTTTAAAAATGTCTAAAATATGCGCATGTATCACCACAACGACGATATAAAACTCACTGAAGATGTCTGAATAAGATAAAATGAGGCAACAAAAACACGCCGTATATATTATTAACATTTAATCCATACAATCTCCATTTATGAGGCGAAGGACATACTCCAGACGCAAGTATTCTCCCGCAAGACATCTGGTGATAAAAATAAAACGAAATAAAAGAATAAAACAAAAGGCCATATATCAGGAGTGATTCGGCCAGTATTTTAGTCTGGAACAGCGTGCCCGGCCGAATCTTCGTTAAAATATAATGTAATTTTCTCATTTTGAAAATTCCCCGTTCTAATTCCTTTAGTTGGAGCTGGCTGGCACATCGATCGGCGGCTCATTTGAAGCTAAGAATTGAGTCCAAGTTTCGTAACTCGACGTTATGGATAATCCAAATTGGTAGTTTTGGGACGGCACATTTACATTTGCTTTACATAATTTATGTAACACGGACAGATGTGAATTAACAGAGATTACTCGTATTTTAAAATATATTGTTGTCGTATCTTTAATCTCCTTGCCGGCGTGCGGCGAGACCGCCGAATTCGATTTTAATCTTCTGGATTTAATTTGAGTAGGATTTTCTTTTATTTGAGCGTATAAACGAGATCGCATTCGAAGTGTCGATACGTGAAAAACAATTATGAGTATCTTTTGCTAGGGTTTACTATTATGTCGCTCCGATGTGCTCATGCACGAAACTCTTTAGCGTGGGTTACCGTAGCAACTTTTATACTTTACACCACACAACCTGGAAGGATAAATATCCAACAATTTTGTTATTTAAATACCGCTAAAATAATATAATTTTATTTAAACTTTTCTTTTATGCGACTATTAATAACGTTTAACGCTCTTAGGTAACAATTTAAATATATTAAGAAATATTTTATCATATAAGTTACGAGAAAATATTAAAATTACGTAATTGGCCTGCTTCGTACCTCCCGCATAAAGTGTAAAAGATCAAGAGATTTGGGTTCTATTCACGGGTCGGAAAAAAGTAATCGCTAATTTTGGAAATACTATAACGTGTCACTATTAGGTAGAAGTAGTTTTAAATGAGGACCTATACCCTTATGAGAATACAACTGTGAGGACTTCATGCACTCCTGAGTTTATATTCAATTCAAAACTCCTCTACAAAACAAAAAATTAACTGCACAGCGCTACTAAAACTTAGCACATTAATATAAAATATCGCAACATTTTTAACTGAAAAAAAATCCCCCCAACAGCACCGATATACTTGTATCCCGAGTTGGGATTCCAGTATCCAGAGGCGGCGATACCGAGCGCTTTCAACTATATAATTCTCCTTACTTTACACATGAGGTCGGCGGGCGTCGCGGGACGGTCGGAAACGGTCGGTTTCCTGTGCCAGATTTCCCTAGGGATACCACGGGAGCGATGCCTGAGACACGCCGGAGGAACGATGTTGATTGCACCCACTTTTTGATTGATTCCAATGTCGTGAATGGATTTAATTCGGAGGGGGTGAGGCGATGCCTTTAAAAACGTCCCTTTGAGTCGAGTTTACGAAGCTTTTGGACAAGATTTAGTTTTCCATTATTACACTCGTTCTTAATCAGGTCATGCTTTGGAAAACGATTGAGTTATTGTTTTTATATCGTATCAATAATATTCAATCTAGACTTACTATCAATGAAAATAATTTACGGCCATCCATACACACACATTATACGTATCCGTAAATAATATTTATTATCGATACCATGGTGGATAGAAAATATCATAAATCCTAGTTACCAATTAACCAATGAATGATTACCCACTTTAAGAATACAGTAAATCGCTCCAAGAAGTTTCCAAGAACGTTCATAAGAAATAATTATCACAAGAGATTCATTAATTACGTCAAACCCATTAACCACTATAAAAACACCAGCATGGTCAGTTAAGGCCTCGCCTACCTTTATAATAAAGTAGGCATCTAGCACCTAAACGTCTATATCAGAAGCATTAAATTTCTATCTCATCCTAATGAATAGAAGCTACAAATTACCGACAAAACGCACAAACTCGAAACATAAAAGCGCGTTGCCCCAGATCACCGAAAGAACTGCAGTTGTTCAATAAGGGGGAGCTAACGACGGCTGCAGCGTGTCTCTACTAATGTTATAGGATGTTCAGGTCGTGAAAGCGCGGCCCTCGTTTTCGCACCCTTACCGTATTTTCTTAACACTAGCTCGCAGTAATTAGTGGGGCATGATAAATATCGCTGGAGGAATTAGTGCAGTAATTTCTGCCTGTATTTCAGCGGAGCGGTTATTCATTAAGTTCAACGTCACCGGTACAAAGGCGGTTGTGTACGGGCAGATATAGTACGGCGGCGCGCGCCATGCTGGCGACAATTAGTCGACATGTTTGTTACTGTGGAATTATGTAAATTGTTTAAACTTTATTAATAAAGTTATTGTTATTAACTAAAGACTGGGGATCCAAATAAGTTTTTGTTATTACAGAATTTAAATATCTAAAATGGTGAAGACGGATGATCTCTAATAGGCTTGTCGTCTATCGGATAAATGTTCTCTATTTCATTACCTACTTTTGATCTTTTAATGCTATTTATGTCTTGAGGTAAAATTATCTAGGACATTAACGATAAAAGATAAAATCGTATGATTGATTTTAGGTGTTGTTTGTTTGCCACTGTTTCGGAATTGGGTCTAATAGTCTGATCGTTTGTTACTTCACAAAGTAGCTCACCATAATATTTTACGTTGAACAGATGACATACATAGAAATCGTCTGCAAGAGTTTAAAATCGTTGTCGGGAAATATTCTCCTCTACAAATATTCATCCGTTTATTTTATAATCAACAACATACTCAAGTTTATATTTCATACCTCAGCATTAAAATTACGTGTTGGCAGACCGTATTCGCTGGAGACTCGTAAATTTCTTCATATTCACAAAGGCAGAGTGAAGGCAGACGGATAGCCGGCAAGTCTCCCGTGTGCGCCGCCCACAAACTAACAGTTGCAGTAAAGCAATTAACTTATTCATGAATGCGCTGGATGAGCGTACAGTAGTACAGACGCACACGAGCACGCTTCACGTACTCTATTTATCATCACTTGCTCAATCCGACCTGATCAATAAACACTGACTGCTGGAAGTTTTGACGGTTTGTTGTTCGCTGAATTAGCTTCGGGTCTACAGGGATGACGCTCGTTGTCAACTAGGTAGGGGATACTTTTGTTTAATGTAATAAATTTTATGAAGTCTGACTTGTGAATTGCTGCAATATTTTATGTGCTCCACATTAGAGGAACTAAAACTAAGTACTGTCAGTTTATACAGTATATTAAAATGACTTAAATATATATCCTTTTATCCCTGATACAACAGGTATTTCTGTTACACAAACATTTCTGAGTACGTACTTTTCCAACCTCCACTGTGATACTAAGAATTTCTTAAAGGAAAATGCCCATAAACTTTCCCGACTGTGGAACTTCTCTATCGCACGATCTTTTTTTACCAAGAAAGCGAAAAAGAAGTTTCATTTAAATACAAAAAATAAAAATAACTTTCTATGAAATAAATATGTATATTACAAAAATGTGTGCGAGCAAGAGGAATTGAAACGATTGTCCCAAATAATTTTACGAATAAAACTAAACGCCGCAACAAAGTATTTTTTATTCAATATAGTCTTTCTATATAAAGTAGTTCCACAGTATCATAACCATTAAACAAATGAAAAAAATACAACATTCATAATGTCCTGTACGTATTCTCCATTGACCTACATATATAGTGTGAAAGTTCAATATAAAATTCGAACGTTATCGTAGAGGTATCGCTTTATCGAATTTAAAAGTTAAAATGTGTTCATTGGTACGCGAGACCGGAAAGTTGAGTTGTAAAATAACGTATTTCCGGACGGTAGCTCGCTACAATATCGTTGGAAAAAGCAAATAATCAAACAAAACCCTCTCCGTAAAGTATCTGATTATTATTTATTACACACTTTACGATTTTCTCTCGCAGCCCTAAATTATATCTACGGGAAGCTGGAGAGCGACGAGCCAACGGAATCTAATTCTAATCTCGCGGAATAAACCGAACTCTGTCATATTTCCCCCCACCAGTAATTAAGTAGAGGGGGTTAGGGTTGTAACGAGGCTGAAATACATTGCACTGTTACCATTAGCTTATTCATGAGTGTTCTGGAGGCCCTAATTATTTATTTTATTTTATGATCGCTATTATCGCGGCGCGGCGGCTCGTAAACTAGCGGGGAGGGTTCGAATCTCGAGTAATTTGAGGCTGCCGCCGGCCCATTCGTTGTGCTCTCGGATTTACAATGCTTAGGGTTAGTAATTTTTGTCTTTTATCATCGCTTTAGTCATGATTGCATTTAATTTTACGGAAGGAACAGAAAGCTTGTGTAATTCTTATGATTGTAAAATAATTTACGAGAGTTATATGATTTCATAACACACCTCAGAACCAATTTAGATACTTGAAATTCATAACTAAATATTACATTACTCGGTTCTTTTTAATTACTTCTTCTTCTTCTTCTTCATCAACCCATATACGCCCACTGCTGAGCACGGTCTCCTCTACCATTGAGAGGGTCATTTTAATTACAGTAATAAGCAATTTTTTTCTTTCCATTCCAGACAAAAATTTACCTTAACGACAATTAGCACTACTGGGGTATCGATCCCAGGTATTCCGCGTTTATTTATGTCTCGGAACTAGTAAGGCAGTTCAAATTTATATTATTGTTTAAAAATATTAAAAAATAAATTCCAAACGATATCCCTCCATCGCCTAAAAGATACACAGTAAAACACACGTATCACGCCGGTCCCTTACGATCCTTTTTCCGATATTGATTTCACCAAAAACATTATATGGGTGGGCAAAAGTCCTTGCTTTAAGTAAATTGAAATCCATCCGCTTAGTAATATGAGAGAGTAAACTGTGTGTCACTGGTATTAGCTAAATGAGTGTTTGTTTTCGATTCAAATTGGAATTTTTAATAATACCAGGCGTGGCAATCGATAGTAGAGGTGGTAACCCACAATAATATAATTGGTATTGATTACTTAATAATAGTAAAATCACGCTACGAATGTGATAGGTTCATTAATATAACGCTATTATTAGTCACGCATATTGTTCTTATACAGAAGCGTGGCCCTGGTTCGTATTTTTTTTTGGTAATTGCTAATTGAGAAAACTAAATTTTTAAACGGGCTGCAGCAAAAAAAAATTCTTCTTCCAAAAACACAAACATTATAAAAATTAAAGATTCGTTTTCGATTACTTAAATATTGTTGGGGCTAAGATTGACTGATCAATTTCACGTACTGGCCTGCATTGGCAGCGTTAGATTTTCCTTAATCAAAATCATCAAGGCAACCCAAACTCCTCATGTACGTCAGTTATGTGGCTCTAAAAACATACCTGACGACCGTACGTTTAGAAATACATTTATTTCTAAAGCTAGCTTTTAACCTCAAAGCCGGAATAGTCTTCAATATACCAAGACAAAGCTAAGTTTCTCGCTTAATATGTCACGTGCACATCTAGTTTATAACATAATTGTAGGACAGCAACAGCCCCACATAAGACCGCAACCGTAAGCACAGTAAGAACATAACTCGAACCTATCTAGACGTTGCACAAACTAAGCTAAGCGCTAGAGCAAGTGCTAGACCGGAGCTTGGAGACTGGATCGATGTAAGATAGGACTTGAGAGTAAATCTTTTTCCCGTTCCCAGTGTAAAGGATCGGAAGGAAACTATACAGCAAAGTCTTTTAGTTAGAGCTAAAGTGTGAAATACTTTCGAAAAACGCGAGTTGAATGAAGTCGTCAATTCAAAGAGTTTGAATAGGATATTTGCTTTAAAATAAAAACTAAAAGCTGGAATGCTTTTTTTGTAAATCCAAGCACTTTATTTTATTTTTGTTTTAACTATATAGTGTTTTTTTTTTGTTTTGTTTCTTTTTTCAATCGTTTATACAACTGCTTTCTTTTTTTGTTTATATTTTTTACATTATGTTCTACTCGTTAGCGTTTATTTGTTTGATTATGCTTGAGCCTACTGCATTAGTTAATAGACGGAATAAATATTCGCCGGAATCATTTCTGAGCATACAAACTAGTTATAAAAACAGTATTTTAATGAAAACATCAGATAAAGATCATGTTGCAACATTATATTGTTAAGCCAACGTCTTGAACCTCAATGTGTACTACAAATGGGCATAAATATTTACACGACCTATCAGAAATCAGATCACCTATTCATATACTCTAAAACAGAAAGAAAATCCAGCCAAACATTCAAGAAACAAAGGATAAAACAAAAAAAGGAAATCACTTACGTAATTTAAAACAAATCAGCTATTTAAAAGGTATCTGATCGTATCGGTGTGGAAGAGGATCGTTGAAAACCTATTTAATAGATGGGGCCGAAAAAATGGCGATATGAGGGGACGCGCTGGGGACGGGACCCTAATCAAATATACCTTTGGAACCGCTCGGACCGGCCCCGACACAGGTTATGTAAGGTGCTTTAGTGATATCTTGATATGTATTTTGGACAAGCAAGTGCCATGGATGTGTCTTATTGATCGCAATTTTTTGGAGATTTGTGCAAAAGGGTACATCGGTTTTGGGGATTGTTCGTGTTGGATGGTCTATTATGGGGTCTACTAGGAATGGAGCCCTATTTCCCATTGATTATATATGACATCGTTTCAATTTTTTTGTAATTTGACTCTTAGTAAAATGTCGGGTGAGTCTTCTTGTGAATATCCGAATTGAAGAATTGAAATTCTATTTCTATTTCTTATAAAGAAATTACTTTTTTTTAATAACAAAACTAACATAAGAACTAATTTCAATCCATTTTAATCTTAGAATTTTAACAGGAAACCAATATATCGATATTTATCTGGAATCAGGTCAAGTAACCGCAGACCCTTGGATAGCCTAATACCATCCAATTTTGATTCAAGGAAACTATCATAATGTGGCTGCATTTCTGGAGAATATGAAAACTGTAAGCGAGCTATGGCCGGCTCAGATAACAACGCATAAACACGAGAGAGTAAACAAACCACCGATGTGTACACACTCGCCCTTCGGTAAGGAACCATCTCATTCCAAACACTGTTTATTGAGCTGTATGATCTTGGTCAGGGTAAATACCTATATAAGCATTATAAATAATAAATAAATAAATACGCCCAACATTCATAGCTTTGACCCTATGAGAGACTTTTTCAGTCTCACAAACACCCAGACCCGAAACAAATATTTGTAGATCACACAAACATTTGTCTCGGTTCGGGGATCGAACCCGCGGCCTCACGTTTCGCAAGCTGGTGTCTAGCCAACTGCGCCACGGGGCTAAAAAATATTCAAATTGATATTGGTAAAAGTAAAATCTAGAAAAGTACAAAGGTAAAGAAAAACGCATTAACACATAACTAAAATGTATCTACATTTAAATATTGCAAAAATAGTTTGCTATTATTCTGTTTTTGATGCATCTTACTAAAGCATATAACCTGTAATTTTGTCTCTTTGTTTCTTTAAATTAATTCGGCAGTAGATTTCTGTTTGAAAACAAATGTACAAGAAAATTAAAGCCACATTATATGAAATGCTTGATAAAAAAATTAAAACGTTAAGTAATTATGCAACATGTAACAAATTACCAACGTTGTTTTAACAAAAAGTAACGAGGTTTTATAACGTTAAGCCATTTTGCTCCTTGACTTAGTATAACAGATTATTCACTTGAAAGTTTTTGAAATTGTAGCGTACATTTTTAAGTCATAGTTTTTTATGCCTTCGTTTTAATGTTTTGATATATTGCTCATGCAATTAAACTAGTGTTTGATTCATAAGATTTTCTTCTTGGCGCCTTGGTCAGTCATCGAAAGCATTAGAACCGATTGAAACCTCTTCAAATAGGCCCCATTATGCCGGGGTTAATCGAAAGACCACCACCAAAGTTGTAGGCTTTAATCACAAACCTACATTTCTGACGTTTTCAGTAACAATCTTAATATAATAGATTATCGCGCGCATGAAATGTCATCTTACAATTTTTTATGCATTTCATCCTCAGTTAACGCGGTGGACAAAGGGCTTATCCCTCGAAATCTCAGAGCAAGTGTATCGGGCGTAATATTAATGTATTTTGTAACTTTAGCTGATGTTTTATTTATTTATTTAAAAACTTTCTTGCACATACACTGAATAAAATAACGATACTTAATTAACAAGATATAAAACAAGAGGCGGCCTTATCGCACTGGGCAATATTTTAGAGGCAACCTTAGGATGGATAGTAAAAGAGAAAAAAATAAATAGCGTTGTTCGTATCAGAACAACACCTCCATAATAATACTCATACGATGTTTTTGTATTCCTAAGACAACAAAACAAAACCATAGCTATACAAACAATAACAGAAAAAGGAATAGCAGTATGTCGATTCTATATATTTACAGATATCCGGGTACCGGAATCGCTATCTTGTTTAAACAGTATAAGCCAGCATTAACACAAACAACACTAGACTAGACCGTTGCTATTTCTCGGTGCAATCACGTATAGGAAGCTTCCTTTTCTCATGTTGAAACTAATCGAGAAACATTTTTATTGTTGTGGTTTTAATATCTCCAATTATTTCCAACGAATCGTTCGCTTGGGTATTGATGTTGACCAATTCGAATTAAAGTAGATTTTTTTTAAAACCTAAATAAAAAATTACCCCACGTATTATTTAGCAATGCCTAAAAAAATAACGTTTAATATTATTACGCATTAGAAAACTGTTTAAAACACGATTTCAAAAATCACATTAACAATATTAAATCACAATCATTGGACGTTTAAAGCCAGGAAGCACACATCGTATATCCAACGATTTTAAAAACGTTTCCGCAAAACCTCTTAGAGGGAACAATGTAACTGCGGTAACTCGGGGCACTAAACAATAAATCCTAAGGCATAACGCACAAGCCACAACACTGCACAAGCCACGAGTATAAAGTTTGAGAAACACCAGGATAAAGGGGGCTCTCCCCCACTCGAAATTGCCGCTAAGTATGTGGTGGCAAAATAAAAAGGGGGCAAAGAGGCTTACAGTTGACTTTGGGGAGTGCTAAGTTCGGAGTTATGCCGTCTTGTTTGTTCGCGCGCTTGCTACTTGATCGGCTGATGGATTAGCGCAGGGCTGCCGGCGGCAAGATTTGCGAACTGTGCTATTTGGTTTAGGCTACTGATTTGCAAGGTTTAGTTGAAGTACCACAATTTACTGGTATACTTGTGATTTATTAATCCTACTCGATAATCATTGTGAAGACGCTATGACGTTTATTCGCTTACACTCTTCCAAACCTACAATTTTAATTAACCAAAAATAAATAATAGTCCTGTATCGTGATCTTTTTAATCTCCGTGAATAATTCTACTTGTCTTAAAGTTTCTTAATGTGAAGTTTACTAATTATACCGTAGAAAAAAAATATTTTCAAATTATAATAACCAATGTTCAATATCTTACCATTAATACTTAAAAGAGCCTGCTCTGATTCCTAAAAATTATTGAGGAACATTTCAAACACAGTGCGAACTAGCGAGAAAATAATGCAAAATACTCTTTCAAATTGAAAAAAAAAAATTGCGTGTTTGATATTATCGTTGCAACCCTGTATTGACCTGATGAACCTGGAAACATAAAGTTTTGTCAAATTGATTCGGTTCAGTCAACATACGCAATGTTATGTTAACATTGAATTCAAAGAAAAGTTTCAAATTCGAACATATTGAAGAGTTTTGACTTACACGCACAAATTTATCAGTCGCAAAAATATATTTTTAGCTATATTAACATACATTCCACAAGTTATTAAGGCACTGAGTTTAGAATACAAAATTAATTTCATTTAAAGATAGGTGTGGCGCAGTTGGCTAAACACCAGCTTGCGAAACGAGCGGCCGCGGGTTCGATCCCCGCACCGAGACAAATGTTTGTGTGATCCACAAATATTTGTTTCGGGTCTGGGTGTTTGTGAGACCGAAAAGTCTCTCGTAGTTTCTGATACCCACGACACAAGACTTGTATCTTAAAGTGGGGTCAGGACTATGTGTGTGACTGTTGGGTGTGTTTGTATTTATGTAACATTAATTTTATTTTTCTTGTCATTGACATTTTAATCCCAGGTACAATATTTATACCGGTCTTTATATGTAGAACTTGGACCAAATTCCTGATTTTTTCTTAGCTACTCTTAATCTTCCACTGATTAAATTACTTCATAATATACTAGAAAACTTCATTAGAAATTTCACTCACTACATACCACTAAACAACAGCGAGGATATATCTACCACCTCAACAAGCTTATGCAGTATATCCGACGGTATTCTCTGTTGAAATAATTAAATCCGCTATCAACGTAATGCTGGTATGATGTGGAAACAGAATTAGGGGATGTTTTCAATATTTTGCATGCAACACGCCAAGTTTAGTAATGGAATTACAGCAACGCCCCGGGATGGCACCGGCGAGGCGCGGGCTCCACTCCTCATGCAATGCCTTCATTCGCCTGCTTACGTCAACGTGCAATATGACGTCATTAGAACCTAAACATTGGGGGGTATAGTGTTTTGAGTACTCTTAGGTGAGAATATAAAGATTAGCCGGTTGTTGATAGCTAACGTATATTTGCTTTCCCTTTCAAGAATGCAAGTGTGGGCGTATTTTTCAATATTATTATCAGCGCAATAAGGTTAAGAACTGTAGTGCCTAAGTTTACAGAAAAACGTATCATAACCTCCTGTACTATAGATTATATTTAATAATAGTCGTTGTCTTTCAAAAATCGATAAAATTGTATTGTTTTAATTGTGACAAGATAAATATTAGCTGATCTTGTAAGGAGACACTTATTTATCCTGCTAAAGCATGTTTTACACCTATCATCACAACCCAGGCAGATACGTATAAAAACTTATTCAAAGACACAGTATTATGAAAACCTACGTGAGCTAAATACACAAAGTGTAATAAAAGTATAAAAATGTTGCTAACATTGAAGCAGTAAAGTTATTCCTTCAATGCAGATTAAAGAGGATATTTAATTTTCCGGGCATCGTCGTTAACATTTCCCTAGTTACACGCAACTATCACATTAGTCTGCCTTTATTAGAACCGTTCCGTTGCATGCAGAATTCTTACTGCAATATGACTCCCGCGTTTTACTAACAAGATAACTTGCTTTTTATTTTCAAAGACTTGCGCAAAAAATTATATTTAAATATCCAGTTCTTTCGTAGAGTTTAATAACAGAAATGGTGGAATTATTTTCAGTTGTGCTCTTGTGTGGCTTAAAGGACTAGTATTCTGAAGCATTAATTTATAACCGTTTTTCTTCTCACTGGTAATAGGCTAATAGCCCAGCGACCGTCATAAGTGTTGCGTCTATTTATTTAAGCGTGTAAATAGAATTTGATTAGTGGTGTTGGCTCGGTGTGGGGAATCTCGAAGGCCGCGGGTTCAAGCACCAGGTATTATAATTTTTAGGTAGTCTTTTTTGTAGTCCGCCCCGCGCAAGGCCAGCGTGGTGGACTAAAGTCTAAACTCTCTTAGCTGTAGAAGAAGCCTGTGCCAAGCAATAGGGCGTATAAGGGCTGATTATAATGATTGCCTCAATATCCACCTTGCGGACTTATCCTATGAAGGGAAAAATAAACGAAGTAAGAAGTCGATCATTTATAATTTATTTATCAAAGGCCTCGAGATACTACGATCATACAATCTCAAAAAACGGCAATCAGAAGTAAGCTACAAATGTCCCATAGCGTTTGACAAGTACGTCATTCACACCTGTATCGATTACCTTCCCCAATTTTTTAAGTAAAATCCCTTTGGATTCAATAAAAGAACTTCCCAATTACCATAAGTCAAGCGAACACTCGTTCCATCACATATGATTTGGCGTTGAATGCAAACCCGACAGGCGAGTGGCGACAGGCCGATTCTCAGCTTAACTGTTTTTCAATGATCCATAACTCAACAGTCGAGAGCTAATAGAGACTGAGTTCGCACTCGGCGCCGCTTTATTATGGCCCGGAACTCGGGGCCAGATAAATTATGACGCCACTTAATCATAAATTCGCCAATCGGAGTTAATAGGAGAAATGTAAGGCCCAATTGATTTATGGAACCCTTAATTCATGTAATCTGATATTGTAAGGTCTCGCGCGGAGTTTTGTTTCACCTTGTTCGATTCTTTTGCAGTTTACGGTGTTTTAGTTGTAAGTTTGAATTAATTAATAGTCATAGGAAAACTGTGCTGCAACTGGATGTAATGAAAGAAAATAAATAAAAAATATTACCAAATGTGTTTTTAATTCTTTGAAATTACAAGTTTATAAAAACTGTCAATAACTCAAATTAATGGTGACGTAAAACAAATAAAAAGTTTCATGAATTTAAAGTAGAATTTCATTTGCAAGAACCCTATATAAAAATGAACCATATTAACTAAACATTGGCTTTATAAAAACAATTAATTTGTACCAAAACTCTGTGATATAAACATATCATCAAAAGGTAACCGTGTAATGTTTGACAAAGTTTCTCGTGAAACCTCCCAGTTCCGACGGCAAGCCAACTGACATTTTTTAAATTAAACTTCGTTATTAGAATTATGACGTACAATTTATTCCTTTGCGGAGTCGGAGTACCATTGTAAGTCTTTCTAAAGTTAAATGCGGGAGTCGTGTGGGCTAACCTTATGGGATGTAATCTTATAGAATAAAGATGATAATTTGTAAAACTACACCGTAGATAGAAGGCGCTAGTATTAGGCCGCTTCATAGAATAATAGGTAACATGGAGCAATATTATTGCTTTTGTAACCAAGATTGCCAGAGGGTCAGTTTGGCCTCGAGATTTAGGCCCGCGGTACCGAGAATATGAGCGGTCGCGGGTTCAAGCCCCGGGCACATACCTGTGAAATTTTGAAGTTATGTGTGTATGCACAATTAATAATTATCTTGTACTTTAACGATAAAGTAAAACATCGTGATGAAACCTGCACAGTAGTACACTTTCTTTGGCATAGTAAAGTGAAAGATTTCAGGAGATCAATTAAAAACATCTTTCTGAACCTTTTCTGTCGATCCATGCGCGATTCACATTTTGTCTACGATGATTGCTTTTCTAAACTCTATCGATAAAACAAACTATTTCCTTAAAATTTTCTATGACATGAAGGTACTGCCGCCGCTCTGCAATATCACGTTACTCTTAATAATTGTTGAATATATGATGCAAAATAATACGAAAGAACCCTTTTTGTTGACCTCGAGATATACAAATACAGAAGGTGGGTTTACCGACTCGCCTTTGATGAGGCATGCGGAATTATGACGTAAATGTTGTAATAAAAAAATTGTGCTTGTTTTGTGAGCGGGCTACCATTTTACTCGGCCTCTTAACAGCGAAATGTATAAAACAGGGCTTTGCTTGTTTTAAGAAGTAGAAAACGCTCTTGCTTTTTTGTAAGACGGAAATTTCAGTGTCTATTTAACTTGACTTGTTTTAAATGCAGAAATGGAATTTAATTTATTTGTGTTGAAGATTAAATTATTTAGAAATGGTTTATTGATTTAACCGTGTTTTATTAATGTGAAGCCTACATTCAATATTAAGTGCTAAGTGATTGCGTGACAATGTTTTATTTTCAGCGATTCAGTTGTAAAAAGTGTTTCTTTTCAAACTCCGATCATTTTCTAACCATTGTGATATCGCAACACTCATAAATTAAGAGTACGTAGACTTCACTATTAAACAAATTATTTCAAACAACAGTGTTACTGTACATTGTAAATATAAAAAGTTTTTGACCTGGATATATGTACAATTATTGAAAAAACAATTTATAAAAGTTCAACGTTGTTAAGCATATCACAGTGATTACAATGCATTGATAACAGCACTGCAGTCCAGATAAATACATTCCAAGCCGACACAATTATCCGGCCGTGCTTGTAACAGGATTTAGAGGTGAATTGCTCTATACAGACCCCGGGACACAACACTTGTGTGGGTCGTAGGTACTGGTGGCTTCTTCAGAAACATTCTATCTCTGGTCGGTATATTTTTTTTTTTGAGTTAAGGTTTGTAACAAAAAATTGGCAAGTTCTTACGAAAAAATAAAAAATTTTGAAATCTTTAAAACTATTGATTTCGTAGGAAACAATTGGAAACAATGTTTAGCGTAGAAAGCTAATTTCTACCTCTATATAATTATCAAAATTGATGATGATCCTACTAGAGATGGGAGTCTCTCTACTTGGTTTTCCATTGGTACAATATTATTACCATCAGTTACAGTAATCTCATTTGTAGTGCCAGTACAAAAAAAACCAATGGATATGTCCCAATCTCGAACATTAATGAGCCGATGAAAAAAGGCGGCGGTCAATAAACGCGTCAGAGCGATGTTATCGCATTACGTATTCAGATACATAAGCTCACACAAAAGCAGATGCCGTCTGGAGTGAAGTCTCGTAAAATATGCACAGTATTGACTACAGCAGTGCGCAGTGCGGCACCGCTGCGGCTAGTGCCTCGGCCGAACCTGCACGAAGCCGAAAAACTAGCGCCATTAGGGCTGAAGAAATACATAAATAGTTGAGACAGCTGGATTACGGCATTGAGACAATATGGGGATGAGAGTGATTGCATGGAAGACGTTAAAATTACATTTGGAGGATGACATATGTATCTCAAATCCTCTAGAATTCTATCCATCTATATGTACTATTAACTTCGAGTATATTTCCTACTGCTATAGGTTCGAGTTTATAAAACAATCAAAAAGCCCTTAACCCTATCATATTTCCTGCTCGAAATTTATAAGGTTCAATAAAAGTTAAAAACACATGTTCAATATTGGAGTAGTTTCTTGTTATTCCAGCCAACAAAACTGCTATAAAATTTCCGAGATGAAGACTAGAAACCCCGATCGCAAGCCGAAAGCGAAGACCGAATATGGTCGTCGATCCGTCACTAGCGCCCCTCGGTCGAATTTAACGCGGCTGTGACTTTGTCAAAGTAAACAACGATGCGTGGAGTTAAGCTAGTTGCACAGTTTGTCCTCTGGTTTCCAAATTGTTTGGTGGGAGGGCTTATCCGCTGTTTGCGCGCCTACTGACGCTCGGGACCGTTCCAAACGTATCACACGTGGGTATTTTGGACATTTTCCGGACATGGATTCAATTTTATTAGCCAGTGCAGTTCTGTTTTAAATATGAATCATATCAGGGAAATGTATTCCCAAGGAGGGTTGGCGTCAGGCAGGCGGCCGGCCGTAAAACATCTGCCAAAACTCTTATGCAGCATGTTTTGTCCTTCCACACAGGAAGGAAGGACAAAACATGCTGCGCCGACCCCAAACAAGAATTGGGATCAGGGCAGGAGAATGATGATGATCAGGGAAATGTATTAGGAAATTCGGTTTCGAAAAAAAATAGGTTATTTGATACGGCTTCCACACTTAAGTTAAATTGTAAAGAAATATTTTTTATGATCTGGTACAGTTATAGCCGAAAAGATCTAGCTCCTATGAATACAGATTTGTATGCTTAAGTTATCCTATAATACGCAGTTGGGTCTGTAAAGTCTCCAACAGTTTATGTGGCTATTGATGATATTTATTGTTATTTATTCAAACACAACACCTAAACCTTTAAAGCAATCAACACTTTACATATAAAGTTTCTTAAAGCATTTGAAATTACTTTACCGCCTTCAAGTTACTAGGTGACAAAGTAAACGCCGTCTAAGAGGTACTTTGAAAAAAGAGCTAGAAACGGCATTTGGCTCACAGCCGTCTCCGAGGCGTATTGATTGAAAACTGTTTGTCTGCATGATAAATGTTGTAGACGTAACAAGAAAAATAAAAAGCCTCGGCTGCCGACAGCCTGCGAACGTAATGAAGTATCCACCGCTTACTTGTTTACATTCTCCTATCGATCCATCGGGATGGAGAATTTTAACGCCTTGTTCAACTTTGGACCCACATCTTGTTTCTTAATTTAGTATTTCAACAAATTTGAATTAACCTAAAATCCTTGTCAGAACACGCCAGTAAATCTTCAGCTCTATTTTCTATGAATACCACCAACGTAACCTCGCAATTCATCGAATTATGTGACCAAGTGTATTCCACGCTGCACTTGGCTTAATGCGGTCTCTTTTATATCCCGATGCGCTTTCAAGGAACCGGGAAAATACTCGTCTTTTTCTATTACTAACCATACACATGGCATTTGAATTTATTTTTAGAATACTTTTTATTTTAGCTTACGTTTTTGTTTCAATAATAGATTTTTCAAACCTCGAGTTATAAATGCGAAGCGAAACGTAAAGCTGAAACAACATGTGCAGCAAAAAAACACTACTAGAAAAGACTTCCATTCCAGTACTCCAGAATTTACATATATCTCAAGCAAAAAATATGCAAAACTGCGCTCAGAGCCGTTTAGACGTTATCATAGTTGGCAATAAAAATCGCCGATAGAAACTTGCACATTTAAACGGAGCGCTCCCTCCACGAATTTCTCGGACCAATGATAAATGTTTAGTTTTATAAATTCTCCACTGGAAACCAATAAAATTTCAAACATAGAAACTTTATTGCAGTCGCTTTAGTGCCTTGGCCGTGTGTTATTTATGCCGACGGTGGCATCGCTGCTAGCATGCTCTGAACTCCATAAATTCACTTCTAACTCTATCGGAAATTGAATTTAAACCACACACACTGATGTCCTATTATACACCGGTAGCTGGGCTCTCTCTGGATTTAGTTAATCAGCCGAAAGTTTAGCTGGAGGTAGATTACTATCTATGCTATTGTGTCATGTGGAAATTGAATTGTTGTTTGATATTCTCACTTAATTGATTTTAGTACTTTAATTTATTTGTCCTAGTTAAACCACATATAATATTTGTTACTATGAATTCGTATGAATCAATTTGGAATAAAATATATACTGTAAGGACGCTTATATCCTGCCAGCGAACGACATCCGTATAAAAGTACGTAAGTTACCAACATTAGTGTGTCAAGTTTTTGTTCAGCCTGGGAAATCTAGTTTCAAAGAGCTCGATATAACTGTATTCATTGATGACAGACAATCGTATTTTCCGCGAATCGCCATTCTATTTTGAACTACGCTGCACTTATCACTCGGTGCCAAGAGGGTTATATATTCGAAAACTCTTGTGCCAAGAGTAAAGAAAAAGGACAGACGGTCGAAAAGTTTTCGTCTTCGTATGGCAAGATATCTTTTTCGGAAGAACATTGATATCGTTTTTTAAACGTCCTAATCACATCTCAATTCTCAAAGTGATAGACAGCTGTCTTTCTTAATTAATTCTCAGTTAATGGAGTCTACTTTCTAATACTCCTATGTATGAAAATGGGCAGCAATGTCCTCCCCATTTCGTCGTTATCAGCCCATATACGTCGCACTGTTAGGCACGGGCCTTTTCTACCATTGAGACGGCATGGGCTTTAGTCCACCACGCTCGCCTAGTGCGAGTTGGCGGACTACACACCTAAGATATTCCTAAGAACTTTTAGGTGTGCAGGTTTCCACACCATGTTTACATTACATGGAATGATACCAGACAAAAATGCAGAAATGTACTTCTGCCAAACCTTCGAGCTTCGGTTTGAGGCTACTTTATTTAACTGCTGGTAAAATAATGTGTTGTTTTTATCTATTTTCGCCTTTGTTCCCAGGTGGCGTGGATCCACATAGACCGTCAGATGATTTTGACGATCCACCGGCACGTGATCACTCGGCTGGCGCGGTTCAGCGTGTCGCACGACAACGCCATGACCTGGCTGCTGCACGTGAGCCAGGTGCAGCAGGAGGACCGCGGCTACTACATGTGCCAAGTCAACACCAACCCCATGATCAGCCAAGTCGGCTACCTGCAGGTTGTTGGTGAGTTTGAGGTTACTCTATAATATGGCTTCAGCCAAGGTCTTGACCTTTTTATATTCAATATTCTAATGTTCTTTATTTATCTGCGGTTCGATAAAATTATAACCGAATTATTGGGTATAGAAACAAAAAAAAAATGGTCTACTGGTGCGATCTATCCACAGATAGGGTTTTTTTCTTATTTATTTTTGTGTGGTTATGTTTCCTTGTAATGTACTGCAGTGCTTAGATGCGTTTGCGAAAAGGCCAATTCGCTTTTTGGATTCCCTATTAGAAAAGATTATTTATCTATTGATTTGTGCTCGATGTTTAATCACAGTGCGCTTACCATCAGTTTCTGCAATAAATTGTACGAAAAATTAGCGACAGAAATTCATCATGGTATATCAATTCTAAACTCAAAACAGAACTTGATATAAATATTAGTATCGAAACTTCAGGTTAGTTAAATAAGTGCGTTTATTTGATTTCAAAACTTCATACAGAAATTACATAGAGGTAGCGCTAGTTCGCTAAATAATCTCCTGTATCCAGCGCGGAAACTATTTACAATTAAGGAAAGGAAACTAATTAAAAGTTCCAAACCAATTGGATGTAGAACGTCGGGAAACACGTCTCATCGTTTACCTATTCCTGATTAATAACTTTCTTTGCCATTCAAAACATCGGCTGAATGGGGCTCTACTATTACTCTCTTAATTGGTTTGGCGAAAACAAGTTTTTACGGTTTCCTTGAAATGCGGTTATGGGGGATTTACTTGGATAATTCTATTTAAATGTAACTTTACTTGTTGCTTTTATTTTAATATCTCAATTTCGGTTTATAGCTGTATAGAAAAATATAAGTACATATATACCCTTCTTGTCTAGTTTATTGAACATAAAGATAGTGAGTTATTTTAGCTTCTACATTTTATCTATGTTTTACGTCTAACGTGATGCGGTTACAGTTTTTTGTTGTTCACCAAACACGTCTCAGACATGTGTTGATGTTATAATGAAATTGTTGAGGATTTTGTATTAAATTTAGTTTCTCACTAGTTTATAATTTTATAGATTAAAGTATTGAAGTTCTGAAATAAAACCTACAATTTAACATATTGTTACACACCCATGCCACTTTAAAATCCACACAGTTAAAATCCAAAAACGTTGAACAAGATAATACAATCGTGCCATTAATTTTTACGACACACAATTAAACAGCGACGCACATGTATTTTCGCTTAATTCTATAATTTTAACAACAGCGTCCAATGAAATCTGGAAGCGTGGCTCGGCGCCAAAAGGTTCCGCTTCGTTTGGGTCAGATAACACTGGTATCTAGTGGCCGGCGCCTGCTGGACCGCGCCTCTCAACTAATGCAAAGCACCCCGGAGGGGGCATGAATTTATATGCCACGGGATTGTGGAAATAAACGAGGCTTACGTAAAATGCTCGTTTTGTGCAAGAAAAACGATTTTGAAGTAAAATTTATAATTTTCACATGTATTTAGACAGGGGTCGTAAACTTGGTCAGTAAAATAGTAGTAGTCATATTTATATTAATGACTTGCCATATTATATAAGGGACGATTGTGATGTAGTGCTGTTTGCTGACGACACTTCCTTAGTATTTAAAGTTAAACGCAATCAATCCACTCTTGACGATGTAAACTGCACTCTCACTAAAATCGTGCATTGGTTTAATATTAATAACCTATTATTAAATAGTAAAAAAACTAAATGTATTAGGTTTATAACACCTAATGTAAAATATGCCAATGCCGACGTTTTAATGAATGGAGATAAGCTGAGCCTTGTGGATAATACTAAGTTTTTGGGAATCACATTAGACCCCAAACTTCAATGGGGTCCCCACATAACGGTATTAGCTCAAAAGCTGAGTGCAGCAGTCTTTGCAGTGAACAAAATACGTCAGTTGACAGACATTGATACAGCTAGGTTAGTGTATTTTGCTTACTTTCATAGTTTGATGAGTTATGGAATTCTACTCTGGGGTGGTGCCGCTGACATAAATACCATATTTTTACTACAAAAACGAGCCATCAGATGTATATATTCTCTTAGCTCTAGATATTCTCTAAGAAAAAAGTTTAAGGAAATTGGTATTTTGACAGTAGCATCGCAATATATACACGCAAATCTTATGTATGTCCATAAGAATATTAATAAATTTAAAAAGTATTCTGACATACATGATAGAAATACTCGTAATAAAAATAAGTTAGTAACTTATAAAACCAGGCTCCACAAGATCAGCAAATCTTTTAAGGGTTACTGTATACACTTCTACAATAAAGTCCCTAGTCATATTAAGGCTTTAAAGTATCATAAATTTAAAGAAATTACTAAGAGACATCTATGTAACAAAGCCTACTATACAATATCAGAATATATGGAAGATAACGAAGCCTGGGTATAAGTAAAATGTTATTGTAATCCCGGGCTTGACTGGGTCTACTTTAATGGACATGGCTGTACATAGTTTATTATTATTTTAGTAACTTGTAAGCAATCAGGTATGTCATGCTCGCAGAAATGTCTGTGCTTACGGCGGCGTCGTGTGCCGGGTCGGTCACTTCCCTATGAAATGGTTGAGGAGGCCGATGGCTGGCACATGCGTCATACTCGTGAACGGGTGCTGTTTGTGGGGACTGGTCTGCCTGATTTGCTTATTTACATTAATGAAATTTTAACCTGGTTAGATGT
Source organism: Cephonodes hylas (assembly GCA_030295005.1). Lineage (NCBI taxonomy): Eukaryota > Metazoa > Arthropoda > Insecta > Lepidoptera > Sphingidae > Cephonodes > Cephonodes hylas. The sequence continues at coordinate 18,711,745 of AP025361.1, forward strand.
CAGAGTCTCTATTTAAGATGACTATGTTGTTCTTATATACAAAATTCTGATATTGTATTAATGAGCTGCTCTAATTCGGGAAATTGAGTCTTTATATCTGTATTGTAAACTATCTCTTGATTGGAAAAGAGCAACACTAGAGTTTCTTGCCCGTTCTTCTCTAGTGATGACTGCCTTCCGAACAGGGTGGTAAATTTTGAAATGACTGAATCTAAGTGATGTATTTGACATTTTATGGATTCAATAAATATTATTTCATTTCATTATTTCATTTCATTTCATAGCTTTTTTTTCTTCTGCGGGGAAATTCCTATTTACGGACGGTGTGCCGGACTCACCGGCGCCTTCCGGCCCAGCATTGATGTTACCGCCCGTATTTGTGTCGGGCGGCCGCTGAGCCGGGTTCCTACAAATATCTTTGCGCTGTAAGACTAAAAACCCCGCGACTGCCACCATCAGCGCAAACGAGACGGCCCCGATATACCCTGAAGCAGTGCTATGGATTGTACCGGGACCGCCTAGTCGTAAAATAGCTACGGAGGCTGCAAACCCATTGCATTAAAAGAATCCAGAAAAAATAAAAAAATTACGTTTTTTTGACAGCAATGACATAAGTAGCCTTATTTGTAATCACCTTAGCTATTATCTGCCTTAATTATAGATCACGGTTTGAATACACTCAGTATATTTATGCAGAAAATGACATGTTTTTGTTATTGAAACTTACCTTTATCGTGACATACTATCTTCTTAGTAGCGCTGTTCAGGAACTTGGAGCACCGAGTCCTTAGGGAAGATTCTAAGAAAAATAATTCAATGCTCGAGTGTTTTAAGTAAGATATCTTCATGTTACCGAATTAGTAAAATTTTTAAAAATGATTTTATCTCAGGCACCTGACTGATGGTGAATCCCGACCTTTTAATATAGAACATACATGTTCTCTGGAATTAATTTGAAAGAAACTAATAATATTTATTCTATAAGTAAGCATGCAAAAAATGCCTTGTGCTATATGCTCCTCAATTCTTATACTATCTAAACCAGGAAAAAATAACTGCATAAAAACATTTTGATAAAATTATTGCGATTCATAGTAGTTTGTAGTACCACTGTGTATAACAGTAGTTTTGTATTTTTGCCATTCAAACGCCAACTTTGGAACCGAATTTAAATTTGTAGCCATTTTCGTGTTAATTACCGTTGGTAACTTTCAAGGGGCGTTTCAACGGAAAGTTTGGGAAACTCAGCACACGAGTACGTTAGCTAAAGTGTTGTAGGCGTGCCGTCCCAAATCACCAATAGGGGCAACACTTAGCATTTTATATGGCTACATCTTCCTGCGAGTTTTAAGTGGGAATGCGCCTTGGGGTAGCCCTCCTTTAACTTTTGTTCCTTCTATGGGTGTTTTATTACTTGAGCATCGCAGTTGTGGCCGGCGTCGTGTTTTGAATTTTTACGTTCATTGCATTAGATATTTTAATTGACAGGGGGGTCGTTTACATTCTGCGCAAGTTCCTTCGTTTATTTTAATGTCTCTTTAAAAAGTGTGCATGTTGCTGTACTGTCGTTATTGGAAGGGTTATTAGTCGAGACAAAGAAACAGTGATATTTTGAAGTAAGCAAAACACGATTATAGGTTTATATTCTTACTTGTTTCTGAAGTCTTGTTTTAATAATGTCATTAATGAGCGAGAAGCTTTATTATGTTACCAAATAAATGAATGTCCTTTTTATACTTTAATAATATAGTGTATTTGTTTATCAGTTCCACCGAACATCTTGGATGAGGAGAGCACGCAGTCTGCGGTAGCCGTCCGAGAGAATCAGAACATAAGCTTGGTGTGCAAAGCGGACGGGTTTCCCACGCCCAAGATTATGTGGCGGAGGGAAGATGGACAGCCTATTTCAGTGGACAGGAGAAAGAAAGGTACCTACTTAATTTATCCGTTTATCTTGGTATCGCACCTCTACATTTAAGTATAATAACATTTTATTTTAATTTATTCTACACTTATTGAGTTTTCTTCGAATCGCCCTGGCACGCCTTCTAGGGACAATCCGTCGATTCTACACTCTAGCGGTTGGCACTAACTCTTGATGACTTTTATAAAATGAGTGCGTTTACTTACGAAAATCTAGAATCTTCAATAGTTTTATGTAATAGCGTGATAGACAGACATAGTTGTTTTCATAAATATACATTTGTATATACTATAGTTAATTTAAATATGTATCAAGTATTTGCTCTAAAGTCTTATGTACTTTGGGCAACTATCTATACTTCATGCTAGATTCAAATTTATTCACGTATTTCGTGTCACTAACCCTTTCTGCTTTGGTATCACTCACGCGATGACAGTCTGCAATGGAAACGTATTGTTTAGAATACATTTTGCATTTGAAACTATTTAAAGCCAACTTAAATATTAGTTTTATATTTTTAGTCGACGGCCCGTTGGTCCGCGAAAGACCGGTTGAGAGGGATCGGGTTCGATGGCTGGATTAAGATGACGTTTATTTAAGATGTGTATATTAAATTAGCAAATTCTCAGTTATAGCATAAGGTCTGGTAAATGGTAAATGTATCTGAAAAACAGATACAGTCTCGTTCTTCTTCCATAAAAACACTTCTGCTTCCCTTTAGTGTTCTTAAGTATATCTTTGTAACGTATACATTTCACATAAAGATAGTTAAAGAAGCCACCGATTTTGTTTAATCATCACTCTTCTGCCCTGCTCCCAATTTTTATTTGGGGTCGGCGCAGCATGTTTTCTCCTTCCACACATCCCTATCAGCCGTCATGTCTTCGGTCACGCCTTTCTCTTTCATATCTCCTCTCACGCACTCCATCCATGTTTTCTTTGGCCTTCCTCGGCTTGTCCATCCTTCAACTTTCACGCTCATTACTTTTTAACTAAATCATAATGACCGTGACCGCAACTCAAACCGAGTAATAAATTATTATCCATTTATTAGGTAAGTGGTTACGTAAATATTAATAATAACATCATTATGTGCGACCTTAAAGTTAAACTTATTCTCATTTTGGTATGGTTGGTTGGTTTATACTTCAAAGTAAGCTTTTTTAGGCAAATCTGTAAGTATTAATCGGTAGTATTACTAATCACGTTAAAACTAATAATTCCCCAATATTTTATTCTATATAAACAAAAATAGCTGGCTGATTCAACTAAAGACTTTTTTATAAAAGCAAAAGTTAGCAAAGGCAACTCGGGGCAACTGACTCTTTTGTTGAAACCCGTGACAATAATAGAGAGAATCCGTTAGCGAGCTCGGTACAAAACAACGAGGCACAGTTGACAGGTTGCCATCATACGGATGACGCGGCCTGTTCAGAACTGTGCCTCGGGAGCATTAAACGATTCCACGACGAATTTTATAGGCTTTATCGGTAACAGCGTGTTTGTTTGTTTACCGTTTCGTTTTGTTTCACACAGGTGAGGGTGGGACAATTAATAAACGGTTGGGTTTTACCAATATAAGTTTGTATCGATATCCATGATTTGATGATAGAAATATGTTTTGTAGAAATTCGTAGGCGATATAATGCTTCAATATTTTATTTTCGTATTATAATTCAGGTTTTATGTAGATCAATTTGCGATGAAAGGTATCGTAAGCTTGAAATATTTACTATTCTTTTTCCTACCTAATGTTGCATTAATAGATTTATTGCAATGAAAATAAAAATACCAAAAATATAAACGTTGGTGCCTGTAACATTATTTAAGCCTATCTAAGCTTTAGTACACAGACAATTAACAAAACATAGTACTTTAGTTTAGGACATTATATGACGTCACCGTAGCAGTGATAGTCCCACGGCTGAAGCTGTGAATAGCACTTGATGTATTCCGCAAAGCGTATTTACATTTCATTTCCATACGCGATTATTATACAAACTAAAAGCACTAATTACGTAGTTTTAACCCTGTATATTTAACAGGCCGTGAGCGCAGCTGTCGCACCGCCATGTATGGAGCAAGTTTACGACGCGTTCCACTGAGCACAACGTTAGCTTGTTCGCAGTTTTACCCTAATGAATGAGGCAATGAAATGATCATTATAACGGGCTGTTTTAGCTGTTGTGTGGATGGTGGTGCGGGTATAAATATTATACCCAACGGGTGTGCAGGCTGCCGCTCTAGCTCGACACTTTGGTACAACTTGGATGTCTAACATTATAAATACGCGATGATTATGAAACTTAGGTTAGTGTATTTGGGTTGAATACTTGACGTTGTCATTGTCCGCTATTTTGGTGGGTATAAGGTGCAGTAAATTTAAATGTACTTATATCACAACTCACCCCTGTATGTTTTATTTAGTCTTATTGCGACAATGTTAAAATTCCAAAAATATTAATGTTTAGCCAAATAAATGAACTTAATCAAATAAAAAAAGGGGTGTTTATGGTACATCAGCCACTTAAACGCAGTTTTTCCTTAAAATAAAGCATTCTAATAATCTCGAAACCTTAAAAATGACAACATTTAACTTGTAAAATCAACTATTTAACTTTAAATATTATTTAAGTATATTGAATCCTCTCCCATGTGTTCAGTTTCGGTGATATCCACGTGGCACGTATGTTCCGCCAATAAACTTAATGACGTGGTAAGCGAGACTGCTTGTAGCAATTCGCTCACAGTAACAATGTTGCTCTAATAACACTTCGCACTATTCATTGTTCAAGTTTCGCGGGAGTCCATGTGCGAAACCAAACTTAGAATTAGAAACAAGAAACTCCGTTTTACTTCTTGTTTTTGGTCTTGTTGTTAAAGAAATTAAAGTCGGAATCTAAAAATCGAATACGAGAAAAACCATAAATATATGAACTCGAGTCTGTGCACCAGAAATAGTACTTAACCTTATGGGTATTAATGGGTTAAAGGCGGGTTGTAATCAAAATGAATTTTCACTTGCTTTAACGGTGAATGAAAACATCGTGATGAAACCTGTACACCTAAGAGTTTCTAGGAATTTCTTGGGTGCGTAGTCACTAGTCAACCCGCACTAGTGACAAGGCTCGTTTCAAGCAGTGGAACGTATATGGACTGAATATATAACAGAATCACACATGTTTTAAATGATAAATAAAACATTTTTTCGTACCATTCACGTCACATACCTCAAATTCTTGACATACACAAGTGTGCCAAAAAATCCGACTGATAATTATAACGGGAAACGCCGAGTTGCGCCAAATTAAACGGTACGAGCACCTATTCGCGCACCGTTCGACAAAGGCCCAAAAATTGAGTTTAATTTTAAGTGCGATTTCCTTGGCGCGCGGAATTACCGTGCGGTGTGGAGGGGCACTCGGCGCTAATTGTGTGTGACCCGCGCGCTGCCCGCCCTACAGGGCTGGCGCGGGGCCTTGGGATTTATATATGGAGTTGATTCAGACCGTGATTGAGAACTATGGAATAATAGTTAAGGTGATTGCAAACCAATTTGCTAAACCGTTTTGCTAAAAAAGGTAGTAAGTGTATGTGGTTGTTCGGACAACGTCGTGTTTTTATTTTATTGGCATTATTTTTAACCAAAAAATTTTCGTGAGATTGATACTCTCGTAGGTTCTCATACACACTATTAAAGGTCCGTACGTTTGTGTGAGGTTAGAACTATGAGCAAGGATGAGAATTCAAATATTGGAGGTTCTCTCTAATTTAATAATACTTTTGGTGACACTGATTAGAGCTACAAGATGTTAAATTAAATTATAAGTCATTTAATCTAACATCAACATTTTATAAGTAAAATCAATGAATTATTCAGTTCATTTTCCATAAAAGACCTGAAATATCCTGTTGGTTAAATAATACAATATTTTCTTTCAGTAGTAAAGTCACACATTTTTGCGATGAGGAGTAAAATATCGACAGCCGAGACATAATTTAAGTAACCATGAAATTCCTATTACAATATCCCGTATTTTATGATTATTCACAAGTATTTTTATTAAATTTAATTCCAAAATATTGTGCAATAATATCCAGGAATCGTAAACAATGGGTATTGGAGTCCGATGCTTCTGTAAATGTCAACCCTACTCTGTTCGTGTCATTCCCATGTGTTACGATTATTTTGCGAAGGACGCGCGCCGGCGTATGTTTTAATTACGTGCCGCATCGAAAAACTGATCTCCCTTTCAATTCTGGTACATGTTAATCTTTTGTTTGAATTAATATGGCCGCCTTTAAATCCCCTTTTTATGTGGCTCTTCTAATCGGGCGAGTCATCTCGAGTCGAAAGGTTTGGCGACCAGAATAGGGGTCTTTTATGTCTTACTTTTTCAGTAGAATTGATTTTGCCTTTACAATTTGTTAATTAATTTTGCACTAAAACAGGGATTGTTAATTGAATTGAGGGCTTAGTCACTTATAGGGTTAAATTGTTAATTGCGCAATATTAACACAAATATTATAAATATTCGTGGAATGCTTAACTGATACTTTAAACTTCAATATTTTATCTGATATATTTAAATCTTTTGTGAGCTTCTTTGTTACTCTTAAAGACTTATGTCTAAGAAGAATTTCGTCTGAAGAGTCTTAGGGATTATCGAAAAAAGAAGTAAAAGGAGACTTGAACTATGTATTTTTGTACCTCTTTATGCCCAATTTACATTTAGAAAAATCCTATAATATTGATAATTGTTATTTTTTCAAAAGCAAATTTAACAAAAGATAGGTAACGAACTTCTATTCAAACTTTATTACGTCAACACTTGTGGAAATTGATTTCGATACGAAATTAAAAAAGCGGCTTCGAAAAACTCATACCAGTGCATTTGTTAGAAATAAGAAGTTTAACAGTCACAAATTACCTTCCAGGTTGATGATGTTTTAAAATAAATGTTCTCCTGCTTAGAAGCAGCTTGTTGGCCGTAGCCCGCTTCCCGCGGGAATAATTACTCTCAGAGAATTTCTTATTTGCTTGAGTACAGAAGAAAAACTTCTCAGCTCTATACATTAATTTTGTAGCTATTTTAATGGCATTCTTTGTGTGATAAAAATGATTATTTTAAACTTTATAATGCGTGCTTGTCGTTAATCATCGTTGAAAGCTCCATGGCGCAGTTGACTAGAAACTAGCTTGCGAAACGAGAGTCTAGATGTTCGACCCCACAGCGAGACAAATGTTTGCGAGATCCAGAAATATTTGTTTCGCGTCTTTGTGAGACCAAAAAGTCTCTCGTAGATTCTAATACCCATGACACAAGACTCGTACCTTAATAGAGTCAGATCTATGATTATGATAGTTTGGTATATATTTGTATTATTTGTGTACCAGCCAGTGATGACAGAATTCGACCCCATTGTAACTCCATCCAAAACCCCAGTATTTGTAAGCGCGAAATACCGCCACTATAATAGCAGGGTAATGAATAATTAAAATAGTTTACAAATTCGCATCTTGAATGCGAGTATTTCTAAGAAACTCACCTGAGCGAGCCCGTTGAAATCTCCACGAACACCGCGCCACTTAATTACAAAATTCAAACTCATTTAGTGGCACAAACTAGAGTTGCTGGAACGGCTGCTTTGTATATTTAAAACTGTTTTTCCGTTATCCACCCGAGTCTATGAAATACATTTGATTAACTGTACGAAAGAGCAGAGGGTGTAGTAATGTGCCACACTAATTGCTTGAGGGCGGAGCGGTTGACTTTTAAATACTAGTATGCAAAATTTATCGTCTCCCAGTTAGCTGCACAGTACAGTGATTTATAGGCGTTATTAGTTTTTCTTATCGCTAAGTTCAGCTACTTTTGCAGGTAAATCTTTCGAATGTGGCACCTTGATGTATTTATGCAAGGAAAACAAATTTAAGCATTAAATCAAGTCAATTTGCATGAGGCCTCAATTAGTCTCAATAAATAACATATATGAACTAACGCCTGGATTCTCCGAAGGCATAGGCAGGGGTGCATTTCTGCCTTAATGTTTTGCCAGGCCAATAATAAAATAATAGGGAGCGAATCTATTTACGTTTCTCGTAGACATTTCCGAAGACTCCGTGCTACTACTAAGGATTCTCTAATGGAAAAACTCAATACGCTTTGCCTGACCAGGGAATCAAACAAGATACCTCTATATCGTACGGCACGAACTCGCGCTATAAGTCCACAAGACAGTCCCACCTGACTGCCATCACACAAAAATGTTTTCATTGTGAATCCCTCAGCTGCTACAAAAATAACTAATATCGATGGTATCTCTATTTCCTTAGAAATTGTTAGAAGGTCAGGATAAAATTAATTCAAGCTCGTAGTATATCTAAAATCAGATTTGAGTAATCCGAGTCGGAATTATCGCCTCTCAAACGAGAATTGATTACTAACCGCAGATCTAATAATATATCAGATGCTAATGAGTTTAAATTTAATTTGATCGCTAATGGCGTCAGTCGTCAGTTCGGCGGTTATCTTGTCAAGGAAATTACGGTATCGTATCTATTTGGAGGGCGAGCCGACGTGTGCTCCCGCCGAGAGCTCGTGGTCGACTGAGGGATGTTTACGAGTTGGCCAGTGTCTAAATCGTGAAAGAAAAAAAAAGTGTTTATATGCTGCCAGTAATATGAATATCTGTAGATACTGATTACTGTTAATTCAAATGAGCGTGCTTATTTTAACTTAATTTTTTGTAAAGTACGTAATTGGATTTTCTTAGGTACTCCGCCAACCCACACTAGGTCAGCGTGGTGGGCCCTGGTAGTGGTACGTCCTTAACCCTTTCAGTTGTAGAGGAGGCTCGAGCCCATCAATGATGAAATGGTTTTAGCACTTTTAGATTAATAATAAATACCGTTTTTCTTGCAATAATAACACTTAAGCTATGAAATATATATGTATTGTAAATTATTTCACGTAACTATTTAATATTAAATGGAATATTGTTCAAAAATTAAAGCGTTGGCTCGTATCGTTTTATATTAAAAGGTGGGTGTTAGTATAATTAAAAACTAGTCCAACTACATCTTTCGGGCGTGTACGGGCCCTCTTCAACATCCTTAATGTATTCGAGAGGCGGTTTCTCATTACATCCATTGTGCTGTGTGCCGACCGCAAAATGTTTCGTAATTGTAAATACAGGCAAACTCATTTGGGCGCCCGACGGCCCGCCTGGACGGCCGGTAAATTTATAATTTTTATGACTACCCGCTAGCTTTTAAGTAATGGTTTAAATTGTATATCTATTGCGGTAATTGGATTTTTATTTTAATGGTTTGATTAAATTCTTATTACTTGTCCGTTTTCATTTTTGTTTGATTTTTTTTGTGTTTTTAATCTATTTAATCTGCCGTAGAAGATATTTTTTGTCTACACTAAACTTTGGAACTATTTACTTTACGTCATTTAAAAATGAATGTAACCCGTCAATCCTAAATTGGCTAGCGTTGTAGAGTTAGGCCTACACTGTTCCAATAGTAAAATACCCTGCTGATTAGTCAGAGATGTTTGCAATGTTCTCTCATATTCTGGCTCCTTTTACCATAAAGTTCCAACAAGCCTCTTGGTTCTCGATGGTCTGTTTAATTCTTCGATTAGGGGGCCTGTTCTCGTCCCGATATTATATAAAACTATGTATCCTGATACACAAACACACCTATATTATATTTATTGTTGCAGTGACAGTATACGAAGGCGACACGTTGAGTCTGCAGCGCATCAGTCGCACGGAGATGGGCGCGTATCTGTGCATCGCAACCAACGCAGTGCCACCGTCTGTGTCCAAGAGGATTATTGTTGATGTTGAGTGTAAGTGTTTACCTGTAATGATACATTAATACACTAGTAAAATATACTGATGATTGGAGTGCAGAATGCGGCTTTGGAGGTCTTTATTGCTGGTCTGCTGGAAAAGTATTCTTTCAAAACCTAAGAGGATGCTCTTATCCTTCTAAATAGCGAGTATATCTTATTTTGAGACAAATCTAATTATCTGCTATTAAAAAACCGTTATATGTATACAGTCGACATTTGGGGCAATCCATGCCATCCATGATTATTCATGGCTTGCTATTTTCCAATCGGGCCCGACTTTATCAGCTGTCAATGCAGAATCTTTCTAATGTTAATATAAAGAAAGCAGTATACACAAATACCTATATTATGAATGATTTCCGTATTTCTTAAATTCACCTCAGAATCTTCACAGACCATCTCTGAAATCATAATACCATAAAATTGAATTTCGAATATACTGAGAGAAAAATTCGAGATAACTTAAGCTTTGGAAGCAATATATCAGTGACAAGAAGTAATAATTTATGGGATAAAATTGCGTGGGACTATTTGAAGTCAAAAAGTGATAATAAAAGTATATTAACTTATTATATTAGTATTATAAACGTATTTATAATATTAGTACAAAGAACGTTTTTTATATAAAATTTGTTTAACAATAAAAAAAATAATAGTAATAATACGTTTAATTACAAAAGTCTGTAAACTAGACACATTTTATACACGTAAATCTTTTTTCGAATTTTGTCCTTAAAGACACCCTAACCGACTTTATGGATAAACGGAGATGTGAAAGAAAAATAAAATTACAATAAATATTTATTTTTCGCAATATTTGCAATTAGCCCTCTTAAGCTCCTTACTATCTGCATTGAAACGCTCTTAAGTCTATTCACTTATTACACCAATGAAACGTTGGTCTAAGTTGATTAAATCGCATCGAACGTTGCCAAGTCACACGAAATCTATCCGGCTTCAAGTTTCAATTATACTATTTTGTGATTATATGACTAAATGTAGGAAATTGATATAGTACATACGGCTATTCCTTTCTTATAATATATTTTTCATGCTTTTACATAGTGTCACATAAAAAATATATATTTAAAAATTAATAAAGAAATGCTTTCATCACCGAGTTTTACAACCTACACCTCGAACCGTCTCTAATAACATTGCTTCTTCTTCAACAACCGATTGAAAGTCTCTAAAGATGTTATCTGTCTATACTAATATTTTTTTTGTTTGCTTTAACACGCTAATCTCAATAATAATTGGTTCTACTTTAATTTAACGAGCAAAAGATTACATACATTACATAATATCATCACGCTATGGCGAACAGTAGCAGAAAAGCAGTGGAAAACGGAAAAAAAAAATATATTCTATCTCTTGCGAAGTACCGAGAAACAACTAGGAATTGAGATAATTCTCGGAAACTGACTAACGGTACTTTCAATGGTCAATTTACAAATTCATCGCATTGCAAGGAAATAGTCGAACGAACGATGTCTTCTGATTGCTGAATTGCATTTAATTCCATTTAGAAGACCAAGCAATTTAATCCGGTATTTATTGTCCTTAATCAAATTTGCGCCTCTGCTTATTTTACATTTTTTTAGATGTTATTTGTAGGTCAGACGTGGTCTTTAGAACTTAGATAATAATTAATTATATTAACATTTTTATAATTAGATATAACTGTAAAGTTAAGCCCCAATACGAAGCAAGTAAACGAATATCACACTATGCTCGAATTAACCTTCGTTTCAAGGAAATGTTTTATTTTTCAACCCCACAGTGGTTTCAGACAAAGTTAAGAAAGTTTCCAAACACAATGACCCAACGTTAGATACTGCAAGGATGTCTTTGTTCGCAAATCAAAGGAACAAAGTTAAAAAGTGCCTGCAAGAAATACAATACCAGCCGGGAAATATTATTAAAATAATAAAACTAAATAAAAGAAGTCATTTAACGTCGAGGGTCGCTTTTTTATTTTGATTTCTTATTAGGAAAGACGAAATAGAAAGTGGGCTTGCGGTAATTGAAAGATAATATTTTTTCTGGACGCTGCACGCTCTAGATTGCGGCTGCAGACAATCTATCCTTTTGTAGTAAGTGGTTTTTAATGTAAAAGAACGGAACACAGCTTCCCTTGTTTTCTGAACGATGTTCCTTTACAGCTGGGAAAGATGTTGTTTAAACATTTAACGTCTTGATGGAAGAAGTTCTAGAGGAATTTATATACGCCAGGGAAGATAAATGTTATTTATAGTGAGCTTTGAATATTAACACCACCTATATCCGTCACTGGGATAATAAAATTACGTTAGTAGAATTAAAATTACCATCTGGGCAGATGTTGCTAATGTGATTAAAAATTGTGAATAGCGATCGATCGTAAGTGCCGCATAAGTTTATTAGAGGGCAACAAAACAGTGGGTTATTATTAGCTAATAAAAACTACATAGATATATATAACAGAAACGAGAAACCGCGGGTTCGACCCCGTACCAATACAGATGTTTGTGTGATCCACAAATATATTTTTTCGGGGCTCTGTATTTGTGTGACCGGAATGTCTCTTGTAGTTTCTGATACTCACGACACAAGGTATATATTATTGTGTGAGCTCAGAACTATGCACGTGAGTGTTGTGGTATATTTATTTATTCCCTTTTTTAATACACGTCCAATCTACACATCAATTTCATAAGGAAACATATCATTATCAGTGATATATTGTTTGTTCACATCGTGCCGATATGAAACAACTACGGCCACCTCTGAAATTTAACATGACTTCTATTAGCCTCTCTGGCATATTGTGTTAGTGGACTTCACATATATAAGAATGATCTTGCTTATAGTTTTTAGATGAATAGTTGTTTTTTTGCTTAGATGCGAATTGATAAACTTTTTAATTAGAGCTCAGCTGATTTTTCCCAATAAATCACTCAATAAACCTAATCACACCACCGAGCAGTTCAAACATATGTATTCCTTTCAAATTAAATTATCTCCCGAGAATTACGTGCTGGAAAAATATTAAAACTCCAGTCACACCATTTTTACCGCAAAAAGATACGAGCGATGATTGGAGAATTATTGCTCAGAAAATTCAGTTGTTAAACTATAAATCGAGCGGGAGTCGTTAAGTAAATTACAAATGGCCGATTGGCGCGCTTTACGACGCACCCACTTTATCTCGTGTAATGAAGTCGTGCGCATAAAAATCGCGTCTTTATAAATATTTTAAAATGCCATTGAATATTAAACCGTATCAAACGGGTACGAGTAATATTCGTTCGTGGAATTACCGTCATAAACTCCGCGAAATGTGAATTACTCCTTTCAAGTGTGGATTTTACTATGTCGGATGTGTTGTGTGAAAAATCGTCGGGGGCGGACAGGGGGCGGACGGGGGCGGGCGGGGGCGGAAAGTGGCGGAAGGGGCGGACGGTCGCCACCACAGTCTCCCCATCCATCATTATTGAAACTTTATAAATTGCTTCCTTTGAGTTTCTGTGTTCTTGCGTTCTGTTAACCCAACTGCTGTAACGCCGTTGATTGATAGGATCGCGTTGGTTTAGCACTAGTCTTCGAGATCCAGACAATTTTATCATTTCTCGTATCTCACTTTTATTTGTTTCTTTATTTTTCTCACCACCTCCTTCGCCACATACAGTAGTTTGCTCGAGAATTCATTATTTTAAATCGACACTGTTTTCATAAACATATGATCGTGACCAATAAATTTATATTTTCGAATATTTGCTGCATTGGTTCAAAGAGTGATCAAATAATGTGTTCCGATAATAAAATTTAACTTTTGGTTAATAGCATTTTACTGGATAAAAATATCCGCAGGCGGTCAGCATTAGTGCACCATATTTTATTAAACATCGTGATTTAAATGATAACAAAAAATCCACTTACACACTCATTTTTTTTAATTTAGTTTTTAAAATTATAATTATACCCTAAATTATTTCCCTTAATAAAACAGAACGCAAATCACAGTTGGTAAAACGTACATTTACAAAAACACATTTGCCTAGAGGGTACGGTCATGAGTGGCCCAACTCGTTGGAGGTAAGATTACTTATAAAAAACAACATGAATTACCTCAAAATTTAATCGAAACACTCAAAAATACCCCCTGGCCTGATATACGAGATAAGTCATTGTTACACTGGCAGCGTAGCGCGAGGTTATTACGCGAACAGTCACAGAGCCGCGCATTAAGCTGCGACTAAATTGTCAACCACATTTCCAAGTTTCATATTCAAGCCAGGCGTAATGTAATTGAACAAACGTACAAAAATTGCATTTACAATGACAACGAGGGCGGTGTTGTGCTCTGTTGCCGAAAATAAATTGTCGCGTGCGAGAAGTGTTTTATTTTGCCTGTATCAACATATGGTTACTGTTGAGTTTCTTTTAAAACACTATAAGTACTATTAAGAAAATAAGCCACTGAGAAATTTGACAACGCTGTTACAATCTGGTCAAACGCACTGATGTCTATACATACATATTTAAAGCATTACATGTTTATCGGTAAATGATTTGCCGGAGATTTATTTAATGTTTAAACTCCGACTGAGAATGTCTCAATGGAAAAACCATAAAACACTGCTCGACCTGAGAATCAAACCTCGGACCTCTAGATCGCACGACACATACATGGGCCAAAAGTCACAAGCCATTCTCCAATTAGTGTCTTATCCATTTATCCAAGAAAATTCTAGAATTCTTAGCGTATATAAGAACATTTGCGGATTATTATTCAGCGCGCCGCGTCAAGCACTACGACGTAGTTGTTCTTGTCATTTAAAAATCCACATACAGTGTAATGAAAGCCTGGCCCGAGGACACGTTACAGACGTTGTTGCTCCGTTTTCTGAGACAAAAACTTCTTTAATTTAAACTTAGTTGTAGTCTAGTTATTAGCAGAAATTCTATACGCTGTTTCTGTACATACACGAAATCCTGGATAAACAGAATTATAAGAGCGAAATCTATTAACACAAGGAATGTATTCGTTACATCAATGTAAATCATAAAATATCACAGTTAATTCATTAGAAAAGAAGTATTAATTATTAATTGACCGTTATGGCCATTTTCAACAAAAAAAATGAGTTTTTTTGGGAGGATTCCTTAAAAGAAGATACTTTTTTTTGCATTAATCTTCAATAAGTAATTTGATTTAATATTTCAAATGTTAATTGTTGATATAAGTCTATATCGAACCTTGAAAGGAACTTGTGGCCCCACTGTCTCGACTATTTCATCTTGTCTATGTTTAAGTTTTATTTTATTCCGAAGATAAATATGTTTTAGATGCAAAGCTATCACGGAGCTGCCTCGAAAATCCTTTCAAGATTTATTTCAGTCTACTCGAGTGAAATTTTAACCGCATTTGTCTAAACGGAGAGATTTACTTTTTAAATTGATAAAAGATGTATTTTCAACAGTAATCTCTGTAAAACAAATCTTGCAATCATCTCAGTGAATGGTTTACCAGCCACTATGTATTAACTTTCTTATCGCTTATTTGCTAATGTAAATGAAATAAATACGAAATCCAAAGACAGTTTTTCTAAGAATTTCTGTTGGATCTACATTATGATGATAAAGTGACAAGTCTTAAAAAAACTTTTAATAAGTAAGGCCTTATATATTTAGAGAGTTAGTAGTTTAGTCGTGTCTACTCAAATAACGATCACCGCGCACAAAAGATAAAGCTTGACGATTATGCTCCAATATAAGGTATATTTGTAGGATCAGTAGAGGTAAACAATGGAATTAGCAGCAGACCATCAAAGTTGTATCGTCAGATGATACACTTACGCATTAATTGCTCACGGGACTTTAAGACCACTCTACAAAGGTCGTCAATGTTAATGCTGACACTCAGCCGTGTGCATACAAAAGAATGGAACCATAGATAGCTTTCTCATGTCCTTGGAAATTTAAAAAGATTTACATGTACTGTTTTCATTTACCAACAAATAGGCCGATGACTTATACGAATAAATAGAAACTCAAAGAGTGATTATTAAGGGATACGTGAATAGCTATTTTACATGTCCATGTACTATTTTTATTACCGTACAAGAAATGTGAATATAAAAATTCATTGAGTGATTATTTCCAGTTTCTCCGATGATCTGGGTGCCTAACCAGCTGGTGGGTGCCCCGGCCGGCACTGACGTCACCGTCGACTGCCACACCGAGGCGCACCCGCGGGCCATCTCTTATTGGGTCTACGACAACGTCATGGTTCTGCCCACCAAGAAGTACGCTATCAACACTGAGGAGAACTCTTACAGGTAATACTCTTCTCTCTTCTCTTCTCTTCATCAACCCATATATACGCCCACTGCTGAGCACGAGTCTCCTCTGCCATTGAGAGGGTTTAGGCCACGCTGGCCTAGTGCGGGTTGGCGGACTACCACCTAAGAAATTCCTAAGAACTTTTAGGTGTGCAGGTTTCATCACGATGTTTCCTTCGCCGTTAAAGCAAGTGATAATTCAATTTGAATACACACATAACTTGGAAAAGTCAGAGGTGTATGCCTGGGGTTCGAACCCGCGACCGCCGAGATTCTCGACCGCGCGCCTAAACCTCGAGGCCATCACTGCTCAGGTAAAACTATAGCTTCTTTATTCGTTATGAGCCCATATACCTCCCTTTGCTGGGCACGAGCCTCGTCTAACATTGAGAGGGTTTTAGTTATTATTAAAGCTCGTTTTTTGCTATAAATAGGTGTTGTATGTCAGTTACTCATGATTAGAGGATTGGATCCCGGGATCCCGGTCATATTAAATCCCGAAAATTTCGGGACTGAAGTATGAACGGGATCCCGGGATCGAATTCTCTACTCATGATGCGGAAATTTTATTCGCAGAGGTATGGATGTAGCAACTTTGCCGAAACATTATGAAATATGCTCCACTTTAATTTCACAGTTTAGCCTTAGATATAGCACAATTGGGTAACGGTTTTGGACTTCTATAGAAGAAGCACCAATGATGCTTAACACTATTTATTGGCGTCGCTGACTTAAATCAGTTGAACCTTGAGATTCTCGTTATAGTATGTACAAAATTGTTAATGTAATTTCCTCAGAATCGGTGAAGAATACATTAAAATTTAATTTTGTTCCGAAACTCAAATTGCGAAGATAGCAAATTGCCGCGAATAATTATTAAGAACGGTTATATTTCAATATTACTTACCGGCCCGCAAATGAAGTCTAGACGTTTATACCTTATACCAAAGTAATTAGTCAACTCTCGATTCTAATTTCAACGTCTATAAATATATTTTGGCAATACAATCAAAGAAAAGTCACTTCTGAAGTAAAAATCCACTACGCTCACTTATAATCGTCCGCCCGTATAAGTCCTACTGCTGGGCAAGAGCCTCCTCTACCACTGATAAGGTTTGGGCCTTTGGCCACCACGACGGAATGGTGCTGATTAGTAAACTACATACCTGAGAAATTCCTAAGAACATATTTAAGTGTGAACCTAATTTAAGATTAATTACTCATAGTACACCATTTCAGTGAGCAGAAAGGTGTGCCATAATGCGGCACAAAGTGAAACACAAAGCGAAGGCTTAAGAATAAACTTTATTCCTAGTACACACAATTGTACCCTGTTGAATTTTCAATTCGGAGTTCTCTATTAAAATTCATTCGTACTACAAATTAGAGTCGTTAGGGTGAGATTATTTCACCCCGCGATAATTTAAACAAATTGAAGTAAATTGTTCCAACCCTTTCTCGCGAACTGAAGGGCGTTTTAAGGACAATTTTATTGCAAGAAAATCTCAATGGAAATGTATTTTTTTAGATTTATTAGCCTTAAAGAGGTAGTGGGTATTTACTGATAATAATAAACGTCGTAAGGAAACCAGCGCACCTGCAAAGTTCTTAGGATTTTTTTTTGTGTTTAGTCCTCTAACCCGCAGCAGACGTGGCGGACTGAGGCTCAAAAATTTAAACCACTCAAGTGTAGAGGAGGCTCGTGCCCAGCAGTGGGACGTACACGGGTGGATGACGATGATGATTTACTGATATTTACTGATTATTACTGATAGTAAGATACTGAATATCAAACACGGTAAATTGGGTGCCAAACTCGCAATAAAGAAGAAAATAAGAAAAGTGGTCGATAGGTATATACCTAAGCAAGCAAGCGTTAAATTTGTTTACTTCGTACACCAAGACTTTGTTACATTTCTAAGTGTTTGGTATCACTATATTATAATCCCCTAAACATATCATACCATTCTTAATCCTAAGAGATGGTACCCTAGTTTTTTCCCTATTTAATGTAAAATTAATTACACAAATAATATACTAGTTGAAATTATTTTGTGTTCTAAAGTAGGTCCCGAATGCTTTCTCGGAATATTCTCATCTAAGTTGCTTTCAGTTAGACATGAGAGAACCTTAAAGTGCAGACCGTGCAGCCTGATTAATTAACTTGCCAACTTTCGTCAGGTTACACTTCTCCAAATTAACTTTACCAGAGTTTATCGTATGTATGGAATTTGTATTTTCATAATTTGCCATGATGAATTTCATCTTGTGTTAAATTATATTAACTGTCTCGTGGTTTTGCGGAACAAGTATGTGCCGTGCGCTTTAAGTTTCAGGCTTGTTTGAGTCGGGCTAAAAAAATCTAAATTCTCTATACAGGGTGTATTTAGACCGTGATCGAAAACTGAGGCAGGTAATATTGATAGTGATTACAAACCCCTTGGCATTAAAGAAAATCCCGAAAAAAAAAAAACATTTTTGAGGTTTTCCATACAAATCACATACTTTTAACACCGATGGTTGTATGGAAAACGTCAAAATTTTTATTTTTTATCGGGATTTTTAATATCGCCACTGGGTTTGTGATCACCCTCGCTATTACCTGCCTCAGTTTTCGATCACGGTCTAAATACACCCTGTATACATACATACCTGCAACTATGCAGAACTCAATAAAAAAGTAAACTGTGTATGTCATTCATACAAGAGCACAAGAATTTGATTGGTAGAGCCTGATTGGTATACTGATCGGCCACGATTTCGCCACTGTTTAATCTGTTTACACCGCGATAGCAAAAACCATCAAAAATTCTAAAACTCAAGCATTTCTCATAACCGCGCAACGCAACATACTTAATTCCACATATTTTGTCTATAAATTGTTTCTCTCAGGACTATTGTGACGATTCGGTCCATTACTCTAACAGTTCAAACATCCAAAATGTAAACCCTTTGGGTATTATTTACCAGAAGAAAATACGCAGCAGTTAATTATTTATTAACGGGTGGACGCCTCTGAGCAAATCTGCCGTGGTTGCTCCTTCACAAACACTCCCACGTAGGGAGATACTGTGTAGCGCTGGTCAAATATTTACACTATTTTTAATGTTTCAAAGTACAATATTGGTGATCTTAATCCTACTGTTTCAGCAAATCTTGATTGTTGTCAATTGTTAAATAAATTTTTAAATCAATTCAATAAGACCACAGTTTTATTATTTATTTATCACATATTGCTTACGGCATTCTGAGACAGTCAAGCCTTACGAGTAGGTGGCATTAGTACGTCAATAAATTTATGGCATATACAATATACATACATTCTAGTAGCATAAATATAATATACAAACATAACAAAGAAATACAGTTTATCGACTATAAAGAAAAAACCCTTTTAGTTGTATGAGTAGAAATTAAATAATATTCCGGCGATAGCATACTGTACAGTTGTTGTCCTTAGCTCCCGCCCTCTCCGTTTGGTGTGATCAGATCGGGGCGGTAATTGATGAATTGGTATTATTGTCGAATCTATCGTAAGGTTTGTTATTAATTGGCGGGGTGGCGAGCGTTTATCTCCTTCGTTTGATGTTCTTTTCCTGTTTGAGGATAATGGCGTTAAACGTGTAACTTGTCTGGAAGAAAACCGGGATAAAAGTACTCTAATAAATCGCTTTGTGGGTGTTATATTAAGGCTCTTTGAGATTATATTTCTAAATATATTTTATAAGCCGTTTTTTATTAATAGACAGCGGTTATTTTTGGATTTAATATTTTCAACCGAAGATTTAATGTCTATATTTTGCGTTTGTTTACTCTGACCTAGTTAGTCCCGCGATATAAGTGGCACGCAATCTAAATGGTCTTAGGTTGCATTCCTTAGCTAAGAAAAGGGTTGTTTTTCGTTAGGAATTTTTCAAAAAAAATGCTTAAAAAATTACCACCCCATATTAGCTCGGATATCAAATATGATTAACTAAATGTCCTGAAGAGCGTGATTGTGTGAGGTAGCTACTAATTCAGAACAATTTGTTGGCAGAGCGCATATGAAACTGACAGTACGCAATCTCCAAGGCGGTGACTTCGGAAACTACAGATGTATTTCCAAGAACTCACTCGGAGAGACGGAAGGGTCTATCAGATTGTACGGTAAGTATTTTATTTAACTTTTAATTTCTTTACTCATTATCAGCTTATACACAGTACACACCTAAGTAAATTAACTTATATAATTGTATATCATGTAGTATTCACACATAAAATTTCTTATAAGCTAGGTTTTTCCTATGTCTTGGATCTCCGAAAATATTCTATATCACGATGTTATGTTTATCACGACGTTAAAGAACGTTAGGTCTTCTGTTTAAAATGTATTGAAGTTATATTGAATAAACCTTCGTAGGGCAGTTTTTAAATCGATCAAACTGCCGATTCGATCCCACTGCATTCGGTTTTTTTATTCATAAATATTTATTTTAGTTTCGAGAAAATAATGATATTCGATATCCACGACACAAGTCTTGCATTTTTAAAGGCCAATCAGTAACTTGTGATTCGTTCTTTTATTTTATTATATTTCTTTCTGCGCAAAAACAACACATAATTTGGCTGATATTTTTCGGCCAAAAAACTATATTATCTTCATCGAACATGGTATATAACGAGCTGGTAAATTGTGGCTTGTTTTCAGAAATTCCGATGCCTTCGACATCGCCCAAGGCCACAGAGATGAAGAGCAACGCTAATAAAGAGAGTAAGTACTGTTCTCAGTACCTTGTAAATAAGTCCATTCATCTGCTGACACGGCGAATACAAACAGTTCGTGGAATCCTCGGGAATATTAAAATTCACTTGCGGCTAATGAAGCCATCGGTTGTTATTGTGATTTTTTTGGATATTATTAAAACGACTGAATGATACCGTGGTACAGGTTTTTTTCGTATGACCGAGAGGTATCGGATTTGATCTAAGACGGGGCAGTGTTATTGACCTTTCCCATAGGCAATTTCTCGCCAATACCACTGAGAATAGATATTCCTCTACTTTTAGTACCTTTTTTTCATAAAACCGCGACTGTATTTTGTCCTTACTTCGTGACATCGTATTTAAAAAACAAAAAAATCTAATTAAAAACAAAACAAAAATTCTTAAGTACCTTAACTATATTTTTTTATGTAAAAAGGAACCGCCTTCAAAAAACCAACTGAAAAGAAAAAAATAATTTTTATTATGAACACCTGTATTTCAATTTTGCATAAGCAAAATCATGTATAATTTAATCAATCAATCAACAAATAAGAATATAAATTAATAATTAACGGTTATATGTAAGTATTACTTCTACTTTTTGAAATCGGTGCCAAACAAATTTTCATGACAAAGAAGAACGCTGGTTTATTATTATTAATGGCTCCGCCCGGGTGGAGTACGCCCCCCCCCCCCCCCCCCCACCAGCATATGTCATACTTACCTATAAATATTTTGGTTTTGTTGGTTTGGCACCGACTTCAAAAAGTAGAAGTAATACTTACATATAACCGTTAATTATTAATTTATATTCTTATTTGTTGATTGATTGATTAAATTATACATGATTTTGCTTATGCAAAATTGAAATACAGGTGTTCATAATAAAAATTATTTTTTTCTTTTCAGTTGGTTTTTTGAAGGCGGTTCCTTTTTACATAAAAAAATATAGTTAAGGTACTTAAGAATTTTTGTTTTGTTTTTAATTAGATTTTTTTGTTTTTCATTTTTTTTAATTTGATTTTTTGTATTTCATTTTTTATTTCATACTTTTTAGTGATTTAAGTTCTTTTAGTTGGAATAGGAATTTACTTTAAGTTTTTTTAGTGAATAGTGATATACTATGTAGTGATACACAATTTTTAGTAACCTTTCCTTGTTTTGATATTTAATGATATATTGTTTGTTTTATATTAATTATAATTAAACTAGCGACCCGCCCCGGCTTTGCACGGGTGCAATGCTGATATATTTAATTAATGGATGTTATTATACATAGCTTTTGCCCGCAACTCCGTCTGCGTGGACTACAGGTTTGTGTTCAGATAGAACATACATAAGTTGTAGTATTTTACTCCACAGAGTCCCATTTACTTAAATATACAAAAATCATACAAATCGGTCAAATTGTTTAAACGTGAAACCGTAACACGCCGGTCGGCGCCTTGTGCATCATTATTGCGCGCTTGATAATTATTTTAAAACTGCGATATCTTCTAAGATACTAATTGAAATCAAATGATGTAAAGGGCAAATTTCTTTTAAATCAAATACTTATTATGAATAACGCATTTATTTGGATAAGGATTAATATAATCTTTATAAAAACAACTTCATAAACAATGCTTTATTTTAGGACAAATTTGGTTAGCATAAAATAGGTTACAGTGAACCAATCTTAAAAGATAGGCATATGCTGTCGCGGACTTCTTTTTAGAACACTTAAAGGAGAACAATTCTGTCATACATTATTTTAGCGTAACTTTAACCGTTTCGGCAGCGCACGCGGCGGAAGCTTTCAAAAGGAAAAAAATATCCCCGATTTTGAAACATTCTTTATTGCTGCTCCGCTCCTATTGGTCGTAGCGTGATGTTATATAGCCTATAACCTTCCTATTGAATCACTCTATCTATTAAAAAAAACCGCATCCAAATAGCTTTAGCCAAACGCGAGATAATCGCGGACAAACATACATACATACATACAAAACAATCGAACTGAGAACCTCCTTTTTTGAAGTCGGTTAAAAACCAATTATGACATAATGTTTTAGAATCTTCTAGACATTTTTAACGTAGATTTCTAGGCCGGTAGGCCGGTAGTTCAATGTAATTTTTTGGATATTTCTCGTTTTTTTTTTTTAAGTTATTAACGTCATTTCACTCGTTAGGTAAAGTACTTTCGATAGCAGTTTAAAGATTTTTGATATCTGTAGTAGTCACGGAGTAATCGCCTGTGCACTTAACGATAACACCCTGTATAATATGTAGAATGGGATCCGTACGAATAATATCAAGCTAGAGAGGTTTGTAGATGTCATTTCACCACGCCAGTATAATAAGTCCTAATTAACGAAATTAAAGGTGTAACCTGTTTTCCGCGCGAAAGTGTCATACATAGATGCGCCGACGAGTGGTGCGAGAGACCGCAGTTAACTCGCTGCGTTACTTCATTACTGCAGGAAATATTTCACTAATTATCAAATTAATTTATGCCTCATTAACTTTGTATCTAACTCATGTCAGTTTTTATTTATGTTACGTCTACGTGAGTTATGTGATAAATCAGTGCTGGCCTAGTTAATTAGGTACACGCTTCGAATCCAAACCATCCATATGATATTTTCTACTTGTATCTCTGTGTTCGGTTACTGTGTGTTAGAGATGGGGAATATAAGATAACATGTGAGGTAGGAGTCATTTAAAAAAGAAGTTGAACGAATCGTCTGCGGGTTTATTGGCTAAATCACATCCATACTAATATTATAAATGCGAAAGTAACTCTCTGTCTGTCTGTCTGTCTGTCTGTTACGCTTTCACGTAAAAACTACTGAATGAATTTTAATGAAACTTTGCAATAATATAGCTTATACATCAGGAAAGGACATAGGATACTTTTTATCCCGGAAAATGTAGTATTCCCGTGGGAATGGGTATTTCTGGATCTACCAAACCGATTTGAATGATTTTTGGTATAGAGGTACGTAGGGTTAACAGAATTAACATGGGATAATTTTATCCTGGAAAATATAATCCCGTGGGATAAACATGTTATAAATGCAAAAGTCTCTTTGCACTTAACCCTAGAGTCTACGCGGACGGAGTCGCGGGCAAAAGCTAGTATTATATAATATATTTTCTCACTTATATATATAGTCCCGAATGAGGAGGCAAACATTTATTTTACTCCTAACAAAAAATATTTCTGCAATATTATTCATATAATGGCTTCGTTATTATATGTTTAGAACATTACATGAGACCTACATATATGTAACAACTGATAGGACAGCCCTAACCACCCTCAATACTATTAGAGGCCCAAGCCATGGGGGCTTACCCGTTCTAATTCACAAATATATTAATTCAGAACGAAATTGCGGCAGTAATTCCAACGAGAGACATTAAACAGTTTACTGTGTCAAAAGCGCCACGGAAGCTATATAGTTAATTGCAATCTCAACCGGTTGTTTTATGACGTTAAAGTCAATTTGGCGGGGCGTTGTGCATTTTTCAGCTGGCCCAATTTCCCGCTGCCGTACTCTCATGAATTCTGATGTCTTTTTGTATTATTTCACCGTATTACAATGGACCTGCTGTTTGTATTGGACTTGCGTGGACGCGCCGATTGTCATCTTAATTGGAGATTTTTGTACCGGATTCCGATAAGCATATTGGTGGAATAACAGGATATTGAAATGTGGTAGAGATAATTATCCTGGTTTTCTATGACCACAGAACAGTTGAATAAGACTTGAAAGAAGAATAAGCATGCCGAGCGTGATGAACCTACGAAAAATCTATCATGATACGGTCGTTTCTTAGTGATTTGTTTAGCGTGTTGTATCATTTTTTATAAATGAATGACAGCAATAGCATACCTTCCTTTTGTTTTAAAATTTTTAACATTTGTCGTGTAATCATAGTAAAATGAATAGGTCTCGGAAAAACAGCCACACTCGTCCTCATATAAATAGCAATGTTGATAGAAGTCCTCTTGTCTCTCGGCAATCTACACCCTTATCACGGGCTGCCAACATTCCTTTTCAATATAGGAAAAAATATAATCCTTCTCGAAACTTAATTTCTATTTCAGTACATCGATAAGCTGCTTACTTGCCGAGCACTAAAATATACACTAAAGATTCCTTAGTGTCACAATGATTAACAAAAATAATTATATCGGTGGCGTACAGTCGTCTCGTTGATTACTTTAAAATGAATTTCGTTCGCGCTTGTAATTGTCATAAAATGAAATAATTATGAAAAGGCTTAATGATTTCACGTCGGCGGTAAGTGCCATAATAGGAGACGTTATAACCAAATTATAAGCCATTTCACGATTTACTCATTCTCTTAATGTAATACGTTTAATTTCACTACAATCCGAATCTATATACATATTTCGATATTCATTTTACAGTACATGATCGATTCGAAATTGTTTTTTCAATTCATTGCTCCTAATTTATTTCCCACTCGTACATAAACCACCATCCTTTAGCATAGAAGGAGCGATCATCAACGAACATCTCATTTTGGATCATTATTCAAGAGATTGAGCTCATCACGACGGAATCATCAGTTCACCATCCATCGACGGGTTTGTTAAGAGTCTGAGGCGTGTTGCAGGTACTCGGCGCGTAAACGTTAGTCGGTCGGTGCCGCGCGCCGAGGTGGTCGGCACCGAGCGGCCGAGCGTGGTGCGCGCCCAGTTGGACCGCGCGCCCGACCGCGACGCCGCGCACCACGTGTACCGAGCCAACCCGCCGCACCCGCATCACGTCTCAGGTAACCATTGCCATCCAACCATCATCACATTATACCCTATACAGGACCTATATCATCATTATCATCAGCCGATAGACATCCACTGCTGGGCATCAACACCCCGAAATACTCCCAAAGGGTTGATACAGGTTGTCGGGCTAAAACTATTATAGGTGTGCAAATTTCCTTTCAAATAAAATTTTGGATATTAAAAACTGTTGTTTAATCACAGCATGCCTAATCCTGATTTGTTCATTGAAACTGTAAAGATTAAAGAAACCCGTATAGTCAATGTAGAAAACGATTTCTTAGCTTCTAAATCTCATGAGTAGCTTGGATACTTTTAATTGTTTTTTCTTCATACTTTCCACTTCCTATTCTTATAGTTCATTCGTAGAAACTCATTCACATGCAATTTAGATTAATTGAGAAATATCTAGCACAGGGAAGTTATCGTCTTTTTATAATTTTCACAGTCGGTTTGCTTCGGAATAGTCTATTTTAATACGTTCCATATCGTTCGAGAATTTATTAAAAATGGTTTGAATATCGCGCTAGGAGTGAGCGTCGAGCTCTGCGGATAAGACTGTCTTAAGGCCTGTTATGCGATAAAAGATAAGGTATTGTTAATATTTATGAGCAAAATACTGCTGGTATAATAAAATTTGTCAATGAAAAGTATTGCTAGCCCGTGATTTGGAAATCCTATCATGAAGTCATGAAATAACCACTATAAAACTCTGGATTCCTGGCATAGTGAAGTTATCTGATGCTATTATTTTTTAATAATGTGCATTACGATGTATAATAATGACGGATCTTATAATTATCTTTCAAAGTCACAAACAAATTCTCTACTGCATGGTCTTGGACTGAACTAAATTTTCATACGTGTATATGAAGGCACAATTTTCGCATTAAATTTTCCATAGAAGGTAAAGAGATCGTAAATCTAATGGCCAAGCCTTTACTCAAACCACAAAAACCAGTTCCACCTCACATCGCTAGAATCTCACATTAAGAATATAATGAATTCTATTTCAAATATTAATTTTATTTCCACAAATGCAAGTAATAAATTATACAATTATGATAACTGGAGCACGCTGGGGCCGTGTGTCGCTCGCATATGTCAGAAGTTAAGTAATGCATTTAATTCATAATAAATCATCTTCACGCCAATCATAATTAGAAATTATTCGTTGTTGGAGTTTCCGCGAATTCGCTACCAATATTTTCTTTTCATAATTACCTAATGTGATACTCTGAATTTTCGTCTTTTATTCTTCTAGGCCTTAAAAAAAAGGAACATTGTAATATGATTTTTTTAAACCCTTTTTTATATAAGGCTCTTGAAGCCCTAATTTTAAATTTAGTATAGTAGGTCTGCGTAAAATTTGTTTAAAAACACACTAGATATAGAATATTCACGAGACGATTTTTCTAAATCACATTCATCCCGCTGTATGCCATAAACCGAGATAAAATTAAACTAGCTCAGCCAACATGCGGATAAAAGGCTCATTTATAATTCTAAATCCACCGGCGCCATTATAGCCTTGTTTGCCGCATAAACGAATTATCATCCGTCAAACGACCAAACTCAGGCGCATAAGCCTTAATACAACAAGCCACAAAGCGAGTACCCGCCTTACTTACCTTTTTGTCTTCTTTGTTACACGATACTGCATTATTAAGGACTTCTCCGTGGTACATGTTAAAAAATAATGCGACTTGAGATGTCTCGGGAAGGTAGCGTCTGTATACGGCGATTGTTTCAATGGCTCCCCGCCCGGCCTTTTATCTTTCAGCTTATGTACTCGCGTTTGAAAGGGGTTTTGGGTAATGTTTTTGGCGGTAGTCGCGTCAACTTTATTGGAAACAATGGGATTTAATATTGGGCATTTAGTATTACTAGTTGTTTTAGTAGAACGGTATAGAAACTTTCGTTTTAGATTCATCTTGATTTAATCGTCGAGCAAATGGTGGCAGTAGTCTCAGGAAAACCGACATTTTAATATTGTAGAGCGTTTTTCTGCTACTTCAACGATGGCATAAATTGTAAAAAACAAATCTAGCTCGGAAATCCTTAACGAAAATATACGTTGAGTAAATTTCAGTCGAGTTTTGCTAATGCGAAGAAATACTTGTCTGTTTTAAAGTTATTGAGATGGACATGTTGATAAATGTCTCTGTCCGTCATTTTTAGTTCTGCAACTTCAATGAAAAAAATGTATGTTTTTTATGAGTTCGAAATTGTATTCGGATAGCTAACTACTCGCCAACGGCTTTACAGTTATATAAAAAGCAATAGTAAAACAAACTACAAATTACCCAATGAAACAAATAAAACCGAATGGGATTTCGCAGATTTTTTACCAACATTTCACAACATTCGTTTCACAGAAAAACACATTTACAACACAGCTCGAATAACACGCATTCCGCAGTTTTATATAAATGTATGACGTAAATAATATCACAGAAAAAATCGTGAAAAGTAAAATTGAAGAAACAAAACATAATCGTTTCGATGGTGGTTCGTTTGAAACTTAGCTCACGTGTTTTGATCCCCAGGCGCGGTCTGCGGCTCCTACCCGCCCAAATAGAGATTAAACATTCAAAGAGATCGCATACACACTTAACCCTAATAAATATTCAACTCAGAGGCGCGTGAGATCAATTCTTGCAGTGCCGCTTCGAGAGGAAAAAGTGTTTCACTCAAGTTATATGAGATAGAGACGAAGATCGTTTGAATAAATATCGGCAGAATAAATTTCCAATCACTTTGGATTCTCATAGTTGCTCTAGTTCGTTTGCTTCTTACATTTTTTAGGATTATTACTTTTTTAGTGATCTCGATGTGACTGCTCGATTTGCTAGCAAGCTAATGTAGCTCGAATAGATTCCCAAATAGCAAAATACAAAAATAAAAATCTCTCAATGGTATGAGCTGCACTACACCTTTGTAATTTTAATACTCCTCGTAGTTTTAGGATAATTTATAACGATTTATTTAATAACTGGAGGTATTTTGAATTTTAATCCAGTAATCGAAGGTGTTCATAAAAACACTAAGAAATGTATACTTCAAGAAACCACGAAAAACCCTTCATTTCTCCAGAATAAAAATTACGAAATCTGAGCTGCCAGCAAATAAAATAGTAAATAAGCCTCGCATGTTTTTCGCAAATACAAGAAACAAACATGGCTTGTATGAAAATTACCTGATACAAATGGAATTGGTACAAACAAACCGATAGCTTGTTCGCAAATCCGCCGAGAGACTTAGCCCTCGCTGCGCTCTTATCGCGTGCTAGACTCCCAATAAAAATACCTAAGCTCTGGTATGAACACTTATTGTTGTAGTCAAATATAGAGGACTTTTCATAAACGTCTAACACTTTTCTTGTATAATTTGTGACTCCCGCAGTCAGAGCTAACGAAATTTAAAACACATTATTCTGATTTAATTTTCTTGTGGAATTGTTCACGCTCTTATGACTTATGTAAATTTGAAATTACACTGCTTTATAAAATAATGCGGTATTACTTAGATCACAAATGTCAAAATTTTTGTGGTGATTTAAGATGTGATTCGCATCTAAAATTATCACTGCCTTTTCAAAGTTAGGCGCACACCTTACTTATGAATAGCATAGAATTGCGTTATGCATTTAAATAATGAATTTATTAAGTTCCCCATCCGCATATTACGTTTATGTTTAATGATCGTGAAAGTACGTTTGCCTAGCCATTTCCATGAACTCCGCAATTTTGTAGTTTGCCCGCTGCTCTTACAAGCAGCAGTCAGTGGAGCGGCAACGATAAATGCCACTACCTGGGCGCTTTCCGCGAGATATACTTACTATTTAGCACTCGGAAACACGCCCAACTTCATTACAAAACGTTTTATTGTAAAATACAGTTTCCATTCCCACATACCACGTGAAACATGCTGTTTTTTCCTAGAAACCTTTTATCTCTTCCAAACGAAATGATTCCAAGAATCACTTCGATTGACAAATTATATACATGCGTAGGCAAACGATTCATCTTTCAGACGCGGTCACTGTCAATGAAATTATGAATACACGATTTAAATTTTGCAATTAAAAAAGTACCAGACTTTACATTGAGCTGTATTAATTAATTTCCTAAATAATAAATATCAATGGAAAAGGCATCCCCTGACCTCAGGGGATGCCTTTTCCATTGATCTAGCCAGTCATGGAACAGGGCTACGAGTACGCGAGCTCGGCCCCCCGAGCTGTTACAGTCCCCTAATACTTCCTTATCCGGGACTGTAGCATCCTTACCATCAGGCCAAATATCCTTTCCCTCAATATCCTTTACCCAAACTCACGCTATCCCCACACCATTCCCTTTAAAACATAGAAATTCCCAAGGAGGGTTGGCGTCAGGCAGGCGGCCGGCCGTAAAACATCTGCCAAAACTCTTATGCAGCATGTTTGTCCTTCCACACAGGAAGGAAGGACAAAAATGCTGCGCCGACCCCAAACAAGAATTGGGATCCGGGCAGGAGAATGATGATGAATTAATTTCCTAATTTGTATTTACAAATATTATATCAATGATATCAAATTTATATTAATAAAGAATCGTCCATGGAAGGGCAATCAACAATATGATCAAAAGGTAAAAAAAATGCAGATTACGTCACGTTAATAAGAGATTCTTATAGCTAGAACCGAGATCACATCGGACTGATTTTTTTAACATCACCATATCTTGAACAATGAGTAAACAGAGAAGATGACTATACCTAAATTACTATCAACATAAAAATGTCTGAAACTCATTAGTTCTAGATTTTTTTACTTTCCCTAAACCCTTCGCAAAATAATTATTTATTCCAGTCTGTCTAGAAGTATAAATATTGAACATGTTTTACTTTAGACGACAAAGCTGTCTGCTAGTATTTTCGCAACTATTCCATCAAAATCATTATGAGAACTTTGTAAGTCTTTGTAGATATCGTTTGTTTTTCCACCCTTTTTTTGTCGTTGTCTTAAAACTTAAACTAGGTACTGGCTTTCTACACAAGATCAAAACTGAGTAAATTCTCAAGGGTAGTTGAAGCCTGTGACCGTCTGTGGGGCAAGCTGATGTAAAAATTCTTTGTTCTCCTATAATTTGTTTCATTTCAGTACTCCAGTCGGCATTACTGACAATTTTTCATACATCGCTTCCAATACCATATAAATGTAAAAACACAATTTATTCCCCTCCAATGACATAAAAAGCGATACGTTTACCATATTTAATATTTTTACACAAATATCATTTCACATTACAGATGCCGAAATCTCATTCGGCTCGGCCGTTTCATTTGTCTGTGTTTACGGTTATGCCACTGTTTGCATTCCCCTCGCAGCCCCATACGGGCTTACGAGAGTTTTTATAGTCACTTAAGGCCACTCCGCGCGCATATTTTGAATCAATATCGAGAACTAGGGCTCGACCGAGATGGATTTTTTGTTCTCGGCCGAGACCGAGACCGAGACCGAGAATAAAATAAAGTCTCGGCCGAGACCGAGAACCGAGACCGAGAATAGACAAAGCGTGATTTTTTTAGTACTGTTAATTTTTTTAATACGCTACTACTACTACATGTCCCTCGACATAAAATTGACCAGCTCTCCTAAACAGTTGTTCACTTGCTTAACTAGGAGGCGGCGCAGTTAAAAAAATATTTGTTGCAGGCTTAAGCACTAAAAGTCCATTGAAATGTTACATGAGCTTTGCATTTCTTAGAGGACGCAATTTTATTTTTGGGATATGTTTGGGAGGTCAATAGAAGCTTAACCTCAAGTTTGTGGGGTTGCCACCCTTGTCCCACGGCCGCCATTTTGAAAAAACGGGTGAAAACACTTTGTTTGCGATATCTCTGAAACTATGCGTCTCACAGAAAATTTGTAAAAACATAATTTGTAGCAAATTATTTTGCCTACAAATATGTTTATATGACATTTTGCCCTAAATTAAAAATTTAAGAAGTTATCAGCAAAAAAGTGAGAAAATATTTATAAAAATTTTCTTTTTTGCTCTATAACTTTTTTTTATACATTTTACCAAAAAATTGCATCAGACCAATCTTGTAGATTATCTCCTGACAAAAAAAAATCCCTGTATTTTTTCAAATTTAATTCATTTAAAACGCTGTTACACTTCAAAGTTGAACGGGTTTGTCAATGCTCATGAGAATCCGGTTGAAACGAAATGTTTAACTTATTTTTTCTTTATTTTTTATTGTAAATACATATATTCTTACAATTTTTTTTATTAAATTCGTACAATTTTACTTATTTATTACCTACTAAAAAAATATTCCTAAAAAAAACGTACCTATAAGTATATAAGCGCGTTTTTTTTACGTTGTATCCCCAGTAGGCCTACTCCACGAACATCTTGCTTATAAGGTTAGCTTGCTTCTCTAATAGACTTTTTTCGATGGTCCAGGCTGTGGCCCAGAGTGTAAATTAACGTCAAACGTAAAATTTTGAGGAATGACAGGAATTAAAATTGGAGTTATAGTTGGCAGTTTATCCTCAAATTCATTTTCTTTCATTAACTTTGATATTTCCATAATGTTGCTGCATGTTTCATCAGAACAATGGAGGCATACTGTAGAGCATATCAGGCCTGCTTTTCTGCAGCCACACATACTTCTGCGGTTTCATTCACACACATAAGATCGGGGGGTCCTGGAGGCTTGGAAGCTTGTATTGGCTTCCGAATGTTTGCATGCTTTTTCCATCCCCTATCTTCAGAGAATTTTGATATCTTCCGAGCAAATTAAATGAATTTTTAGTCACTATCTTAGCAAATCATTTGTATCGCAAGTCGTCTAGTAAGTCGTCTTTATTACCGCCGTATAAAGCTATGAATTAACGTTCACCAACAAGACTGGGCAAAGATGGATCCACTTTCTCACTCAAGAATAGCGCGGTACCGCTAGCTAATTCAGGATGTTTCTCCATAATTTTTATATATTAAAATTTCTCCATATTATAGGCTGCTGATGTATCACATCTAGAAAGTTAAATTTAAATAAACTAAATTCGGTAAGTTCTATGGTACAGAAGACAGCCTGCACAGCCTGGACCATCGAAAAAAGTCTATTAGAGAAGCAAGCTAACCTTATAAGCAAGATGTTCGTGGAGTAGGCCTACTGGGGATACAACGTAAAAAAACGCGCTTATATACTTATAGGTACGTTTTTTTAGGAATATTTTTTTAGTAGGTAATAAATAAGTAAAATTGTACGAATTTAATAAAAAAAATTGTAAGAATATATGTATTTACAATAAAAAATAAAGAAAAAGTAAGTTAAACATTTCGTTTCAACCGGATTCTCGTGGGCATTGACAAACCCGTTCAACTTTGAAGTGTAACAGCGTTTTAAATGAATTAAATTTGAAAAAATACAGGGAATTTTCTTTGTCAGGAGATAATCTACAAGATTGGTCTGATGCATTTTTTTGGTAAAATGTATAAAAAAAAGTTATAGAGCAAAAAAGAAATTTTTTATAAATATTTTCTCACTTTTTTGCTGATAACTTCTTAAATTTTTAATTTAGGGCAAAATGTCATATAAACATATTTGTAGGCAAAATAATTTGCTACAAATTATGTTTTTACAAATTTTCTGTGAGACGCATAGTTTCAGAGATATCGCAAACAAAGTGTTTTCACCCGTTTTTTCAAAATGGCGGCCGTGGGACAAGGGTGGCAACCCCACAAACTTGAAGTTAAGCTTCTATTGACCTCCCAAACATATCCCAAAAATAAAATTGCGTCCTCTAAGAAATGCAATATTCGGCCCTGTTACATTTCAATGAACTATAAGCAACTTATAAGGTGACAAAAACCAATACTCAAAAATATTAGCATTTCTTTGATTACCGAGCTTGTACTATATTTACGCGTGGCCACGCGCGGTAAAATTTTAATGCCGATTCGAAAAAAGTTACAGTCTCGGTTATGACCGAGAATCTCGGCTAGAAACAGCCGAGAACCGAGACAAAATTCTCGGTAGGATTTGTAGCCGAGAATGCCGAGACCGAGACCGAGACCGAGATCTCGGTCGAGCCTTATCGAGAACGTTTACATTCATTGTACCTACTTATTTATGCTAATAACTTTATAATATTACCGAGGGTCTGATGTGACTTCGCTTCCATTCAGTATTGTAATAAAATTGCCCGTTTACTAGTCTATGGTCTGTTCTATTTCCACCTTTATATTTTACGAAATTTATTTAGCAATTTAGATAAGGAGGGGTTAAATAACGGAGATTTTTACAAAAATACGTATTTATTATACTTTGAGTTCAAGTGGATCGTCCTACGTAGTTAATTTTCATGTGGGAGTCGTTTGAATTACTACAAAATATAGTTAATTTAATTTCAAAATTAGTAATCTTTAATTTATGAACTTTAAATCTAACAGCGAAACTGGTTTAATTGGAATCGAGAATTAGTTGAATTATCGTAATATCGTTAGTAAAATTTTAACGCCATTACATAGAAATAAATTGTTTGTTCCAGGTACAAGAAGTCTCCGCTGCTGGCGGCAGTCAGTGTGGGCGGTCGTGCTCCTCTTCCAAATGGATCTCATTGTTTGATTTTCTTTACTACAATCTTTGTCAATAATATTTCTTCCTAGCCAATTTGTTTGAATAATTTTATCACTTACTTCATATTTGCTATAATTTGATTCGGACTGCAATAGTTGGTGAATAATGTACGAGTTACAAAAAAAGCCCAGCAAAATTGTGTCGACTGGTGAAGTGACTGTCATCGTTTAGGATGGCACTTAGCATTAGGTGCCTGTTCTGTCACTTTGCTGTGGCTATTACGGGGCATCGTTTACCAACATTGTGGTACTTCGATATTATTTCCATTAACCTGTTCTATATAAGTGTAATGTAATAAACTAAACATATCATCCCGAAAATTTCGTGTCATATCCCAATGTGAATGGAAAGTTTGAAAATTTTATATTTATATGCGTTTTATTCGCTGAATAAAATACGTGTAGTTACTAAGTGGAACGTAAAGAGTTAAAGTTTAACATTCCTTTTGTAATGTTTGACTTGTTGATTTGTAATTTAGTATCGAACGATATAGGAACTCCTTTTCTAAAAACAACGTTTACATCTTTAACATTGTGCTATTAGCTTTCCAGATATTATAGATGGAAATACTTGGATACATATCGTCTTAATATCAATGAAGTTGGAATTCATTCATAGAAAAGAAATCGATTTTTTTATGTGGAACTTGGTGTCATCAGCCCCGATATCGAAACTAAAAATTTCTATTGACAAATTTAAGGTTAGAGTTATAAAGTAATACCCAGGAAGCTATTTAGCAAATTTGAAATGTTAATAAATATTAAAATGCACTCGGTCCCAGCGAGTGGGTAGAATAGTTTTATGTTATTATTCATGAAGTACCCCGTGCGAGGTAACGCGAACATTTGCATTTTAAACCGCGCATACATCTAGTATTTGTACATCCATTGTCCTCGGTCTAATAAAACGTTTTGAGCTTCGCGCAAGCTTCCATGCTCCATCGTGTTAACGTGCCAAATTATTGAAATCGTACAAAGTATATTAATATCTCAACGGATTTCCAGTCATTATGCCACGTTTTGAACTGTAAATCTTGACTTGAAATCTGTTTGGTTCACTTGTATAATTTTAGGTTTTGACCGCGGCTTTGCTTGCGTTGAAACTATAAATTTAGAATTAGATACAGCCTCTATTCTAGGCTAAAAGTAGTCTATGAAAATATTGTGAGAATTGCCATAGGCAGTGGGATGGTTCCTTCGAATCAGCCAATAAGATTTTTGTGTATAAAAATATAACTTTCGGTTATTTTTTGATGGATCCGTAAAAAAATCAGTATTTACATAACATCCGATCAAATACTGAAACCTACTCTGTCGCTTTTCACACGATCCAATTTTCAAAAATATTTATTGTACAAACAAAGAATACATTTATTGTAGATCAAATCTAGTCCCGTAAAATAGGTCTTTCAATAGAAAGTGAGGAATATTGTAATGATGTATCATGACAGTAAAGATTAAAATTAAAATACCTAAAGAAAAAAATCTAAATTTAAAATAGATGAGTTAAAAGCTGTCTTTATAACATTATAATAGTTCACATAACATAAACGGCCTTTTAAAAATATTACGTTTTTTTGTGTGATTTTAAAAATAAAGTTTAAAAACTAACGTATTAAGTAACCAAGCTTGCCCCTCACGCTTGAAAAATTTGTACATATATATAATATACTAATGCACAATAAATATATCTCCTTAACATACTTGTTAACTAGATGTATGTAAAAATGTAATTTTTATTTAACATAAGAGATTTTATCGTTAGCGTTACGCCATGTAACATGTACAGTTGTGTGATTTTAACAATGTAAATAAATATATAATAAATAGTAATACAATTTTACGTGTGTTTCTTTATATCTTATGATTTTACCTTTCAGGGCTTTCTGTGGATAGTTATTCAGTGCCTATAAAGGGGAGTGCACGTTGCTGCTGCGACTTTATGGCCTAAACATTTTTTGGGTGGCTCGCATTCATCTGCCGCCTACGAACTTTTAAAACGACTAAGGAATATTTTGTTCCAGTCTTCGATGCCACGGGCTGCACAAACTCCTTCTCTGTCTCTGCAGTCTCCATTCCAATACTTTTCTGCTCCATGTATACCTTAAAAGAGATTTTCTTTTAAGGATATAAAATATAAAAGGATGTGATTTACATCCTTTTATATAGATTTTTTATGTTGTCAAACAAAGTCATTTTATGAAAAAACGCTTTACAATATCGATAAAAACAAAATTCTAACAGTATTATAGTGTATGTACGTACATAGACGTAAGATTTATAATATAATGTCCATCGACCGCCTCATCAGTTTCAAAGCATAAGTTTATGGTATGGCACACCGCAGCAAGGTCCGAGGGTGCGAAACGTTGGGGTTTACCACAAAGAACGTCTCAAAAACTTCTGTTACTTAGTGGTGGCAGGCCTGTAAGATACAGCCCCCGTGGCGCAGTTGGCTAGACACCAGCTTGCGAAATGAGAGGCCGCGGGTTCGATCCCCGCACCGAGATAAATGTTTGTGTGAACCACAAATATTTGTTTCGGGTCTGGGTGATTGTGAGACCGAAAAAGTCTCTCGTAGTGTCTGATACCCACGACGCAAGTCTTGTAACGTAGTGTGGGGTCGGAGCTATGTATGTGACTGTTGGGTGTATTATTGGTATACCATATTATATGCTGCTATCTATCACAAAACATAGGGTTACACCGTACTTGTCAGGGTGTATAGTCACTATGGTAAATAAATGTTACATATACTCTTATCCAGAATTAGCTCTCGAAAGATTTTGCTCAGAGAATGAAATGAGGGCATACCAGAATGCCTATTACCAAAAAAAATAAAAATAGATAATAATACGCGAAGTCCTTGCTCAGTGGTATGTGTTACTTTATGTGACTCCTCTTTTTAATACGTGAAAAGTAATAAACTGAAATAAAAAAACAATATTTATAAAATCGGCAACGAAATTCCCCAATTAGGTAAATGACGCGATGAAAAATTTACTTACACACGAAAGCTTCATACCATTATGTATCAGAAAAAAACTGCAAACATTCTTTGAAGCATTCATACAAATAATTATTTTTCTTCTTCTTCTTCTTCATCAACCCATATACGCCCACTGCTGAGCACAGGTCTCCTCTACCATTGAGAGGGTTAAGGCCATAGTCCACCACGCTGGCCAAGTGCGGGTTGGAGGACTACACACCTAAGAAATTCCTAAGAACTCTTAGGTGTGCAGGTTTCATCACGATGTTTTCCTTCACCGTTAAAGCAAGTGATAATTCATTGTGAATACACACATGACTTCGAAAAGTCAGAGGTGTGTGCCTGGGGTTTGAACCCGCGACCGCCGAGATTCTCGACCGCGCGCCCAAACCTCGAGGCCATCACTGCAATTATTTTTACACAATCAATAAGATCATAACTATAGAACACAGGACGAGGGACGCTATAATCCCAATCAGGCGATACGTGGAAGTGTAAAAGTTGAAAAATAATTAAAAGGAGGCGGCGCTCGGTCCGCTGGCGCAGGAGCTGTTATCACCCGATTTCACTTACTCCTGACGGACGTTATCTTGAGGAGAATCGATGGCCCGCTTTAATTGATTCCCCATTTCCAACGCCCCACAATCGGTTCTTTGTCTTTTTCTAATCGGAATTCAGGGCGAGTGGGGCAGCGCTAACGAATTTTTCTTAAAAAGAATGCCCGATGGAAAATGCTCAAGATAAATACGACAGTTAATGTGGCGCCGACGAGAACACAGGCGTTAGGGAATGTTTTATAGCGCTCCACTGTGCGTATTGTGTTCGATCAATGGACGGAAATATAGGGGTCACTTGGATTTTAAACAAATAGGTACGATACTCACGAATCTACTTACAATTGTGTATAACACTTTAACTGAAGATACTTACTCTTACTTGTAATAGCTACAATCCCTTCAATGATAGTTGATACAAAAATTATATCAGCATAATACAATCAACCATTTCACTTACCAGGATGACGAGGACAAATGATTAACTAAGTTTTCATGGTCAATATTCCACATAAATTAAAAAAAATCATGTTTGTTTCTCTCACTTACAAGATTTATACCGGAGTAGTTATGCAATTCTGGTCTCGAGTTGGAGGCGCACAAACGAGAATCTTGGCGGTCGCAGGATCGAACCCTCGGCACCTCTGACTTTCTAAGTTGTGTGTGTTTTTACAATGAATTATCACTTGCTTTAACGGCGAAGGAAAACATCTTGATGAAACCTGCACGACTAAAATATTCATAGGTATAGTCCACCAACCCACACTAGGCCAGCGTGATGGACTGAGGCCTAACCATCTCAATGATATAAGAAGGCCCGTGCCCACTACTGGGACGTGTATGGGCTGATGACAAGAAATATGCAGAGTAATCCAACTAAAACCATCAATAGATTTCTTCATGAATGGACTTCTTCTTGTTAGTATTACTTGACTAAACATTCCCACATATTGTCTAATTAGTTATTGTATATTACTATATGTTGCCATCACTGCTTTTAGTGATGGCAAAAGCAGTGATGGCCTGGAGGTTTGGGCGCGCGGTCGAGAATCTCGGCGGTCGCGGGTTCGAACCCCAGGCACACACCTCTGACTTTTCGAAGTTATG
The DNA here is from genome assembly GCA_030295005.1 of Cephonodes hylas. Taxonomy (NCBI): domain Eukaryota; kingdom Metazoa; phylum Arthropoda; class Insecta; order Lepidoptera; family Sphingidae; genus Cephonodes; species Cephonodes hylas. Next base: position 18,750,690 of record AP025361.1, read on the forward strand.
TGTGTATTCACATTGAATTATCACTTGCTTTAACGGTGAAGGAAAACATCGTGATGAAACCTGCACACCTAAAAGTTCTTAGGAATTTCTTAGGTGTGTAGTCCGCCAACCCGCACTAGGCCAGCGTGGTGGACTATGGCCTAAACCCTCTTAATGGTAGAGGAGACCCGTGCTCAGCAGTGGGCGTATATGGGTTGATGATGATGATGATATGTTGCAGCTACGTACAGCATATGTTCATTAAACTATTGGAATTGGTGGAAGATAACAACTGAACTTAACGATTTATGTACGATTCATTCATTTAGACCATATATTAAGAGTATGACATATTTTTTTCTTTAACACTTTACACATAATGGAATATCCAGGATATAAAGGACAAATCATTGCTTGAGACGAAATTATTGACACTACCTAGATAATTAGATATTATGGATTAGCATAACTAAGCGCTTTTAATCTTGTGAATTTTTAAAGAATAAATACTATGGCTTAATATTTTTATTGCACTGCCAAATTATTACGATTAAAATATTTAAGTTCTTATGTCTGGTCGGAAAAAATGTATATTATATATTATAGCATTGAAAACATCTCAACAAAGGAAAGTACGCCGATACAAAAATTCTCACCAAAAATATTGTTACAAATATATGAAGAGTAATTTTATCGCTATGTCCATACCCTCGTGTAATGCACGAGCGGTTACTGTGTAGTGGCGGGTGATGGGGGGCAGTGGGGGGTCGCCGCCCACGGCCGACACTTGTAAAATTTCGCGCTCGGTTGCTCGCCTTATCTCCCGCGCTTATGGCGATATCTTATGATTCCACTGGATATATTATATACGCTTCTAACGTTACAAGAAAAAAGAGGACTTGTATTCTGTCGTAAAAGTCTACATTATGTTGACGATATATTATCTAATAAAATAATATCCCGTTAGGTAACGTCAACGTATATCTAGATGAAATTTATTTGCTTCATAGATAATTCTCGAGGCCATCACTATTTATCAATATTATATTTCACACATATTTAATTAAATTTAAAGTACCAATGAAAGCGAATGATCTAAGATCAATATTAACTTCTTGGAAACGAGATTGCACAGATTAGGTACAGTGCCTGAAATATGTGCGATGTTATGACGGCATTACTATTACCGAGAATTGAAAGCGCAATCGATTCAATATCTTCAATTAGTGGACAATGGAGCTTCGATGTTCATTAATAAAAATAGAAAACAAAAACAAACATACCTTACGCCTATATTTCCCGAAGGGATAGGCGGAGATGCATTTCTACACCCACATTTCGCCAGGTATATATCAGTCCTACGTAATAGGGGGCGAGCCCATTGCCGTTTTTCGGGCACATTTCCAGACTCCGAGCTGCTACTGAGAATTTCCTAATGGAAAAGCCCAATAACACTTTGCCCGACCCGGGAATCGAACCCAGGACCTCTAGATCACACAACACATACTTGTACCTACCGCGAGACCACGGCAGTCAGGCACGAATAAGAATAGATTCTATATCTTATGTCTCCGACGTGATAATTTTACAATGGTAAACGGCATGGCACTGTTATCTGATAGTAAATGCTATGAATTTTTCATAGTATGACGAAAAAAAAAATCTTAAAAAAAAGCACTGAATGGAGTTCCTGAAGATGAACACGTGTAATAAGTTATTCAGTTTGTTTATACAGTTCTTTGAGCCAAAGATTTGTTTAAGGCTGAGAACACCGTTGAATTAACTCTGTAAATTATTTTCTAACGAGACGGCCCTATAACACTTTTCCTGACACGGCAATTGAACTCGGGACATTTAGGTCGTACGGTACATGTTTGTGTCTCGTGACCATGGAACAATCATATACATACTTACTATGTCATGAATAAACAGACCCACATTACTGCCAAGTGTCAGTAGTTCGACAGCCCCGTGGCGCAGTTGGCTAGACACCAGCTTGCGATACGAGCGGCCGCGGGTTCGATCCCCGCACCGAGACAAATGTTTGTGTGATTCACAAATATTTGTTTCGGGTCTGGGTGTTTGTGAGACCGAAAAGTCTCTCGTAGTTCCTGATACCCACGACACAAGACTCGTATCTTAGTGTGGGGTCAGGACTATGTATGTGACTGTTGGGTGTATTTATTTAACCTTTTCAAATCATAATATGACAATCTTTTAATCTCGGCGTATTAATACTTCTTATATCTGTACAGAAATGCAAGTATACCTACCAAATGAGTTCCAAGTAATCGAAGAACAAGCGAGCAATTGCGCTCAGTGTGACTGTGAAAACGTGAACTAAGCGAAATCGGGTACTTTAATTAACTGAAGGAAGGCATCCCACACAATACTGTTGACTACTAACTGATTTACTCGGCTGATACGGAGCAGATTCTCGTGGTGGCGACACTTTACACCTCACGATCGTGTCGTATCGGTTACGTTACGGCGACATTTTTAATGTTTAATGTGTGGCACATTAAAGCAGCTTATTGTTGGCGGTGGAATCGCTTGACTAGCCCGTTGCACGCTGGATGATACGCGGTTGTCCCGCGATGTTTGAAACCAATTACTTTTCCAAGGTATTGGAAAATGTGTCCGCGATCAGTGACGATATCAGATGGATTAACCGAGCGCCTCCGAAGCACTTCATATTCATATTTTACATTATAATGATTGCGTTGGGTTCTGTATTTGTAATGATTAAGTTAGTAAGAATTTATGTGCAGTGTATTTGTTAAAGAGTAACATGTACATATATAAGATATGTAAAGGATAAATAAATATACTTTATAAATAAATAAAATTGGATTTAAGGTACGCCACACATCTTTCTTGTGGATAAGCGTATGTTTAACGGTTGAAATATTAGTTAGTTAATAATATTAGTCCACAAAGCTGATGTAACGCTAATTGATAACGATATTAATATCTCTTCAGAATTCTCATGTATACTTCTAAAGAAAGACTTCTTCCTTGAATTCTTGAGACCGTGATAAGTAACTCCAAACATAACTTTTATAATTATTCAGCAGTGTTATTGAATTGATAACATGTGTTTTAACGGCTTGTGCATCTTATAACTGTATTTGCTGAAGAATGTTATAATCATTTAGTAGAATAAATTTCATACTTTCATCGAAATTCTATCGTTAAGTAACTGAAAACAAAAGTCCAATTATTGTACTTGCATTTTATAACATCGATTAAATGTCATATTATTATTATACTACTACTACTACTACTTCTATAGTACTGTATTAGGACAGATTTTTTTCTTATAATATTTGCTTTCTCCGAAGTCAATAAGGTCAACGACAGTCATACACATTAAAGGTAGGCATTGTGAGTCACTGATTTGAGAAAAAGGAACAAAATATTTCCTAACTAGGTATTATAGATTTTTTGTAACAATTGCAACTATTTTTTGAGATAAAATGTATTAAGAGTTTAATTAAAGCACGAGTAAGTTACAATATAATGATTTGTATTATGTGAAAATTAGTTTCACTGAGTGAGAATAATAATCTATTTAGATAAAAAGAACGTGTCGTACAGTGTAAGCGGTCGTCATTGTAATATATATAGGAAATTCTCGACCGTTTGGGGCCAGTTAACCGTTGTTGTTAATTTGTCTTTGATTTGTTACAGTTTGTGTATTAATTTTATAATTACTAATTTGCGGTATTTTTTTTAAATTCCAATTACATTTGTGGCAAAAACACAACATAATCAGCTGTCTACCTTCTTATTTATTGCTATAAATCTATCATCGTTCCCAGACTCTGTTCTCAATTTTATTTAAGGTCGACAGAGTATGTTTTATCCTTCGAAACATCCTTATTAGTCTACATCCACACCTTTTTATATACATTCTACTCACACTCCATCTCTGCTTGTCCGTCCCTCAACTTTTATACTTATTACTTTTTACCTACATAATGTAATCTGGGACTTCATCTTACTTATCAATATCACTCAAATCCGAGGGCTTCGTCGCAATAGTCAATTAATTAAGAGCCCGGCTTTCTTTGAGACATCCTACAGTACTAAGTTATAACTCACGTTTCACTAAAGGTCGTCTCTCATAGTTTTCATTTGATAGTTTATTGCCAAGATTAATTGGAAATTTAAAGCATGAAACATAAAAATTGGATTAGTTCACTGCGACTTCACACTTTCACCAATACACCAATATACGCATACGAAAAAATGTGATAATATTTAACAGACAACAAAAAATGTCAAGTGGGAAGTGGACAACTCTTTGTTTTTCCAACTCCTCCTTTACATTGTTTTTCTGATTAACTTCGTTGCGGGATTATGACAATTTAGGTCCCCTTAGATTCGCTGAGCTTCATTGCTCGGCGCCAATACTGTGCGTGCCGCTGTTGATCCTGGAAAACAGGAGTTGCAGTGGCGGGTGTGTGGTGGGATAGGGACCAAAAGACAACAAAAAATATGTATAATTTCACATTGGACGTGAAAATAGTTGTCCTCCTAATAATTTCCGTACGCGCAATTAAACCCATGAGCCTCCATCCCCATCTAATAAAAGATGTGATGAGTGACTAGCAGTCAAGAATCAAAGGACGAGGACTTGAGGATATGCCGGTGAGCAAAAGTGACCATCAGAGAAGTGGAATGAGCGTGATATTCCCCGCCATGTACACTGGCGTCCCGTACGAACAGCCCACAACTTGCAGACAAGAGTATGGTGGAGATTATGGTATGCATATTCAGACGAAGTGCTATACTTTGAGGCCGTGGCCTTTAACTTTAATCCAGCATCAGAGGCAGGGTGAAGCAAGCATCGTCACGATGAGCATTGGTACTATGAGCACCTCACCCTCGTATGTCGATAAGAAACCGCCGAAATCCCACCACCAAGATGACACGGATAAATGTAAAAGTGTAGCCAAGTGCAAAGTACTCAAATGGTCTCACTAAATATACAAATATTAATATTAACATACAGAAAAAACTGATTGTAAATAATTTAATCCATATTATGTATCGAGTGTTCAATAAAATACTTTCTTGTTATTAGAAAGGAATTTGTAAAACTTATCAACTATATTTTAAGATCATGTAAACCCTACCCTACTTAAGTACTAAGGCCATTGTTTCAAGAGAATCTTTTTAAGTAGAGGAAGTATCTTTGAGCCCTAAGTACCTCGAGGGAGATTAGCGAAAGTACACAGCCTATTGACTTAAACCGCCCGATGATCATTAGGAGGAGTTAGCCCTACATCGCACACAGTGCCATAACTGGTAGAATTGAAATAATCAAGTCTACTGATCGTTTAAAGACACCTAGCGTCATTTGTCGGCCGATGGAAGGAACTTTACACTCCTAGCAACGGTTTAGCAATGGCAACTGTTACCAGATTGTGTTAGCTATCCAGTAATATCGTGATTTGTACTAGGGATGTTGCGAATATTCGCATCCGCATCCGCATATGCGGAACATTCGCATCGATTTGGACATTCGCATCCGCATCCGCATCCGCATAAATCGCTGCGGAGCTGATGCGGTTGCGGATGTGTAGCAGATCGCGAAAAGAAAGAAAGGGCTGAGGGGCGGCGAGGTGCGCGTGTCGGTCTAGAGTGTCGAGTGGTTGACCGCACGTGCTGATTGACCAATAGGAAAGCAATAACATTTTATACAAATCAACCAATCGATCAATTTTATACAGATCCGCATCCGCATCCGCATCCGCGGATGTGAGCCTCTTAATATTCGCATCCGCATCCGCATCCGCGGATGTGAAAAAAATTGAATCCGCAACATCCCTAATTTGTACACAATTTGAAAGCTCGACGCGAACTCACGATTTACGTGAATTGAAAATTCTTAAAAAAATATTATTTTGAATGTAAGGAAGCGAAAAATATATATTTCCATTGGCAATATTGTATAAATGAAGGTAGGTTATTTTTTTAAAATATTACTGTTCAATATTCTAATATATCAACTTATGTAACCGTTACAGATTATTGTTCCATTTTGTTTTGGTTGGATTTTATGGCCAAGAAGGTATTGTCTAACGACTTGATTGAGCACTATTTAGATATACCGTTAGAGAATGAAGACGGTCAAGACTTTTCGGTTGCAGAAAGTGAGGTTGACACGGCGAGAATCAGAGAAATTTTCACTAAATTAATGAAAATAGTGACTGAAAATGATATTGCACCTGCCAGGTATGGACCATATTCTTCTACTAATTATGGTACTAATCAACAAATCCTCAAGCCAGCATTGTAGGAGCAAGTATGTCATCACGTTGAACCATATAAGTAGTTGAAAAAATTCAACAATTTTGTACCCAAAAAGTAAGAGAGACGATGACCGTGAACCATTTTGAGAAAATAAAATGATGCTTGCATTTTAACGTACAAATCTTAATAAGTACCTACTTCAGGTCATCCAGGACGTGATCGCCTTCAGAAAATAAGGCTTACATAAGAGGAAGACATTGTCCATGGACAAACAGATGTGTGCGACGACTATGACTGAGAAATGATGACATGACTGAGTAGTAGAAAGATGTAATAGAGCAACCTTTACTCCTCAAGATATAAAAGTTGATAAATTTGATCTTTTTCTAAATGAGAACGAGAAGCTATAATAAATAAAAAAATAAATACACCCAACAGTCACATACATAGCTCTGACCCCACACTAGGTTACAAGACCTGTGTCGTTGGTATCAGACACTAAGAGAGACTTTTTCGGTCTCACAAACACCCAGACCCAAAACAAATATTTGTGGTTCACACAAACATTAGTCTCGGTGCGGGGATCGAACCCGCGGCCGCTCGTTTCGCAAGCTGGTGTCTAGCCAACTGCGCCACGGGGGCTGTCAAGCTTCCGGCGTTGTCTGCAAGTATCCACAGTGTCAAGGAAAAACGTAATAAATTTTACGCAACGCGTCGTGTTGAGTAGTGTTTGATCAAAGACAACAATTGTTTTAACAAATTTTGTTCGTAAATAAAGGTATTCTTAATGTAAAACCAAATATATGAATATTATAATATTGTTTATCTTTTCTGTTTTTGTTTACTTTTAAGTTTAAAAATAGGTTTTCATGTTATTACACTCGATGTTCCTTAAAAGTGTAATACTAGATATAAGCTGTTATTTATTTGTTTAAAATACTCACATGGCGACAAATCGCAAAAAGTAACAGTTGTTGGTCCCCAAGATACAGGCTTTGCCTAGTTTGGGGCCCTCTGGCAATTTTAATAAAATAATCTCTAATTCGCAAAACATTAGCAAAAATGTAAAACAATTATTTTAAGAAAATGTTGTGTTTTTGTGGCAAATAAACATTTTTATTTATTTTTTTTATGTTTATTTTTCCTAATTAAGACCAAATATTAGCGTAATTGCATAATGTACCATATATGGCACAGAAATGAAAAACTAAATATCTCGAAAATCATTGAATTTTAATCGTTGTTATTATCATTTACTATGTCTATACCCCATTCAGGAAGCTGTGAGATAAAAGGTAAACATACCATAAAATGGGTACTTTATAGGTTCACGATTGTTGAAGTCAATATATTTTATAAAAATAAGTACGAAAGTAATACACTGACCACATTGTAAATGATATTTTAAAATGATATTTGTAAAACTTGTGTAATCCTTACAGACTTATTGGAATTCGAATATCATAAATGCCTTAAATATTTTTTTTTTATTTAAAATTATTAGTTATTAAGTTATGTACATGTAAAAACACCCAACAAAGACCCGATTCCCAAACTTCGACCGCATTTTAGTACTACTAAATTATAGACCACAGATCATACGATTTGTGGCTAAAAATAATAAAACCTTTAAAATTAATGAAGTTAAAGTTTTACTTGGCAAAAACATAAAAGTAGAGGATTGTCAAAGGTGCATAGACCATGTAATAAAAGAAGAAAAAAACATGCTCAAAATTGATTGGTTGGATTGATTGTATGGTTGGATGGCATAATTGATTATAACTTTTGTTATTCATGTTGGTAAGAGTTCACCAGAATCCTCGGAATTCGCTGAATAAATAATTAAATATAGGAAATCTATTGTTTCATTATGATCGAATCAGAAATGAGGAGATCCGTAGGAGAACTAAAGTAACCGACATAGCCCAACGGATTAGCTCGTTGAAGTGGCAATGGGCCGGCCACATGGCGCGGAGAACTGATGGCCGATGGGGTCAGAAAGTTCTCCAGTGGAGGCCACGTACTGGCAAGCGCAGCGTGGGACGTCCCCCGACAAGGTGGTCCGACGACCTTGTCAAGGTCGCGGGACGTCGCTGGCTGCAGGCGGCTTCCGACCGTTCCCGGTGGAAGTCATTGGGGGAGGCCTATGTCCAGCAGTGGACCAACACAGGGCTGACATGATGATGATGATGATGATTATGCTCATAGTTATATACCTTCTAATAAAACTTTTGCAATTGTTTGTTCATACATGTGAACTATGTAAGGTAAACAAAGTACAGAAACTAAATGTAGGTATTGTTTGTTTTATCATGGAGTCAAATTAAAAAAAGAAACAGTGAAATAAAAGTTTGAGAAGCCTTGTTTTTTTTTATTTGTTTACATTGTGTCTCAAGCCCCGGTGAATAGGGTATAGATTGGATACGAATTCTCTTCTAGCTGTCGTCTGTCTGTTTAACTGATGTGTCATCGACTAGTGCTCAACCGATAAGAACATTGGCTTGTTTATAGAGCCAACTTTGAGATGGCGAGTCCAGGTCACTGCGGTTTGTCAAAAAGTCACGAACTCTCTTCGCGCTTAACACGTTCACTGCCATGTCGGTCAGTGGTGACCGACAGAGATATTTCCGTTTAGGCCAACCAAAAATCGCAAGTCCGGTAAAATTAGTGTTGCCCAAATTCAGTCTTGGTCTTGCAGTCTTGGTCTTGTTCTTGCGTTTTTGCAAGACCAAGACCAAGAACAAGACCGCGTATTTTTAGCAAGACCAAGACCAAGACTGACCGTGCAAGACTTGAGCAAGAACAAGACATAGCCTGCAAGACTCTTGCGTCTTGCAGCTAGGACTTAGCGCTATTTCACGGAGTAGTTAGGTGTAACAGTTCGGTGTATAGGTACGCTTAGGAATTCTATGAGACGCATTACGACTAATACCATAAACATACCTACATAACGAATAAAAAAATATCCATTAAAATCAAACTGAGTGCATGCATAGTTATGTTTTAACCATCGGCACTTTGATAATGCGGCATCAAGGGTTTTGTACTTACTTCTCAAAGTAATTTGCCGCTTTTCGGAAGTACATGGTTACACGGTAAAAGTATATACAGTAGATTATCTTCATACAAACGGGCCAAAATCGAGTTATACCTACGCGCCTGATCTCGGCACGCGCTCGGCAAGCAGGCAGTCGCGACTGTGCCGCAGCCGCAGTGACGAACGGAGGGTGTCGTTTTAAGCAGTAACCGCGCGATTTTTATAGAATTATCATTCTTATTTATTTTATTTTTGAAGATATTTTTTTTTTTAGATTTCCTGGAAACTCCACAAGGTAAGACTATACAATGATTATACTTATTAGTAGGTACGTAAGTAATTTAAGCGTTTTTAAAGGATTTTTCCCCTTGAAAAATAAATAAGCTAGACATGTAGTTGAAATTATCTCCGATTTATGTATTTCTGTTGCCGCTTTAACAACAAATACCTCTAAACATAATCAAATAAATATGTAATGGTTGCCGTTTTTTCTCGGTACTAGTATATGTTTGTTAAAACACGAACATTGCATTGTTAACGAAAAATTCAAAAAACTTTGCAACTCTATTTACATAAACATAAGATTGAAATTATTTTGTCTAGTAGTGTTATGTGGCAAGCGCCGACGACCCAAATCCCTTTGATAAATGCCGCCGAACTCACCGAGCCTGCGGCACGGTAATTAGTATTACCGTGCCTGAGGCTAGCGGTGATTTCTTGAGATGTTTGACTTGATGTCAATTTTATTAAAATATTGTTTATTTGGAAAGAACTAATTCGGTGCTGCTATTTTAAATATTAATTAAATTAAATTATTAATTACTAGCTTTTGCCCGCAACTCCGTCTGCGTGGACTACAGGGTTGGGTTCAGAAAGAATATAAGTTGTAGTATTTTACTCCGCAGAGCCCCATTTACTTAAATATACAAAAATCATAGTAACAATTGGTCAAATTGTTTCAACGTGAAACCGTAACGCGCCGGTCGACGCCTTGAGTATCATTATTGCGCGCTTGATCATTATTTTGAAACTGCGATATCTTCTAAGATACTCATTGAAATCAAATGATGTAAAGGACAAATTTATTTTATATTAAATACTTGTAATGAATAACGCATTTATTTGGATAAGGATTAATATCATGATTGTGAAAACACCTTCACAAATAATGCTTTATTTAAAATAAATTTGGTTAGAATAAAAAACGTTATAGTGAGCCAACCTTAAAAGATAGACATATGCTGTCGCGGACATGTTTTTAGAATTTTTAAAGGGGAACAATTCTGTCATACATTATTTTAGCGAAACTTTAACCGTTTCTGCAGCGTACGCAGCGGAAGCTCACAAAAAGGAAAAAAGTCCCCGATTTTGAAACATTTTTTTATTGCTGCTCCGCTCCTATTGGTCGTAGCGTGATGATATATAGCCTATAACCTTCCTCGATAAATGTGCTATATAACAGTGAAAGAATTTTTCAAATCGGACCAGTAGTTCCTGAGATCCTAGCGTTCAAACAAACAAACAAACAAACAAACTCTTCAGCTTTATAATATTAGTATAGATAAAGGATTTTTTTTTCAGCCGTCAAGCCGTGGTTGCAACTGATACGTCGAAATGATTTAGAACACACTTCCATTCACAAAATATTTCATTTATTTAGATAGAAAGACAACGCAGGTAGATTTAATTCAAATGTTGCGGTGCGCAACCCTATCGCATGTTTACGACCGCGTGGCGGCAGGCCTTTGTTCTCAAAATGTGGCCGAGTTAAAATACTGTATAATACTTTTACCGTGATGGTTATGATACACGCGCCGGCGGCTTCTTTTGAAAACATATACAACAATCGTTGCCGCCGCGCCGAAATCACAACATTTGACACTATTTGATTGCCGCCACAGGGCGTAGGTTAAAATATTCTTAGGTTCTTTAAAATACAGTCAATTTATTATAATTGATTTGTTTTTTTACATGTTTTAGCAAATGTAAGCTATAAATAATAAATGTTTATTAAGAAACAGTTACTTCCATGGAAAACGACATATAGGTCAGTTGATTTTTCGAATTTCTTATCAAATCTTCAGTTATTTATTAATCTGCTTGATCTTTACTATGGCTATGTTAATTTAAGCTCACAATGTTCCAATTCTAATACGTTTTTCTAAGATTTAAGTAAACTTTAATAAATAGTAATAGACTAATAGGTAATTGCAAGACTTGCAAGACTCTTGCTGCAAGACCAAGACCAAGACCAAGACTGGGAGCGCAAGACCAAGACCAAGACCAGGTGTATTGACGCAAGACCAAGACCAAGACTGGCTAAGTCTCGTCTTGTTCTTGCATTTGGGCAACACTAGGTCAAATTGAGCCAAACATTTTTTTTGGTTTAATACATAGATTTCATGTTTAAATATATGACTTTTTGACGTAAAGTGAATTTGAATTACAATTTACGGAGATAATAAACGTCGGTCAGCATAGACCGACGCGGCCTGTGGAGCCAAAAAATCGTCTTTCTGTTATAGAGGGCCGTGCGGGTCGCGGTGTCGAGTCCCCTCTCGCTGCTCCGGGAATTAGTAGTCTAGCAGTTTTCGCCCAAATCTTCGTGTGAGGTGCTGTTTAATCGATTAATATTACAATAGCAGTTATCCGTTTGTTTAAATTTTTAACATTTATTATTACGATGGATGGTCTTTTATAAATTGTTGTTTTTTTTCTAAGTCTTTTATGTGTTTCAAAAACCAACTTCTTTTGGAGTAACTGGAGGGCCATGCGGGTCAATGAGTATAGGATTTAGTTTGATAGCCCTGCCCTTCGGCCTATGAGAGTGGATTGAAAACACTCACAAAATGCGGTCAGCACTGACCGACGTGGCCTGAACGGAAAGTCTTGTTGTGGACCAGCACTGACCGACGTGGCCTGAACGGGAACATGCCTTTTTTTAGCTAGCAGTAAACGTGTTAATACCGCATAAAGAGTTTTCTGCCGGTAAAGACCAAAGCAATGCTTGTGCAGACTTTGATTTTCCTTATAATCGACTATGGTGATGTGTGCTATTTCGAGCTTAATGCAGAATACCTCAATAAACTCGACCGTCTTCTTAATAACTGCATTCGATTAATTTTTAACCTTCCCAGCTCCCAGCCACCCTGCGCTTTTCATCATTCTTCGGTACGCATTGGTTTCCGGATGAACTTGGATAAAACCAAGGTCATGTTTAATCGGCAGGTTATTCCAGAACCAATTGCGATAGATGGAGTAACTCTCGAAGTTGTTAATGAGTACATTTACCTCAGCACAATAATACAAGTTCTATATATAGTAGGGGAGCCCAAGCGGGGATTTCGGGATTTACTCAAGCGCGGCAGATTAATATATAGGAGGATACCTTGTACCCGGTTAAGTACCTCCACCAAACATGAGCCCCATATATAAGGCCGCCCGTGAAGGATACAGGATCAGATTAGTAAAAAAAATTGACCATCAGAAATTCTCAAGCGCGTCAGATTAAGGTAGGGTGAGTAAATAACGTCCTAAAAAGTGTATATTCCACTAATCTGACAATTTGAGAGTGACGTAAAGTAAGGGGAGGGCATCAAAGTTGTAAAAAAAAAACGTCATCTCGACATTCTCGAGCGTAGCTAATTTTTTTTTTATTTTGAAGGAAATAATTCAAGAATAACGAAAAATATATAATCTGACGATTTCCGCAAGCCGAAATAAAAAAAATTCGTCGATAAAGTTAAATGCGTGCAGCTGTGTGATGCTATTTCCTTCTCCGCGTTTCTATTCCTCTCTCACCTTTCTCTGTCTATTACTCTCTTACTCCGTCTCCACTCTGGTTTCTGCTGCCATGACGCCAACGTATTTAATAAAGTATAATTTTCAACGTGTTTCCAACGTTTTGGCTTTTTTGCTATTTTAACACGTTGCTTGTCCATGCATAACGCATTTTCGGATTCGCTGAGACATCCGTGCATTACATTTAATGCATGAGCTTATACTTTTTAAATTCGTTTTTTTAGACTGGATGTGGGAGCTACTTTTTTATTTAACAGATGTATGAGCAATGAATGGAGAATAATGAAACATCAATGTCCCGCAAACTTTTTTTATTTTATTGGTTATATGACCTGGCATACCAATTAGTATTTTTTATTTGAAAAATATCTACTTGCAACTAAGATGATGATTAATTAATAAAACATATTTTTTTAAGCTTTTTTAAAATTATTTCTTTATAAATACATGCTTTGTACTAAAAAAGCATACACTTATTTATTTGCATGCTATTTCCTGAGCTTTTCAATTAATTAAGTACAATTATTTAAAAAAATTAAAAAAATATTTTTTTTTCGTCAGATTAGCTGAATCCCTCTAGATAATCGTCAGATTATGAGACAGTACGTTTAGAACATAAAGATGAACCATATATATCTTAATCTGACGCGCTTGAGTATTTCCAAATGACGATTTTTTTTGCATATTATGAGAATGGCCACGAGTTTGCGTCACATAGAAATCGTCAGATTATTGAATGAGAGTTTTTTTTTTGTGCACTTAACACTCCCTTAGAAAATCTGACGCGCTCGATAAAATTATTTTTTTTTCTTCATTTTCAACCCTTAAAAACAACCACCCCCATCGTGGAAACGATCAGATTAAATACGTATTAAGTATGTACGTACATTATTAAAAATACGTAGGGCAATGATTCTATCAATATCTGACGCGCTCGAGGATGTCCACGCAACAGTTTTTTTTTTACATATTTAACAATCTATACCCGCTTTCCCCACCGATGAAAAGGTATATATCACATAACATTTTTTTCTTCTTATCATCTAAGCTTTGCAATCCAATAGGTCTCTATGACGCTCGAGTAAATCCCCATTTAGCATTGTCGGCTCCCCTACTAATATGTATAGGTAATATATATAATATTATATTTATTTTTATATAAATATATGTTTGTATGTGGGATAATTAAATAGCTTGATGAGGATTTCATCTTTATTGTTTATTTTTAAGCAATTAATCTTACAAGAAAATCTTTACGTCTTATCTTCGAAATGTTTGACAGTTACAACTGAACTGACAACGGGGTTGCCCCGATGAAAAATAAAACTACTAAACAAAATAAAATTATTCGACTAATAAAACTATTCTGAATTAATTAACGTTATCCCACCTGTGTTTATTTATATTTTACTAGCTTTTGCCCGCGACTCCGTCCGCGTAGACTCTAGGGTTAAGTGCAAAGAGACTTTTGCATTTATAACATGTTTATCCCACGGGATTATATTTTCCAGGATAAAATTATCCCATGTTAATTCTGTGAACCCTACGTACCTCTATACCAAAAATAATTCAAATCGGTTTGGTAGATCCAGAAATACCCATTCCCACGGGAATACTACATTTTCCGGGATAAAAAGTATCCTATGTCCTTTCCTGATGTATAAGCTATATTATTGCAAAATTACATTAAAATCCATTCAGTAGTTTTTACGTGAAAGCGTAACAGACAGACAGACAGACAGACAGAGTTACTTTCGCATTTATAATATTAGTATGGATTGTTTCATCTGTGTATATAAATGTTTGCCTATGTCCAGCAGTGGACGAATATTGGCTGTTGATGATGATGATGATGATAATATAAATGTTTATGTATATAGTTGTTATACTTTATACCTAGTTTTTGTTTAGAGTTTTATTCTTTACACTATTTATGCACCTACCTTTAATCTATGCATCACCGTGAGGTTGACAGTTAGTTGACAGTTGCCTCAGCCATTATATCCGCCTTTATACAGATTGTGTAAAAAATCTAATAAATCTATGTAATTATTAGGCTAATAAATATATATGTACGTAGCAAATGAATGTGTTTACTTGAACAGAATCCCTATCTGCTCCCGCATCTTCCATAAGTGAACTATTCGTTTGAGTTTAGTTGGTTTAGCTTCGTGGCCGAACCCGACGCTAAGTATTCCTGATGAAACTAAATTCTTTAGTACGTGTCCGTGCAATGGTCCATGGGCGTCAATAAATAAGCGAATTCACGGTTAATATTTTAACTCTTGAACTATAGGTTTAGTAAGTATGTATAAGAGATATTGTGGCGAAGCGTGAAATTATATTTAAGATTTTTATCGACTATTTTATTTAATTGATTAATTTGGTAATACAACATTGTAATTACGCACATAGCTTCGAAAAGATAAAGGTATATGCCTGGGCTTCGAAGTCATGAGCGCCGAGATTCTAAACCGACTATGTCTCTAGGCCTTTAGGATTTTCAACAACTTGAATAAAACCAGAGAAAAAAAGGATAAATGCAAGATTTAAAAGATATTATATTTTCGGCAGATTTGTGCAAAACGATGCCTTTACTTTTATCTGCTACTTTACGCTAGTCATTTTTACTCGAGCATGTTATTTAAACGTTAAATTACACTGAAGATTTCAATATCGTTTTATTTTAGAACTGGACCAAAACTCGTGCTAGTAGGAGTAATATATTGGTTTTACGGTATTTATGGCATTTCAAAACATCGAGATTCAGATATCAACAATTCGTTCGACGCACTGGTGCTTTATTAACAATTCCTTTAACATCTTCTATGCATAGATTTTGTTATTTAAATACTTGTGTGATATCTCAAAATGCTTTTAATGAATATTATAATCCTGTTACAATTGCTTGTTACACCGCCAGAGTTAGTAGGTGCTCGAGCCGTAGTTGCCACCACTCAGAGCAAGACTTTAGTACGTGTGGCCCGCGCTTTGGATGATGTGGAGCCTACACTGGCGATGAATATGGACGATGAAGACTCTTTGGGTAGTTTCGAAGTGCCCACAACTTGCAGATCACTGAATGGCTATCTTACTACTTGTCAGATAATGAAGTTGGCAGACCTGCGGCAGGCGATAAAACTCCAAGAGAGAATCAGTACGATGGGACTTTACCAAGTCACCTTTACTGCAACGCACAAAGGAGACGTGCCTGAGGAAAAGAATTGCTATTCACACTCACTTTGTACAAAGATTTCATGGAGGTGATATACATATTTTGAATCTAAAATACTTTTAAATTTTACGGGCTACAAGCATGTTGTTTTGGTTTATGAAATTATAACAATTATAAAAGTTTATCAAGTTATTTTTTAAATAATTTATTTTTTATTAAGTTGCGGTGAGCTCAAGGGTTAAGTGGGAGGTCGAAATCTCAGCGGTCGCACGTCTCACTCCCAGCCATCATCTATTCGATGGTCGGGAGACCATCTTTGGTATCAATATAATTTCACTAAATGTTTTCATCTCCTTGAAACTACAAAGAGACAGACCTTATCTGATCTCTTTCTGATGTCTTGCACCTGTACAAGAGACAAAAGGGCACAAATCATAAATTCTCAGAGCATAAATTCATGTTGAAAGCTTTCTTTAAAGGATACTGGAAATAAATCAGGTTCTTAAATAAACCACCGCATGAGTGAACAAGGCGCGCGATAGATGGGATAGTATGAAAATAACTGGACACTCCGCCGTGGCTGCGGTTGTATGTGTCAATTAGACTTGCTCCTGTAAGCCGAGACTTCTATTCCCGAACTAGACTGTTGTCATCCGAGGTACGAACAGCTGTGCAATGCTGCTTTAAATATTTTAGGGACGTTAATTTATGTGTGATAAATTTACTCCATGTTTACATAGTTCCCCTTTGATTCTGCTGGTCCTTTCTGTATGTTTATACTCGGTCTCTGCGTTCTCCTAACTCCTATCAACTTAGGACTTACTATACATTACTCTTCCTTTTTTTCTTCCTTTTCTTTCGTTGTTTATGTGTGTAATACATTTTATTTCTATGCTATTCCACGTTAAGATATACATTTCTTTTTTTATCAAATTTTATTTCTAAAACATCGTTGGAAACCATTGTTAGATCTGTTTATGGAACACAAACTGACTGCCTTAGGAGTCCTGTCTCACAAATTGTACTGTATCGTATGATCGGAAGATCATAGATTTGTTTTTCTGGTTTCCTTATAAATTTCAATCATCATTAATGCGGTGTTTAGTGCGAATTATATATTACTAGCTTTTGCTCGCGACTCCGTCCGCGTAGACTACAGGGAAAATAAAGTGTAGTCTATTTTACTTCTCAGAGTCCTATTTATGTCCATACCAAAAATCATACAATTCGGTCAAATTGTTCAAACGTAAAACCGTAACGCGTCGATCGGCGCCTTGTGCATCATTACTGCGCGCTTGATCAATATTTTAAAACTGCAATATCTTCTAAGATACTCAGTGAAAACAAATGATGTAAAGGGCAATTTTATTTAAAATTAAATACTTGTAATGAATAACGTATTTATTTGGATAAGGATTAATATCATATATATAAAAACACCTTCACAAATAAAACTTTATTTTAAAATAAATTTGGTTAGGATAAAAAACGTTATAGTGAGCCAACCTTAAAAAATAGACATATGCAGTCACGGACTTTTTTTAGAACTTTTAAAGAGGAACATTTCTCTCAAATATTATTTTAGCGTAACTTTAACCGTTTCGGCAGCGCACGCGGCGGAAGCTTTCAAAAGGAAAAAAATATCCCCGATTTTGAAACATTCTTTATTTCTGCTCCGCTCCTATTGATCGTAGCGTGATGTTATATAGCCTATAACCTTCCTCAATAAATGTGCTATCTAACAGTGAAAGAATTTTTCAAATCGGACCAGTAGTTCCTGAGATCCTAGCGTTCAAACAAACAAACAAACAAACAAACTCTTCAGCTTTATAATATTAGTATAGATATCATCATAACAAAGGGAAGTACGCCAATACAAAAATTCTCACCAAAGATATTGTTACAAATAGGTATATGAAGAGTAATTTTATCGCTATGTCCAACTCCATACCCTCGTATAATGCACGAGCGGTTACTGTGTAGTGGCGGGTGATGGGGGGCAGTGGGGGGTCGCCGCCCACGACCAACAATTGAAAAATTTCGCGCTCGGTTGCTCGCCTTATGTATTTGTTAGTGTGTAACATGTACATTATACATAAATAAGATAAGTATAGGATAAATACATATGCTTTATACTTGCATTTTATAACATCGGTTAAATGCCATACTATTATTATTCTACTGTAGTGCTCGTGCCTCCACAAGGATTGAGTAATGGCTCATTACGTCACCAGCAGTCAGGGCAAACACGTCCACTCTGGCCACCGGCTCGCACCAGACTACCACTACCTACTACAATTACTCCTACTTCTTCTATACTATTGTATTCGGACAAATTTTTTTCTTACAATGTTTGCTTTCTCCGAAGTCAATAAGGTCAACGACAGTCATACACATTAAAGGTACACATTGTGAGTAAAGGTATCGATCCCGATTTTCGGGATTAACACACAGAAAGTGATTGTAGACGACGCGATTAACATCTATAATATTATAAAGATTAAAGTACAGCGAACGGTGCGAAATAGGTGTGCACATGGCAACAAGGGTGCAGGCGCGGGGGCTGGAGAGCCTTAACGCCTGTACTAGACGAACTAGCGGCGCCGGGGGCTGCCCGCTGGCGGGAGCCACTCGCCGGCGCACGCACTGTCCACCATCGAAAGCGCTACAATACAAATCTAAATAATAAGGTAATAGAAATGGTATATACCGCCGTGAAATATCGAAACGCAAGTGGCGGTGGGCGGGGCACCATGACCTTCACAACAAATAACTATACAATCACGTAACATGAGCATAGTATAATCACGTAACACTGTCCAAACTGCACTTAACCTTATATTTGTCCTTATATCAATAAACGAAAGCATTCAACACATCACTAGTTTGTGACAGTTATGTGCGGCTGTACCACTGCGCAATAATAAATGCTTTTCGTAATACATTTCTTTTTTTAATTCGTTGCCCTCCCGTTATCCTCGAACAAAAGAGGCAATGTTTAGTGAAGTATGCAAATATCAGAAATTGTGGTATTCATATGGTTTATAATACAAGTTATTTAATTTTACAAACAATCAATATTTCTACCAAAATCTACCAACGGATGACATGTTATCCTTTTATTAGTGTAATTACACGTTGCAGATGAATTTCCACACTGGGCAGTACTAAGCAATCCTCATTTAAATTATGAACTTTTTAATACAAAACTACAGCGTAACAGTATGGTAAATTCAATGGCATTTTAGTTGAAGCCGAATAACAATCTGTATCGGAGTTTGAGTATTCCAATTGATCGCACCTCCCCGCGGGGTCCGCATATACACCTTAGTTAATAATCCTCATTACCACGCGATTATGTCAGGTGGTGGCGGTGTCGATTCATACATTAGCTCTATTGCGTGCTTTGTATGAAATATTCATTAGCGTTCACTCGTTATAGCGCAATGTACAGTCGTTTTTGGTAAATTGACTATTATTCGTGTGCAAATTAAGGTTGTGTTTAATAATCATGTATAATATATGTGAGACTAGGTCTGGTAGAAAAAGCGGAATTTTCATATTTATAGATAAACTTATATAGGCTAAAGATTATAATTTTTTATATAATTTAAATAAAATATTTCCGCCAGTCATGCAAAACTTATGACGAAAAACTTGTTCTTAAAACATTAGAGTAAATTACAAACCCTTCATATTCAGGATAATTTAATGCGTTTTCCAAGATAATCACCAAATACCACAGAGATTCTAAAACAACTCACATGCTTCGACATAAAACCGCAGTCCACGATTCATGGATGAAGAGACGTGGCTAAATTTGGGAGCTACATTCAACTTCACGTAACCCAGTCACGAAACATTTGATTCAAAAGGAGAGTGTAGCCATATTCTGCAGACCTGAAATAGTATTTATTTATCACTGAGGTCATTTCAGTTTAACAGCTCTTCATTAGTGCTCGCGAGTTTACTAGGCTATATGTCAAAATGATTTCTTCAGTTTGTCTAGGGCGGTACAAAAGCCTATCGATTAATTGACTTCGTAGGTGTGTGTGGATATATGCGAACAGAGTAGATTTAATTAGATTTTATTGTTCGGCGAAAATAGCCTTAATTCCATGACAACTTTTTCTTTTTTAACTGCAATTTTGTAACTGCATTGCAACTGCAATTTGAGAAAATTCTATAGTCCTATGACTAAAGAGTTCTTATTTATTGTAGTGGTACACTACAACTTGAGCAATAATGTTGCGTTTTCATCGGCACATATTTAATTTTATACCGATTTATATATTTTTTATTTATTTTATTTTATTTTTACCCTCTCAATTGTAAAGAAGACCCGTGCCCAGCAGTAGGACGTATATGGGTTGATGATGATGATGATAATTAATTTTATAGATTTCAGAAAATGCCGTACACATCATGGGCGCACGTAAATCAGATGAATCTATGAATATGTCATTATTTTTCAGTGTATTTTTTGGTTGTTTAGGCGCGCGATCGAGAATCTCGGCGGTCGCGGATTTGAACCCCAGACAGACACCTCTGACTTATCGAAGTTATGTGTGTATTCACATTGAATTATCACTTGCTTTAACGGTGAAGGAAAACATCGTGATAAACCTACACACCTAAAAGTTTTTGGTAATTTCTTAAGTGTGTAGTCCGCCAACTAGCACTAGGCCAGCGTGGCGGACTATGCCCTAAACACTCAATGGTAGAGGAGACCCGTGCCCAGCCGTGGGACGTATATGTGTTGACGATACTATAGGTACTATTATTTGAATGTACTAACTAAAGATATAAAACTAGAATGTAACCAAAATTGTTGCTGTTGTTAGTTTTTTTATATTGGTTGGTATTGGTATGCTTTTTTTTCTCTGGATCATCCCGCTTGGACCCTACGCGTGCAACTACCATAAAAAGCAGATTGTACGCAAGAGATATAACGTGACTGTCTCCGTACCAAGGTGGACGCTGAATTTATCGACATAACTCTTCTAGTCAGCTCTATGTGCAGCCCAGCATATAAAAAAAAATAATAATAACAATAATAAAAAAAATACATTTCGTGTTGCTGAGGGAGTTTCTTGCCGTTTCTTCTCCACAGCGATAACACGTTTCGAAGCGGCACTAGTTTTAAAAAATAGCATAAAATATTGACGATTCAAAAGTGCTTGTGAAAGTCTATTTGAATAAAGGAAATTTGACTTTGACTTCACTCCCGATAAATTCAAGATATTTGTATCAGACAGCCGTTTTTAAAAAAGTATCAAAAACCTAATTTATTGAAAATCATAAGATACATAAAATGCAATCTGGGACTTCATCTTACTTATCAATATCACTCAAATCTGAGGGCTTCGTCGCTACAGCCAATTAATTAAGAGCCTAGCTTTGTTTCAGACTTCCTACAGTACATTTGTTATAACTCACGTTTCACCAAAGATCGTCGTCGAATTCTCAATACTCTCATTGTTTCCATTTGAAAGTTTATTGCCAAGATTAATTGGAAATTTAAAGCATGAAACATAAAAATTAGATTAATTCACTGCGACTTCACACTTTCACCAATACACCAATATACGCATACGAATGTGATAATATTTAACAGACAACAAAAAATATGTATAATTTCACATCGGACGTGAAAATAGTTGTCCTCCTAATAATTTCCGTACGCGCAATTAAACCCATGAGCCTCCATCCCCATCTAATAACAGATGTGATGAGTGACTACCAGTCAAGAATTATTGGAGGAGAATTTGAGAATATGCCGATGAACAAACGTGAACATCAGAGAAGAGGAATGAGCGTGATATTCCCCGCCATGTACACTGGCGTCCCGTACAAACAGCGCCCAACTTGCAGACAAGAGTATGGTGGACATTATGGCATGCATATGCAAACGAAGTGCAATACTTTGAGGCCGTGGCCTTTAACTTTAATCCAGCATCACAGGCAGGGTGAAGCGAGCATCGTCACGGAGACTACTACGAGCACCACAGCCCCGTATATGGCAACTTGCATAATTGAGGACGGTGGACATCATGGTATGCATATGCAGACGAAGTGCTATACTATGACGCCGTGGCCTTTAAATTTAATCCAGGATGAATACCAGAAGCAGCATGTGGCGAGCATCGTCAAGCTGAATGACTTTGGTCCTGCTTCTAAGAGCACCATACCACCGTATGTCAATAAGAAACCGCCGACATCCGGTGAGGTTTCACAGATGGATAAATGTAAAAATGTAGCCAAGTGCAAAGTACTCAAATGGTCTCACTAAATATACAAATATTAATATTAACATACAGAAAAAACTGATTGTAAATAATTTAATCCATATTATGTATCGAGTGTTCAATAAAATACTTTCTTGTTATTAGAAAGGAATTTGTAAAACTTATCAACTATATTTTAAGATCATGTAAACCCTACCCTACTTAAGTACTAAGGCCATTGTTTCAAGAGAATCTTTTTAAGTAGAGGAAGTACCTCGAGGGAGATTAGCGAAAGTACACAGCCTATTGACTTAAACCGCCCGATGAGTATTAGGAGGAGTTACGACGGTGCGTGATTTTTCATTGTCAGCAGCGCTTTAAATTAGTAGAGTAAAAACATGAAGTGAAAGATTTTGATGTCCCCTCACTGTAATCTATTGAAGGATGCTCAGTTGGAATGAGTTTATCTGACAGTTACGAGCACACGCCGTTTGCTGACACCTCAGGAGGGAGCATCACTTCCACAGCCTGCTCAGCTACCACGACACTATGACAAGTGGATGTCGAACTTAGGACAATCTACCAGGGGATTACAATAAGAGGAATGTTTGCTTGCCAGCTTCATAGCCCATATATGTCCCACTTTAGTGAACGGGCCCTTTCTACCATTAAGAGAGTTTAGGCCTCA
Source organism: Cephonodes hylas (assembly GCA_030295005.1). Classification (NCBI taxonomy): domain Eukaryota; kingdom Metazoa; phylum Arthropoda; class Insecta; order Lepidoptera; family Sphingidae; genus Cephonodes; species Cephonodes hylas. Next base: position 18,773,861 of record AP025361.1, read on the forward strand.
GTCCACCACTCTGGCCTAATGCGGGTTATAACCTCTGAACTTCCTAAGAACTTTTATGTGCAGGTTTCATCACGATTTTTGCCTTCAGTCTTAAAGCACGTGATAATAATACAGACATAACGTGGAAAAATCAGAGGTGTGTACCTGGGGTTCGGACCCGCGACCGCCGAGATTCTCGATCGTGCACCTACACCTTCAGACCATCACGGCTCTGCCAAGATGAATATTGCCTTTATATTCCCATTCAATACACACGATGATGATAACACATTTTAGTATTGAATTGGATCGACAAGTTCTCTTATAATTCGGGATTTAATACATTTTGTTGGAAATGTTGCTTATTAGTTTCTTTCCGGATTAATTTTAATGGCCTATCTATATAAATAAATACACCCCACAGTCACATACATAGTCCTGACCCCACACTAAGATACGAGTCTTGTGTCGTGGGTATCAGAAACTACGAGAGATTTTTCGGTCTCACAAATACCCAGACCCGAAACAAATATTTGTAGATCACACAAACATTTGCCTCGGTGGGGCATCGAACCCGCGGCCGCTTGTTTCGCAAGCTGGTGTCTAGCCAACTGCGCCACGAGGCTGTCAATATATTTATATATTATAAGGGCCGATTAATTTTATATACCGGTACACAAAGTTATATTTTTACTATAAATTACATTTTAAATTATTATTGTGCTTGGTTTGAGTAACCTTTTTAACCAAAAAGACAGTCCCTCAACCTTCGCTTTTCATTGCTGCAAGTATAGATGAGGGAGCCTGTATAACTAACAACCAGTACTAATTGTTAACACGAAAATATTTTCTCATACTTTTTCTTTCTTTTTGGTGGAGGATTCGATAAGAGGTGAGAAAGATTTTTAAAAATTATTTTAGGATTTGAGAATTTCGAAGAAATTTTATATATAAATTATAATTTGAAGTGGGTATAAGTAATCGTCATATCTTAACTATTTTAAATTAAAACATCAAAAATTTTCGCCAACATCGTTTGTTATTTTAATTAAATCAAACGTTTCATGTTTTCACAACAGAAATCAAAACAATAAGATTAAAATTGATGAAATTTCCATTACAACCAAAATCAGCACCATCGATCTAAAAGTGTGAAAAAAAAAATGTGATTAAAAAAAATAACACAAAAAATAATGTGGTCTACGACGTTGGATTTAAAGACAATTCCATTATTATTTATATACCTAGAAGTGATTATGACAATGGAAGTTCGCTGGCGACCAATGAAAAGTTTATTAGATTACCATCGGTCGAAATATCTACGAGCAAAACCCGCCATGCAGATAGAATTCAATGACTATAACGCCCTATGCAATACCGTGATCCCTGGCGTCAATTGCCGATTGCCCACGACTTGTAGACGAGTGTACAGGGGCTATGGATATTTTTCTGGCATAAAGACAACTTGCAACACCGTGAGAGTATGGCCAGTGCAATTTACCGGGCCTGTCACTAGCTCAAGTGAGTCTTTTACATGGGTAACACCCGTTAAGGAACCATTCGCCATAATTAAAAGGACTGGTACTCAAAGTACCATGGCACCGGGAATGGGACCGGGAATGGCACCTCATAACTCTGCAAAATGTTCTAATGTTGCCAATTGTGAGGACCATAAATGGGATAAATAATTTTATTTTTAGTTAACCTAATTAATAGTCATATCTTCAGGGACGTCAGCAATCGGTGCATCTTGATGACTTATCGTCTAATTGGTGCAACTTAGATTCAGGCGTTCGTAAAGGCGGTATACCCTCTCTCTTGTTATTTTCTATTTTTATCAATCGTATTACCTAAGACCTTCAATGTGCGTATCACTTGTAAGCCGATGAGTTGCAAATTTACTCTCAAGCAAATACTGACTGTGTGTTTTCTGCTATTGAAGCAGTTAACAGTGATCTGGCTCGCATCAAGGAATGGCCTGACAATTATGGCTTGTCCGTCAACCCATCCAAATATCAAATCATAGTTTTCGGCAGCCCAATGTTGATAACTAGATTGGACACGTATTCTCTTCTACTTATCGTGTTTAACCGATATGTCATTGACTAGTGCTCAACTGTTAAGAACCTTGACTGGTTTATAGAGCCAACTTTGAGCTGGCGATACCAGGTCACTGCGGTTTGTCAAAACGTCACGAACTCTCTTCGCGCTTTATACCGCTTAAACAGTTTTCTGCCGGTAAAGATCAAAGCAATGCTTGTGCAGACTTTGATTTTCCCTATAATCGACTATGGTGATTGTGTGCTATTTCGAGCGGAATGCAGAATACCTCAATAATCTCGACCGTCTTCTTAATAGCTGCATTCGGTTAACTTTTAACTTTCGCAAAAATGATCATGTGTCCTCCTTCCGCTCCCAATTAAAATGGTTGCCTATCCGTCAACAACGTTCTCTGCGTGCACTTACTACACTATTTTCTATTTTTATTTCTCCTTCATCACCCTTCTACTTAACTCCTCATTTCCAGTACCTGGGTAGCAACCATACCACAAACCTTCGCTCCTCAAGCAATCTCCTCCGTATGTGCCTCCCCCACACCTCCGATATTGTTCACTCTTCCTTTTTCATACAATCCATTCTTCTATGGAATGCACTCCCCCCTCGAAATTAGGTCAGCTACAACTCGATTGGCATTCAAAATAAAACTTCGGCAGCTTTTTTCAAAACAAATTACTGGATAATATGTGTGATGTACGAGTTCTGTTCTTTTCAAATATATAAAATATAATTACAATGTACATTATATATTTTTATATAAGTATATGTATGTATTTATATTTTATTGTTTTATCTGTGTACCTATATAAATGTTTATGTATTCAGTTGTTACACTTTATACCTAGTTTTTGTTAAGAGTTTTATTCTTTACACTATTTATGCACCTACCTTTAATCTATGCATCACCGTGAGGTTGACAGTTAGTTGACAGTTGCCTCAGCCATTATATCCGCCTTTATACAGATTGTGTAAAAAATCTAATAAATCTATGTAATTATTAGGCTAATAAATATATATGTACGTAGCAAATGAATGTGTTTACTTGAACAGAATCCCTATCTGCTCCCGCATCTTCCATAAGTGAACTATTCGTTTGAGTTTAGTTGGTTTAGTTTCGTGGCCGAACCCGACGCTAAGTATTCCTGATGAAACTAAATTCTTTAGTACGTGTCCGTGCAATGGTCCATGGACGTCAATAAATAAGCGAATTCACGGTTAATATTTTAACTCTTGAACTATAGGTTTAGTAAGTATGTATAAGAGATATTGTGGCGAAGCGTGAAATTATATTTTAGATTTTTATCGACTATTTTATTTAATTGATTAATTTGGTAATAAAACATTGTAATTACGCACATAGCTTCGAAAAGATAAAGGTATATGCCTGGGCTTCGAAGTCATGAGCGCCGAGATTCTAAACCGACTATGTCTCTAGGCCTTTAGGATTTTCAACAACTTGAATAAAACCAGAGAAAAAAAGGATAAATGCAAGATTTAAAAGATATTATATTTTCGGCAGATTTGTGCAAAACGATGCCTTTACTTTTATCTGCTACTTTACGCTAGTCCAGGGGTTCCCAAACTTATTTACACTATGACGCCCTACGGAATTATTATTTTTCTTGCGACGCACCCCAAAATCGTCAAAACTACCTACTTTACTGGAAATAAAAACAGCAGTAGTTTGCGTAATATGAGGTTATCAGAAAAATACGCACAGCGAATGTTTGCCGATCGCCTCGCGACGCCCCTCGGATGTTGCCGCGACGCACAGTTTGGGAAGCCCTGCGCTAGTCATTTTTACTCGAGCATGTTATTTATACGTTAAATTACACTGAAGATTTCAATATCCTTTTATTTTAGAATCGGACCAGAACTCGTGCTAGTAGGAGTAATATATTGGTTTCACGATATTTATGGCATTTCAAAACATCGAGATTCAGATATCAATAATTCGTTCGACGCACTGGTGCTTTATTGACAACTAGCTTTTGCCCGCGACTCCGTCCGCGTAGACTACAGGGTTAAGTTCAGTAGGAAAATAAGCTGTAGTCTATTTTACTTCTCAGAGTCCTATTTATGTACATACCAAAAATCATACAATTCGGTCAAATTGTTTAAGGGGGTAGATGCACTCAGAAGCGTAAAAAAGGCCTATTTAAAAAAATTTTTTTTTTACAGTAATTAAGTTTATTTTACAAAATAAATTATACAGAGTTTTTATACAATGCTTTAACTTAACATTTATGAAAAAAAAAAAAAAAAATACATATTATTTATTAAAATATCGCCATATCGGTTGGATCCTCTCCCGCGAGTAGTACTTCGCGGTGACCATCACAACAGCCTTCTGGATCATCTGAATTCGAAAAACCAAGGTGAAACCTTTAGTTTAATAATAAATCCAGTCTTTAATCGAAGCTTTTTTTTTTTTTTTGAAAATTTACAAAATGGTGGCATTCGAAACTTTGGACTCTGATTTTCGATAAAATGTTAAAAGTTAATTGTTTAAAAAATATAGTAATTGTTAACAAAAATCAATATCCTTCGATTAAAGACTAGTTCTTAATGCCAAAAAGATAATATTAAAATTTCATCAATATCCACCCAATGGTTTTCGAGTTAAATTGGGCACCGAATGGAAAAACACAGTTTTGATAAAAACGCGTTTAAAGTTTTTTAAAAGTAGATCTTGTTTAATTTTGGTGTTAAGTATCTAATTAAATAGAAAAAGTTAAATTTTGCGTAATTTTATCTGTAAAATCCGAATATCACATTTTTTTGCTGATAATTTGAACATTTAATTGTTTATAGCTAATTGTTTAAATAATTTCTTTGAAAAATTTCATTTTTTTAAATTGATTTTTTATTTTCGTATGTTTTAAGAATTTTTGAAGCGAAAGTATTCTTTACAAAATTTTTTTTTTCTTTTGACAGTACGCGATTTACGAACACCATTAGACTTTCGAAGTTCTCTTGAACCTTTCGCACGATCCATGATAAAATTTTCAAAACAATTTTCACAAATCAAAAAACACGTGTATCGACTACTCACTTCCAATGTCGAGTGTAAAATGAAATTTAACCAAAAATTTTCCAACTTATACTTGAAATTATTCTATTCATACAAAATAATAGGCGTGACAAAACCGGGCGCTTGCAGCTGCCGTCCGCTACCTGCTCTATTCACAACCGAGAGGTTGAATGTTGCTTCAGTAATTACTAAATATCTTGAAAACTATTCATCGGATTGACTTGAAATTTTCAGACAATATTCTTGAAACATCATACTTTAAGAAAATGAAAAAAAAAAAAATCGATTTTTCAAAAATTCTAAGTGCATCTACCCCCTTAAACGTGAAACCATAACGCGTCGGTCGGCGCCTTGTGCATCATTATTGCGCGCTTGATCAATATTTTAAAACTGCAATATCTTCTAAGACACTCAGTGAAATCAAATGATGTAAAGGAAAATTTTATTTAATATTAAATACTTGTAATGAATAACGTATTTATTTGCATAAGGATTAATATCATATTAATAAAGACACCTTCACAAATAAAACTTTATTTTAAAATTTTTTTAGAACTTTTAAAGAGGACCAATTCTCTCATACAATATTTTAGCGAAACTTTAACCGTTTCTGCAGCGCACACAGCGGAAGCTCACAAAAAGGAAAAAATATCCCCGATTTTGAAACATTCTTTATTGCTGCTCCGCTCATATTGGTCTTAGCGTGATGTTACGTAGCCTATAGCCTTTCTCAATAAATGTGCTATCTCACAGTAAAACAATTTTTCAAATCGGATCAGTAGTTCCTGAGATCCTAGCGTTCAAACAAACAAACAAACTCTTCAGCTTTATAATATTAGTATAGATTCCTTTAACATCTTCTATGCAAAGATTTTTTTATTTAAATACTTGTGTGATATCTTAAAATGCTTTTAATGAATATTACAATCCTGTTACAATTGCTTGTTACACCGCCAGAGTTAGTAGGTGCTCGAGCCGTAGTTGCCACCACTCAGAGCAAGACTTTAGTACGTGTGGCCCGCGCTTTGGATGATGTGGAGCCTACACTGGCGATGAATATGGACGATGAAGACTCTTTGGGCAGTTTCGAAGTGCCCACAACTTGCAGATCACTGAATGGCTATCTTACTACTTGTCAGATAATGAAGTTGGCAGACCTGCGGCAGGCGATGAAACTCCAAGAGAGAATCAGTACGGTGGGACTTTACCACGGCGACATTTCTGCCAATCGGGAAGACCTCCTACCGTAGGTCAATAATTGCTATTTACACGTAGATTGTAAACAATTTTCGTGGAGATGATATACCTACATATTTTGAATCTAAAATACTTTTAAATTTTATGTGCTACAACTTACAAGCATGTCGTTTTGGTTTATGTAATTACTAGCTTTTGCCCGCGACTCCGTCCGCGTAGACTACAGGGTTGAGTTCAGAAAGAAAATAAGTTGTAGTCTATTTACTCCTCAGAGTCCTATTTATGTCCATGCCAAAAGTCATACAAATCGGTGAAATTGTTTAAACGTGAAACCGTAACGCGCCGGTCCGCGCCTTGTGCATAATTATTGCGCGCTTGATAATTATTTTGAAACTGCGATATCTTCTAAGATACTCATTGAAATCAAATGATGTAAAGGACAAATTTATTTTATATTAAATACTTGTAATGAATAACGTATTTATTTGGATAAGGATTAATATAATCTTTATATAAACATCTTCACAGACAATGCTTCATTTTAGAACAAATTTGGTTAGCATAAAAGAGGTTATAGTGAACCAACTCTAAAAGTTAGACATATGCTATCGCGGACTTTTTTGTAGGCATTATCAAGCTCTATAACTTTTCTCTAGGACTCAACTATATATCTCCCATGGGAAGGCAGCGTTTGCAAAAAACGATTTTGTTCGACCGTTTTTTCTCCGACTTACTTCGCAAATCAAGCCACAACGAAAAAGTCTTATCATTTTTCGGAGTAATATATAGCCTATGTCCGTTCTCAGGGTCTAAAGATTGTCTGTGCCAAATTTCATCAAAATCCGTTCAGCCGTTTAGGCGTGAAAGAGTAACAGACAGACAGACAGACAGACAGACAGACAGAGTTACTTTCGCATTTATAATATTAGTATGGATTTTAGTATGGATAACAATTAAAAAAGTTAATGAAGTATTTTTTTTAATTATTTGTTTTTTTATTAAGTAGCAATGAGCTCAAGGTTTAAGTGGGAGTTCGAAGTCTCAGCGGTCGCACGTATAGTATTTCAAGCCCCCGCGACTGTTGGTGGCAATCTCTCGCACCCAGCCGTCATTACTTCGATGGTCGGAAGTCCGAGTTAATGACGACCGATGCTCTCTTTCTGCGATCAAATTATGTCGCAAAAGGAGAGGGCGGAGTGGGATTTTGAAAGAAGTGATTTTTTTCCTCGGAGACGTCAAAGAAGGAGGCGCCAGGTAAACAAAGACAATTAGACCTAGCGCTCTGCCTTGTGACCAGAGGGCATTCAGAATCCAACCGCGGTAAAAAATCTAGACACAATTATAGTTTATTAGCTGTTGCCTGCGACTTCGTCAGCGTAGACTACAGGGTTGAGTTCAGATAGAAAATAAGTTATAGTCTATTTTACTTCCCAGAGTCCTATTTATGCCATACCAAAAATCATTCAAATTGGTTTGGTAGATCCAGAAATACCCATTCCCACGGAAATTCTACATTTTCTGGTATAGAAAGTATCCTACGTTACTTCCTCGGTTCCTATTTATCTCCATACCAAAAATCATTTTAACCCTTATTGTAACAAGATTGATATTTGGAAAAATACACAAAAAAATATATGAGTAACTTCTTTAGGTTATAAAAACCATCAAAAAAATAAATTAAAAAATCGTGATATGAAAATTTCGTAAAAACAATGTACACGTGATCATCGCATTTTAAGGAATAATGTATATTATGCTATACATTGCTATATTTAGAGAGAGTTGGTATGTTACTGGTAGAGTTTAAAATATATGTCGCCGGGTAGGCGACGAGCAATATCGGCGGGTAGACGACAGCAATATCGGCGGGTAGGCGACAAACAAATTGACAACACTGCACAGCACAGCTTTTCCCCCACCGGCTGAAGCTATTATAAAACGGCGTGCACTACGATGGCTCGCGAGAGTCTCCAGTCTACGCGCGGACAGTAAACATCCAATTTACTGGGAAATAACAAGGAGTTATGATTGAAGTTGATTCTTTGAGTTACTTCTCATAACGTCCTCCCATAATAGTGATTTCACTGCTGTTCCGAGCAACATAGGGCTGCGTACCTCTTTAGTTATATCATTTGATCATAATCATAAAGAGTTATTGTAAAATCAATCAGTGTAAAGTCAGTCTAATTGTAATACTATCTTTATAGTGCTTCTTATCTTATTTCTTTAAGGAGTTATTGTAAGACCAACCTGTGTGATGTCCGTCTTATTGTAATACTGTCTCTATAGTGCTTCTTATCTTATTTATTGTAAAGAAATAATAATTGTGAGAATCTATTGTAATAAAGTGCAACTAATTAAATATTGTGTTACGCTGAGGGAGTTTCTTGCCGCTTCTTCTTCACAGCAAGGACACATTGTGAAGCGGCACTAGATTGAGTTTTATAATATATTGAGTTGCACATTTAATGATTGTGTTATTTCCTGTAATGTCCTCCGTACTCCTTGAGTCAAATATAATTTACAATTAGTCAAACTAGCCTACCCGCCATCTTTCTATCCATCTATATCTATCTATATATCTCTCTATCTTCATTATCACTCTTACTCTCCGACATATATAAAAAAATGATTAAATAAATCTTTGTTGAATATTTTTTTTACAAAATAATCGTAATATAAAGAGTCAGAGACTCTATTTCGTGCGGTGGTACTCCAAAAAACAGTTTCGATTCTTGAAATAACAAAGATGAACGTTACATTTTCTGCAAATCGTACTGGTCTGGTCAGCTTTCCAGTACTTGTATTTCTGATATCCGGTGGACCTTGTTTCACTAGGCGGCTGAAGATTTTCATACCTAAAATCTTTTAGATGATCCTTCTTTCAGGTGACCAATCAGATGGTATATTTTCCAAATATGAGATGAACTCAGTGATTTAGTTTTTAGCCAGAACTTTCCGGCCAAGAACTGTCTGCGTATATCAAGAGGAGGAAGAGCTGGTTCAGATTCCATTGTATGGATAGGCGTGGATTTTATAAATCCGCCTATGACCCTCATGCATTGATTTTGAATTTTGTTTAGTTTATATAAATGAGATTTACAACTATTATCATAAAGGAAGCTACCATAATCTAAACGACTGCGAATTATTGAAATATAAAGCCGTCTAAGGTGTTTCGGATGGACTCTCCAGCCAGGACCCGATAAAACTTTAAATATATTCATAAACTTAGACACTCTTTGGCAAATTTCATTTATGTGTTGAGTCCATCTTAAATTACGATCCAACCACATCCCTAAATATTTACAGTGATCAACTATTTCTAAAGGAGAAGAATAAATATGAAGCTTAACTACAGAATTAAGAGTCTTTCTAGATCTTGAGAATATACACACCTTGCTTTTAATAGGTGAAAGGTCTAAACCTAGATGTGTGAGTAATTTAGTTAAATTATTTAAGGCCGATTGAAGTTCTTTACAAATATTAATATTTTGAGCCGTGTCAAAAATAACAAAATCATCTGCATATTGAGAAATGCATATACGTTGACTGATCCTTTTACATATATTAATGGTAATAACATTGAATAGCAAAGGGGATAAAGGATCACCTTGAGCTAGTCCCAATCCAGTTCTTCTGCGTATATTTATATCATGGTTTTGTATAATCAAATGTCTTTCATGTAAAAAATTATATATATATATATATATATATTGACAAAACTTAACACCAACACCTAGCTGATCCAATTTTTTAACTAATACCGGAATGTCTACATTATTGTATGCATTGTTTATGTCCACGAAACAACAAATTGTATGGAGGTTATTTGAGAATCCAGACTGAATGTTTGATACTAAATAGCTTAAATTTTCTAAACATGATCTTGACTTTCTAAAACCTAATGTGTACTCTGAAAACATATTATTTTTCTCGACATACCATTCTAAACGTTTATTAATAATTGAGTGGAATATTTTGCAAATGCACGACATCAATGAAATGGGTCTTAACGAGTGAGCGTCATGTTTGGGTATAGGTATTATAAGAATTTGCCGCCATTGCTGGGGTATAAATCCAGTATTTAAGATTTGATTATACAACCATAATAATATATTCATTCCACTATCCGGTAAATTTTTACATCATCGAGAAAGAGATTAAATCGCACGCAGGTGCGGTGTCTGAAGATTTCAAACTTTTAATCAGTTCTTGTTTTGAAATTGGTGTCTCAAATAAGGGTTAGAAGAACTGAATATGGGACATTTATTGGTAACATACATTGGGGCAAGGCTATTCAAAAGATTTTCACAACAAGCACTATCCAAATAAGGTGTTTGGAATTTTAATCCTTTGAGCCATTTCATCCGCTGCCACATATCACTGGAGGAGGTAACATTATCTATCCCGGAACAGAAACTTTGTCATGATTCTCTTTTAGCTTTGCGGAAGAGCCTTTGGGTGTCTGCAATCTCTTTTTGTAAAATTATTAAATTAGCTGGGGTTGAATTACGCCTAAATACACCAAGAGCTTTTATTCGTTTAGCTACTGCTTTAGACAGGTCTGAATTCCAGTAGGATTTAGGAATAAATTTGCTCAATGGATTTTGATTGATTTTAATGTAAGGGATATATTTGTCAGCAGAATCATTAATCTCGGCTTCAAAATTTCTGTAAGTTGTTTCAAGATTATCTTCAGTGTATAAAAAGTGAGAAAATTTTTCACTTAAACACTGTGTGTATAAAGCCCAGTTGGCCTTTTTAAAATTTCTTTTTTTTTTAAAGGATTAACAAAAAATTTGGTAGAGGAAGTTATTTTGATTATAAGATGGTCGCTCCCTAGCGTCTCATTCGTTACATTCCAATTATATTTTATTGCAATATCTGATGTACATATCGATAAATCAGGAGAGGATTTTTGCAGAACACCATTTGCCATTTTAATTCGAGTGGGGTCACCATTATTCAATGTAATTAAATTGCAGCTCATCAGAGAATCAAATATTTGACTTCCTCTTGAATCAGATTTAAGTGACCAGGTACTATTACCATTTAGGTCACCTAGAATCAACGTCTTTGAGTCTGCTAAGCCAAAAATAAAATACCAATCATCTTGGGTAGTTCTTACTACTGGGGGACAATATACACATATGACTTTATTTAAATTAATATAATTAAAAAGCTTTACCTGAATAATCTCAATTCCTGAGTTGCGACTCTGAATAGGTATAATTTGTGTTTTAAGAGATACGTGAGATAAAATAGCGACTCCACCATATCCATCCTCCCTATCTTTTCGGTAAATATTATACCCACTTACTCTAAAATCTTGAATATTGAGCCAAGTCTCTGTTAAAGCTGCTATATGTATTTTTTCAATGTTTAAAAAAAATTCAAACAATAAATACTTATTCTTGATACTTTGAGAATTCCATTGTATTATGTTAATATTATTATTTTTGCTGTTATGTTCCATTATGAGTACTGAAAAATGATTTAAGGAACGGTAATTCTGATATATATTTAATTATCGAAGATGTGATCCATTCAGTAGATATCTTCCAGATATTTTTTAATATTTCAAGTATGGGTGTTGACTCTTTTCTCTCAGCTATAACTTTCAAATTTTCTTAATTAGATTAAAGCTATTATCTTCTCTATCTTTACTAGTGGATTGTGTTGAGTTTTTATTAGGTAAATTTTCATTTTTCTGTAACTCTGTTTCTGAATCCGAGCAGTAGCACTCCCAATCAAAAGCCACATTATCGTTAACCTGTGTTCTATGCTTCTTTTTGCCTTTTCTCTTATTTCTGGTAACAGACATTAAATTATCATCCTTGGCTAAATTTTCTTTCGATTTTTCCATACTTATCAGTGTAGCTTCTGCAGATGCATGTGGAGGTGTTCTAAATTTAATTGGTGACAAATTAAAATGGATAGAAGATTCTCTGTTATCTAACGCTGTTGGCGATTTCGAGTCTTCACGTACTGGTGTTGAGGCTGGAACATACATTGTCATCGCTTTTCTATAGGTGTAGTTAAATTCAGACATCATTTCCCGAATTCTTTTTTCTTTTAAGTAGATAGGGCATTCTTTATTTAATGCAGTGTGACTTCCTCCACCTTACCTTGGTTGATGGACATGTCTTTTTAGAGTGTCCAAATTTCCAACACCTTGAGCATTGGGTTACTGGAAAAGTATAAGGGTCAACTTTAACTCGGATGCCATGTAGATATATATGCGGAGGTATAAGTGACCCTTTAAAACAGAGCCTTACTGATTCACTTTCTATCCAACCAGAACTATATTGATTTCTTCTATTAAGACGCTTCAAAGAAATAAGTTCAGTTTGACAAGTAATACTTTCAAAAAGTTCATCATCAGAACAATCTAATTCCACGTTTCTGATTACTCCATATGATACGCCGACTTCTGACGTGCGTTGTATAATCCATCCTTTATCAGTAATCTCCTTGCAAGTAATTAATTCATCTAAACTTGATTCTTTGTCAAAGTCCATTAGAATTTTAAATGAATTTAAGTACTTAATTTTCAAAATCCGGTTATACAGTGCAATATTAAGTGCTTTAAGAAATTTCGCCATGGCAAATTGTTTCGGTAAGGCTTCTTTAGATGACAAGCTTATTTGTATTTTTTCTTCAAATCGTGATCGTGATACTAAAGTCCAATCCTCATTTGTATCTCCTTCTCTCGGTCGTTTATTTCCCGTTTTGTTTAAATCAACGTCCATATTTAATGGCATTTGTGTATAGTCCACTTGTTGAGTTGTAAGTTCCTCCATATTGTATTAATTATAGTCTTTATTGTTTAGTCGCTTATCTACTCCGTGCGCGCAGGTAGTAGATCGACCGACCCACGCGCACATATTCAAGCGATAACAAAAAACAAGATAATTGCACAAATAGACACAGTCAAACACACGTGTTACTCGCACCGCTTCGTTCTCAACACTATTGATATTAATCCTTATCCAAATAAATACGTTATTCATTACAAGTATTTAATTTCAAATAAACTTGCCCTTTACATCATTTGATTTCACTGAGTATCTTAGAAGATATTGCAGTTTTAAAATATTGATCAAGCGCGCAATAACGATACAGAAGGCGCCGATCGACGCGTTACGGTTTCACGTTTGAACAACTTTTTTTTTTTTTTTTTTTTTTTTTTTTTTTTTTTTTTTTTTTTTTTTTTTTTTTATCACGAGAGGAAAGCGCCTTAAGCTCCCCTGTTCGGTACCTCGGGGGAGGCCGTAAGGGGTATGTCGGGGTCACTGGCTACGCCAGCATACCGACTAAAACCTCTCGGTGACCATCACGCGCATTTAGGGCGGTTTTGCGGCATCTCAGGGCCAGAAGTGCCCTAAATGGTCCGCTGCCGCCCAGCGCACCGTCCAATTATGGACCCCTCCAAATTGGGAGGGCTTGGTATGCCCTCCACTTAATCTATTCGGACGTTCGCCTTTCGTGAACGTCCGCGACAGTTAAGAGGTCACGTCCTCTGCCGCCAATCTCGGGGTTGCTATGATAGGGTACCGCCCCCGCAGTACGCCCAGCCACCCCAGTTTCCCCTGTTAGTCGCCTCTTACGACAGGTAGGGGATACCGTGGCGGAATTCTTACACCCCCAATCCACAGGGCGGGGACGCCAGATCAGCCGAACTCGGTCACCCGGCGTCTCCTTCTTTGCTGGCGGCGGCGGGTAAGATCGTTCTGCTCACGAACCCGTCCCGCGCTCTCCTTTTGAGACATTACAGTCTCACAAAAGGAGAGCATCGCCTGCCATGACCTCTGACTCTCAACCATGGAAGGAATCACGGCCGAGAGCGAGAGGTCCGCTCCGACGGCTGCACGGAGTGCGCTTCGCTCCTCGTCCCAGGCTGAACAATCCGATAGAGTGTGTTGGGCCGTGTCCTCCGGACAGTTGTCACAGTGGTGACACACGGCGGACTCTTCTCTTTTGGCCACCCGCCACAGGAACCAGCCAAAACAACCATGTCCCGATAGAACCTGTGACAGGCGGTATGTCATCACGCCGTGGCGCCTGTCCAACCATTGGTTGAGGACAGGGCGCACTGCCGCGACGGTCCATACCCCAGCACTCGGACTGATCAGCCTGGAACGCCACTCCTCCACGGCGGCCAAACGTAAGGAGGCCCTTTTGGCCTCTAGCTCTCTTGGGGCCGGTCGCTCCCCTCGTCGAGACGCCTCCTCTCGCCAGTGGTAAACTGAGGAGAGGGCCCTGGCGTCAAGATCCCAGGGAAGGCAACCGGCCAATACGCAGGCCGCCTCATGGGAGATTGTGCGATAGCCCCTGATCATGCGCTGCGCAACTACCCGCTGCGGTTGCCGCAGAAGGGTCACGCAGCGCTTTTTCAGGGACTCGGCCCAAACGGGGCACCCGTACAGGGCCATTGATCGCACAACTCCCGCGAACAATCTTCGGCAAGGGACGCCGGGACCTTCGAGATTAGGCAGCAGAGTAGACAAGGCACCTGCTGCCCTAATCAATTTCGGCTTTAGTCTTCCAAAATGGGCGCAGAAATTCCACCGGCTGTCTAGTACGACACCAAGATATTTCATCGTGGAGCCGATGGGGATTTCCACGCCCTCCACCGTCAGACTGGCCCCTGCAGGCGGCTTCTTTCGAGGCCCGTGGAAGCAAATAGCCTCGGACTTCTGAAGAGCCACCGCGAGGCCGAGCCGCCGAATCCTCCTCACCACGTGGCTAGTGCCTAATGTGGCAAGGTTGACGGCCTCTGGAAAGGTCCCGGCACATGCTGTCACCAGCGTATCGTCGGCGTAACAAACTACGCCGACGCCCCGGAGATTGGCACCACGGAGCACCCAGTCGTACCCGATGTTCCACAGGAGGGGTCCTAGGACCGACCCCTGTGGGACACCGCACGACATTGCTCTACGGTGCCACCCATCGGCGCCCGGATACACAACGTCCCTGTTGGAAAGGTATGAGTGCACCAGGCGCCGGAGATAGGGTGGCACCACGTGGTACCGAAGAGCTTCATTTATACAGGGCCAGGGCAATATATTAAAAGCGTTGGCGATGTCGAGTGACACCGCCACCACGCATTTGCCCTGGGCTACTGCCTCCTCCGCGTGCGTCTTCACTCGCAGAATTGCCGTCACAGTTGATCGGCCTTTCCGAAACCCATATTGGCACGATGCCAGGTCCGGACCGACCCTCTCCAGATGCTCGACGAGGCGCGCATGAATGATACGCTCAAAGAGCTTGGCGACCTCGTCAAGCAGCACTATGGGCCGGTAGGCCGATGGTGACTCTGCGGGACGCTCATTCTTTCTCAGCAGGACCATCTTTCCAGTCTTCCAACGCGACGGGAAGATGCCCTGCTCAAGACACGCGGAGAAGAGACTGCGGAGCCTCTCACCTAGGTACTCGGCGACTTGAACCCACACACGTCCTGGGATGCCGTCGAGTCCCGGGGCGGTGTTCTTTCTCCGCAGCCGCAGTACTGCTGCCTGAAGCTCCTCAGGCGTAACGCCTGGAATTGGTATCTCCGAGGTCTCCCCTGCCGAACTCGTCGGTGATGCCATCAACAATCCGTTTCCCACTGACCACGGACGTGGTGGCATCGGTGGAGGAGTGAAATCTCGGGTGGCTGGAAAGAGGGCGGTGACCACTTCACTCAGGAGCTCCGGTCGGAGACTTTGAGTGAGAGGGGGCGCCGGTGGGCGCAATTTGTTAAATGCTAACCGGTATGGCCGCCCCCAAGGATCACGATCCAGAGTCCCGATGAACTCCTTGCGTGCAGCGACTTTTGCCCTCAGTATTGCCACCCGTAGCGCCTTTTTGGCTTGTTTAAAGAGGCCATGAAGCACCCGCTCCGCATCCGCATGACCCTCCGGGCGAGCTCGCCTGCGACGGTGTCTGGATAGCCGGCGGCGCGCCATCATGCAGACATCTCGTAATTGAGAAAGCTCCGCCGACCACCAGTATACCTGTCGTTGCAAAGGAAGGTGGCGAGCCCGGGGCATAGCTGCGTCGCAGATTTGCGTCAAAGCTGCCCCGAACCATTCCACTTCTTCTTCAACTGGCACCGGCGAGTTTGGCACGGGAAGCCATGCCTGGACCCGGGCAGCCAGCTCCAGGGCCTCCTTATCAAGCCGTTTCACTGCCCATCGCGGGCTGTCCCCAATCAAGGTATCCGTTCTTACGCCCGGCTGGAGAACGCGAGACGCGGAGACATCAAACCTGATGTAACGATGGTCTGACATAGTCTCCGCGCTCACTAAAACTCTCCAGCCCCGAACACGGCTGGCGACGGCTGGGCTCGCAAAGGAGACGTCGACAATCGAGCCGCCATTATGCCTTACACACGTATTCACAGAACCTCGATTGAGAACACAGAGACCATGCGAAATCGCCCATTCCTCCAGGACCCGGCCCCGTGCGTTCGCCACCGACGATCCCCAGGCCGAGGACTTGGCATTGAAATCGCCGGCGACAACCACAGGGCAGGGTTGGCATTCTTCCACCAGGGCCCCTAGTCGTACGAGAAAAGCCTCGAAATCGACCAGGGGTCTGTTGGGGGAAAAATATACACCCACTATCCACACGTCCCCCAACAGAACCGCCACGCTTCCCCGGTCCTTCGCTACTTTTTCGAAGGGTGGGGAGCCAGCGGTCCCCCGGGTAGTAACGGCCACCGAACCATCAATGTCCCCAGCCCAGTTGCTTCTGAGAGGAACGAAATACGGCTCGGCGACCACTGCCACGTTCACCAACCACTGCGCCATGCTCTGGAATAGCAAATCTTGAGCTGCAGCGCAGTGGTTGAGGTTCGCCTGGAGGATCTTTATATCCATTATTGGGCGATTTCCATAACCTCCGTCTCAGCCTGCGATGGGCGGACGGGCTGCGACTGAGCCGGAGCTTCAGTGGCAGTCCTTCCCCGTCCGTTGAGACGCTGCCGCCGATAGCGGCGTGCGCCTTGGGAGAAAGCAACACATGCTTTACTCCCAATATTATGCCCCGTTGGCTTGCCACTGGCTGCGCACACTGCGCAGTGTGGAGCCGCGGAACATTCCCGCGCCAGATGACCAGCTTGACCGCAGCGGTAGCAGATCCCGCTACGGTCTACTTGGGACGTGCAGCGCTCTCGCACATGCCCCAACTCGAGACAGCGGAAGCAGCGTAAAGGTCTCGGCTCTAGCACGTTAACCCGAGCCGCTAACCACCCTACTAACACTCGTCCCGTTCTGGCCACTATCGCTACCGCTTTAATGGGTGCTCGCACCCATGCAACTCCCAAGCCCGATCTATCCGGGCGGACCTCGCCAACCTTGACTTGATCCGCCGTACAACCGGTAGCTTGGACGAAGGCTGCTGCGACCTTTTCCGCATCGACAGATTCGTCCAAGCCGGTTAGTCGCAGTTCCGCCGTCTTGACGGGTCGGGATATTCGGACGTCTCCCGACTCGCAGAACACCTCCCTCAATTTATTTGCGAGGGAGTCAGCCCTCGCCTCGCTCTCGGGCCCTGATATTTCTATCATGGTTGCACCAGTAGCCGCCTTTCTCCAATTAATAATGGAGATTCCTAGATCACCGAGACACACCCGTTCCTGTGCCTCGGCGATAAGGCGACTATAGGTATAACCCCTTTCAATGGCTGCAGCCGTCAACGCTAAGATAACAGCTGCAGAACTTGGTGCGCGTAATGCGCGCCGCGATTTTTTGTTGCTTTTTGCATCTTCATGTTTTGCTGCGATTTGGCGCCGCTTTTTCTTCTTACCCCCGACCACCACATTCCACGCCCTGGACATATCGGTGGGAGCCGGAGGTAAAGACCGAGGCAGTCTCGCAGGTGGCTGAGGAACTTTCATCTTCTCCTTTTGACTAGCTTGAGACTTTTTAAGCGGGCCACCCGCCTTCTTTTTCTTGGACCGCATGGGTCCAAGTGAGTCAGCAACCGTTTTTGGTGCTGACGACTTTCGCTCAGCTGCGAGCGGTGGACGAAGTCGCTCTGGAGGCAGCCGACTCTCAAAGGAGTCCCGCATTGCGGTCATCATATTGATGAGTCTGGCCTCACTAGTCCTCGCATCTTCCCTTAACGTAGCAATTTCGGTCTTCATATCAGCCACCGCTTTGAGAAGATCCGCAATCACAGAAGAGTGCTCCACACTACCAGCAGACAACTGTGAAGTTACCGCCTCGGTTTGTGCAACACCTACAGAGGCCGGAGTGTCTTGCTTTTGTTGGCGCAAGTTTCCGGCGCTTCTTGCCGACAATCGGCGCGACATACTCCTTGTCAGCACTGTGCTGTTGCTCGCAACAGGCTCGCCGTCATCGTCACTTGATGGCGAATATCGCGAAAGCGAACTCGCGCTGTCCCGTGACGAGAACTTTTTTTTTTTTTTTTTTTTTTTTAAACGCCTTAGCAGGCAGACGAGCAGACGGCCCGCCTGATGGGAAGCGGTCACCGCCGCTCATGGACTTGGCAATGCCAGGGGCACAGCCACGCCGCTGCCTACCGTGAGGAGAATACTCTTCTTAAGCCTCGTTTGAAGAAGGCCATGTCATAGCGCTCGGGGAACACCGAGGCAGGGAGTTCATTCCAGAGCTTGCACGTACGTGGTAAAAATGACCTCTGGAAACGCACCGTACGCGTACGGTACGTCTCCAGGTGATATGGATGAACTCCACTGCGGTGACGGGTGGTGCGATGGTAGAACGGCGATGCCGGTACCAACCCGAACAGTTCCTCGGAGCATTCCCCATGGAACAGCCGGTAGAACACACAAAGAGACCCAAAGTCTCTCCGCAGCCCTAACGGCTGTAGTTTCTCCGTGAGATTGGGATCATCGATGATGCGAACGGCCCGTCGCTGTAAGGAGTCAAGTGGGTCGAGCTGGTATTTTGGGGCACCTGCCCAGAGATGCGAGCAGTACTCCACGTGGGGCCGGATTTGCGCCTTGTAGAGCGACAATCTGTGACCCGACGTGAAGTACCGCTTGGCTCTGTTCAGGATACCCAACTTTTTACTCGCCAATTTGGCTTTGTCCTCCAAATGACTCCTAAACTGGACTAAGCTCGAAATTTCGACGCCGAGGATCCCAATACTCTCGGAGATCTGGAGAGATACTCCTTGGAACTGTGGCGCTATGACGAATGGATCCTTCTTCGCAGTGAACGCGCAAACTTGTGTCTTCGTAGGGTTGAATTGAACTAGGTTCTTTTCTCCCCATTCGAGAGCCCGCCCCAGAGAGCTCTCGACTTCAGACACAAGTTGTGACCGTCTTTCCCCAACGGTACTCCGAGGGACATTCTGTTGGCCGATGTATCGCGCGTCACTCGTACTATCATCTGCATAGCAATGCATGCTTTCGATAGAAAGCATGTCATTGATATGCAGGATGAAGAGTGTCGGCGATAGCACCGAACCTTGAGGAACGCCAGCATTAATGGTCATGGTCTCGGAGCAACAGCCGTCAACGACGACCTGGATGCTCCGACCATCCAAAAAGCTGGCGATCCACTTGCAGAGTCCCTCGGGGATCCCGTATGCTGGAAGCTTCGCCAGAAGGGCGCCGTGCCACACTCGGTCGAACGCCTTCGCAATGTCGAGGCCGACGGCAATAGCCTCACCCCCGCTCTCCAAGGTCTCCGCCCAGCGGTGCGTAAGGTACACGAGAAGATCGCCAGTTGATCGACCATGTCGAAAGCCATATTGGCGGTCGTTGATCAGCTGGCGATCCTCAAGGTATCTCAGGATCTGAGTGTTAATTACTCGTTCCATGACCTTGGAGAGAAGGGATGTGACCGCTATCGGCCTATAGTTGGAAGGGTCCGACCGGTCACCCTTTTTAGGGATTGGGTGGACACGTGCGACCTTCCAAGAAGCTGGGACCCTGTTGGTTTTGTAGGAAAGGCGGTACAGGCGCGTTAGCACGGGGGTCAACTCAGGGGCGCACGTCTTAAGAACCACCGCGGGGATGCAATCCGGCCCACTCGACTTTCGGATGTCGAGAAGCCCGAGCTCCCGTCTGACGACACGATGATTGAATCTAATGTCAGACAGGAAACTCTCACACCTGGGTAAAACTGGTGGAATGGCTCCCCCGTCATCCAGTGTCGAGTTCGAGGCAAAGGATTGGGCCAGGAGATCGGCCTTCTCCTTTGCACTATGGGCCAGACTGTGATCATCCTTACGCAGTGGCGGGAGACTAGGCTGGCAAAAATTACCTTCGACAGCCTTGGCGAGCGACCAGAAAGCTCGACTTCCAGAGGGATAACTTTCGAGTCGCTCGCCAATTCGTCGAACGTGTTCCGCCTTGGCCCTAGCGATAGCCCTCTTGTTGGATCTAGAAGCGGCATTGAATTTTCGCTTCTCCTCCTTCGCGTTAGGATCCCGACGTTTTCGGGCTTCCTGCCATGCCTTAAATGCGGACTGCTTGAGGCGCGCAGCATCGGCACAAACTTGGTTGTACCAAGGTCGGCTGCGGCGCCCCACGGGTATTTTGGAACTGGGGATGAAAACATCCATCCCCAGGATTATGGTATCCCTTACGCAGTCCGCACAGGCGTCAGGATCATCAGAGGAGAAGCAGAGCCGCTTCCATGGGTAGGATGCGTAGAACTCGCGCAGTCCATCCCAATCTGCTGACCTATAACGCCAGACTCTGCGAGTCCCAGTAGCTGAAGGACGACTGGGACGCACAACAGGGGCCCATGAACGGACAAGGCAGTGATCAGATGACCCTAGAGGGGCTTCGATCACCACCCTGTATCCGTCAGGATGAGTAGTCAGCAGAAGATCCAACAGAGAGGGCTCATGGCTCTCAACATCCGGAACACGGGTAGGCTGTGTTACCAGCTGTGAGAAGCCATATGCCAGGGCCAACTCGTAGGCCGACCGACCCGGGAGATCAGTGATCCTGGACCCCAACCACTCTTTGTGGTGGGCGTTGAAGTCACCCAGGACCACCACCTCCGCGGACGGGCACTGCTCGAGAATGCGACTAGTCCCCACTTGGACGTTCTCAAACAGTAGAGAAGACCCCGAATCACTGGCATGGGACCTGTAAAGGCACGCGTATACGCGGGTACGACCCCCGTGGTCTATGCGAAGCCATAATACTGACAGGTCCCGATGCTCGAGGCCCCGAAGGCGGCGACAACAAATATCACCCCTGACGAAGACGCACACCCCGGCTTTACGTACAAAAAACGTTCCCTCCTTTGTGCGAGAATGATGGCGTCTCACCTCTGATCCCGAGTCAGACTCCAGGACGGCCGCCGGCCTCTTCTCGCCGATGCTTCTTGCGGGCAAAACGCCCGACTCCTCCTTCTTCTCTTCCTTACCGTTGGAGTTACCCCCTTCGGTCACCTCCAACTGATCTTTTTTTTTCAATTTATTTTTTCCCATAGAGATCCCACGAGTATGGGGGAAATAAGTGGTCCACCCAGACAGAGCCCCCTGTATCTGGGTAAGCCTAACGTGACCCGCACGGAGGGTCGGCCGGTACTCCGGCGGGGGCCGCACTAGCGACTGAACCTCCCATCAGCCATGCATCCCCTCGCGGTGCGCCGCCGCTTGGGATTCGGGGTAACTTTTTATAGAGGTTTTCTCCCTCGCGGCCCGGGCGGTTAAGCCAAGGCCCTCGCGCCGGCCGAACTGCGAGACATGACCACAGCTTCGACCGGATTACGAGTTCGACGGTGGAAATGGGGTTCGCCCATTCCCTGCTCGGAAGCAAAAGATTGCTGACCGAGCCCGCCGAAGACCCGGGACAGAACCGGGATGGCCCAAAAAAAAAAAAAAAAAAAAAAAAAAAAAAAAAAAAAAAAAAAAAAAAAAAAAAAAAAAAAAAAAAAAATGGGCTCCATCGCGTCAAATGACCGTCCGCCTCGTGTCGGGATTCGGCCGTCGGCACGGGCCGACGTTGCCCAGGGCGCACCGTCCCCGCTAGCATCCGGACTATCAGGGCACACTTGGAGGTATCCCGACCTTGCACCCCACGTTTGAACAACTTGACCGAATTGTATGATTTTTGGTATGGAGATAAATAGGACTCAGAGAAGTAAAATAGACTACAACTTATTTTCCTTCTGAACTAAACCCTGTAGTCTACGCGGACGGAGTCGCGAGCAAAAGCTAGTATAACAATATGTAAGAACAAACATTTAGGCATGTGTATTATATAATAAAAATTCAGATTTAGGGGTACAAACATAGGTCGGGATACCTCCAAGAGAGCCCTGTTAGTCCGGATGCTAGCAGGGACGGTGCGCCCTGGGCAACGTCGGCCCGGGCCGACGGCTAAATCCCGACGCGAGGCGGACGGTCGTCTTGACCGCGCCGCGGTGGTGCCCTTATTTTGGGTCATCCCGGTTCTGTTCCGGGTCTTTGGCGGGCTCGGACAGCAACCTTTTGCTTCCGAGCAGGAAATGGGCGAAACCTATTTCCACCGTCAAACTCGTAATCCGGTCTGTTAGGATGGCTCACCGTGGGTCCTTTTTTAAAAAAAACTACTACTCTTGAACACCAATTAATATATTCTCAAGAACAATGTTTACAATTAGAACGTTAAGTTTGGTCTGCGTTTATACATGCTAAACACCTCTTTTTATACAAATTTATTTATTAGTGTAAGCAAATTTGTCTATACTAGGGATGTCCATAACAGCTCTCCCTTTAAAACGAAGCATTATCCTTTAAGGATAAGCGAAGTTAAATGAAATATATTATATAGTAAAATAAAATAGAAAGATCAATTTTGCTTACACCTTACAATGACATAATATAAGAAAAACCCAAAGACATATTATTATTAATTTTTCTTTTTAACATTAAAAGTTACACAAATTTCTGTTCGATTTATTCAGATCATCCGAATTTTTATTATGATCTGAAGAAGATGTATCTATCATTTCAATAGAATTTGAAACTTTGGAACTATGTTTTACTTTCTTCTTATTGTTACATTGGTTGTAAATATTTATACAACACATAGTATTACTCCCTTTTTTGAAACATTTATAAAGTTTGTATAAAACAAATAAAAATATTAAAACTATTAAAATGTAAGTAAATGTTGAGAAATAGGTAGTATACTTCATTACATGGGATTGATTTTCAATATAATTTAATTGTTGTTCTAAGTTGTCTAATTTATGTGAAGCTAAATTAAAAGAATCTAGGTTTACATTATTCAATGATATGGGAGTTAATTTATGTAACGAGGTATTAATTAATTCATATTTGCAACAATCGTCGTTAGTAATATCAAAATTCACAGATAATGGATTAGGTGAATTTAAAGAAATTGTGGATGATGGACTAAATTGTAAAGTTTGATAATAGGCGTAACAATCATTTTCCAGGTTTGGTAAGCCAGTACCACATATACTATAGTCTTTTACATCATCTTTGCATTTAATAGTTAGTTTATTGGCACTACTTAATACATATATCCATTTATTTCCGTTTAATTTATGCCATATATTTATGTTACCGTATAAAACTTTGGGATCGCAAACATCTGGTAATGACAAAGTAACTTCTGTTAAAAGTTTTGTTCACAAGTAGGGTTGTTAATTGACGATAAAATAGCTGGCAAAGGACAAATTTGATATGAAAACTTTTCAGTTTTACAATTACTTAAGTCATCTAAAAGTGCGTAACTAAGCCTATCGTCACTTATCGCTAGATACATTTTGGAAGGACGAATTAACACAAAAGAATTATAATTATTGACATCATAAGGCGTCGACAATGGAATGTTTTTATATACATTGTATTTAGTTAATGCTATTAAAGGTATCCTTGGAACAAATATAATTTTCTTGTTATAGAAATAAGAAGTAAGTCAGATAAATCTATAATAGAGTGCATGTTGTCTAAAGTTAATGGTAAAGGGAAATCAACATTTCTTTTAATCACATGGCTGTTTGCTGATAATTCTTTAAATTTCATTTAATTTTTGAATTGAGGAATTAAAATGTTTAATTGTGGATTGGACAACATGGATATTATTTTTCATTAATGTGAACATTTCTTTTTCATTTTCTTGGCAAGCAATAATAGCAGAGTCATATTTACGGGCATCCTCAGCATCTAAGGTGCCGAAAAAGAATTTCAAAATTTCACCGCCAAATTCTAAAGATCTTTTAAATCGATTTGGTGGGTTATTAGCAATCAAATGTGAAATTGAATCATACGTCACGAAATTGGATGATAACAATATTTCTAACGGATTTAGTGAATCTTTGCAATCTAAAGTGATAGCCATGTTTTCTGCGTTACTACATAATCGGTTCATATTGAATAACGCTTTTTCGATTTTCTTTAAATATGGTTCAAAAGAGACTATTTCTATATGAGTAATCGCGTTCCAACAGTCATTATAAAAATAAGCCGTCGAAGTCGGGTCAAAGTATATACCAGGACTATGCGTGATTGGAGTGACCGCGCTGTCGGCTAGGCATTGATGTATTAATAATCTGAAAATGATGGTATAATGCATTTGTTAAAAATAAAATTTCAAAAATTATATAATTGGTGTTCTAACTAAGTAAGGTAATGAAGAGTAATAACGTTAATATCTAATTAATTAATTACGACTAAGAAGTAGTAGCAGGTTTAATTTCATTAACATGATTCTTTATATTTTTACGACCTATTTTTAAGGTAACGTTATTGTTCTGCATCTTAATAATTTTATATGGGCCTTTCCAAATTGGTGAAAGAGCTTTCCGAAGTCTGTGGTGGTGTTTTAAGTATACCATGTCACCACTTTTATATTGAACATTTCGAGATTTATGATCATAATACTGTTTTGATCATGTTTTGTTCTCTATTATATTTTTTATAGCTTTCTGTCTACTAAAGCGCATTCGATATTGCAAAGCGCGTATGTATTCATTATATGTGGTATTTTATATTGTTTCATATAATGAAGTAGATATAATAGGTTTATGACCATACAATAATTCATATGGAGTAAATCCAGTAGTACTGTGTGGTGTTGTATTATATGTTAAAATTGCGGTAAATATGTAGCAATGCCAATCATTTTGATTTTCATTAACAAATGACTTTAAATATTCTTTTAATGTGGCATGTGATCTTTCGAGAGCTCCATTCGTCTGAGGGTGATATGGAGTCGTAAAAAGAGATTTAATTTTTAAGATTTCTGTCAGCTGTTTAAATAAGTCTGACGTAAAACATGTACCTAAGTCTGTTAAAATAGTTTTAGGGAATCCAAAATGAGACATAAAATGAACTAGATTTCTGGAAATTTCTTCACTGGTAGGTGAAACCATAGGATAGGCACTTGAAAATTTCGTCAAATCATCTTGTAGAGTCAATATAAATTTAAACTTCTGAAAACCTGCCTCTGGTAGAGGACCAACTATATCTAAAGCTAATCTTTCAAATGGTTTAGTGGATGTAGATATTATCTCCATTGGAGCTTTATTTGATGCTCTCAATGGTTTATTTGACACAACTTACAATTCTTTACGTAAGTTTCGATATCTGAACGCATGTTTTTCCAATAATATGCGGTTTTGATTCTATTAAACATACGTTTTGAACCTGGGTGACCTGCAATAGTGGAGTCGTGATTTTCTTTTAATATATTTTTGACTTCGACTGATGTTGGATAAATAAGTTGATTTTTATAAATATGAATTTTTATCTTAGAATTATGGAAAATATATGCAATCATATTATAAATTTTAGTATAAGAAAGTTTTGAAAAAGCATCAGAAAAATCAGGTAGAGCGAGGTCTTCACCATTTGGAAATTCAGTTAAAATTTCATCTCTTAATCGTACTAGTAAATTATAGGTATCTTTATATTTTGTTTCCTTATAATGATGGACCTTCGTGAAAAGAAAATAGAATATTTTGTTTTTATCTTTAACAACTTTAATAGTGAATGGTTCACGCTCTGAATTTATGATATCATCTGAATTTTCTGATAGTAATAGTATTTCTGTGCAATGGGGTAGAGACTCATCGAAATCTAAAGAAACTGGTAATGCAATCAATTTATGTTTAGAGCTATGAAGACTTTCAACACATTCTTGAATTTCGGTATTCGTATCGTTAGTTTTATTCAAGAATTGTTGCTTAAAGTAATCTTCATATGAGAAATTATTCAAGTTAGAATGTGTCAATGCGTTGACTGGACAACGTGACAATGCGTCCGCGTTTGAATTTATTCGACCAGGTTTATAAACGATTTCGTAGTCATACTCTTCGAGCTTTAAACGCCAACGAATGAGTCGACTGCCTGGGTCTCTTTTCTTTTGAGATTGTTTTTCTTCGTTATTAAGATGAGTACATCGAATTTCATTAAGTACTCTATCTACTCGATTAGATTTAGTTTTAGTCAAAGAGTGAATTTTTTCAAAATTATTTACTGAATTCAAGTCCTTATTATAATCGATAGGTGTTAATTGAACTTTATAATCTTTAATATTTATATCAGAATCGGTTGTATTTAATATACTAATGTTTACCATTTTATTGTTTTTTATTGAAACAATGCTATTCGCAACATAAACACCGTCGCATATAATATGATCCAATATCAAACCTTCGTTGTTATGATAAAGTTCAGGGACGTAATTAGACACAGCGCATTCTATAATCGATTCAGATCGGGCTGGTAATACAAAGGTAATTTGGTTAAAACATATGGGAATTTGATAACCTTCCAATTCTAGGGAATTTTTAGAATAGTGAATATTAATGTTAAAATATTTTATAAAATCAGTACCAATAATACCATCGTATTGTAAATTAATAGAGTCGCTAACTGCATGAAATGTAAAGTTAAAAATTATTTTATTCTTCATAGTCAATTGATATTCAAATTTTAACTTTATTGATCCAAGAGATTCACAATAAGAGTCGTTATCACTAAGACCCTTTAATTTAATAATATCGGAATTGAGCACTGGTTGATTAGGTAAAGTAGAATATTTTATAATTGATATAAAAGAACCAGTATCTATTAAAAAGATAACGGTTTCTCGCTATTATTAACTTTTAAATAAACATATGGAAGTGAAATCTTATTAATGTTATTTATTTCATAAATATTTTGCGAACTCAATTCGAATTGAGGTGCATTTCATAATGCTGAATCGGCACTGCCGATCTCAGGTGTTTTATTAACTTGCACAGGGCCGTACTTGGGTGTGTAAGAATTATTGTAAAAACTATTTTTATGAACTCGCGCATGGCAAGATTTATAAGTTACTGGCGCAGGTGCGGACTTAGTAACGCGATAATTAAAATTATTATTTTTAATAACTTGCGTAGAAACGGACTCAGGGACGCAAGAATTATATTTATTATTTTCATTAATTTGCGCAGAAATAGACTCGGGGACGCAAGATTTATATTTATTTTTTTCAATAACTTGCGCAGAAATGAACTCAGGGACGCAAGAATTATATTAACTCTTTTCTGTAACTCGTGCATTTAAAAACTCAGGGACACGAGATTTATTTTTAACTTTAGTATCAATTTTTCGCGCGGGTACAAAATCAGAGACGCGATATTTAATATTAAAATTTTTCGTGTCGCTCAAATAATAATGTGGTTTCGGCGGACACGTTACCGAAACCCTTACTCGTTTAAATTATTATTATCACTATTCATAACCATATGGACTTTGACACTGTCTGTTACACGTGCCGAAGAATCAGTTTTTGTTTTGCAATATTGCTTATTTTTGTAATTTAAATTGCGGCATTCTGATATCAAATGTCGATGATGTTTACAGTAAACGCAATATTTATTCGAAATTGGAAACTTCCTGTTATTATTGGAATTATGATTTGCGTAATCGTTATGTGTGTTCAATTTATTAGATGTTGTTGGATGTAGAAGGAACATCACCCGTTGCCGGATCGTTAGTCAGTACTGTGGGTCCACTTATCGAGTTAGCTCTTATTTTGTTTATGAACATTCCTTTATGGAATATTTGTTGAGTCAAGTTAGGTTTAGAAGTTGACTTTGAAGTTTCTTTGCTAGAGCGAAATTTGCCCCCCCCGACTCCGAGGGGCTGCCTGAACTCTGTTCTAGAGAACAGGGTTCAGGGAGGGATTCTCCACGGGGCGTGGTACCCTCCTGGGGTAGTCTAATTTTAAATTCCGCCATTTCATGTGTTTTTGTGCTGATCCACAGCTTTGTCTTTTCTGTTAGGGTGAGATCCCTTAGGCCACGTCTTACAGGACTAAAGGCATGCCCATGCCTACTGGTTTTGGTTCGCGCTAGGTATTTGATTTCCCTAGTACCTCCCATATCTGGGGGGTCTTCCCCTATCCACCACCTGGAGACGCGGCCGATGGGAGTCCAGCAACTCCACACGACAGTAAGAAAATAAGTTGTAGTCTATTTTACTTCTCAGAGTCTTATTTATGTCGGATACTAAAAATCATACAATTCGGTCAAATTGTTTAAACGTGACACCGTAACGCGTCAGTCCGCGCCTTGTGCATCATTATTGCGCGCTTGATCAATATTTTAAAACTGCAATATCTTCTAAGATACTCAGTGAAATCAAATGATGTAAAGAGCAATTTTATTTAATATTAAATATTAAATACTTGTAATGAATAACGTATATATTTGGATAAGGATTAATATCATATTAATAAAAACACAGTCACAAATAAAATTTATTTTAAAATAAATTTGGTTAGGATAAAAAACGTTATAGTGAGCCAACCTTAAAGAATAGACATATGCTGTCGCGGACTTTTTTTAGAACTTTTAGTTAGGAACAATTCTGTAATACATTATTTTAGCGAAACTAACCGTTTGCGCAGCGCACGCCGCGGAAGCTCACAAAAAGGAAAAAATGTCCCCGATTTTGAAATATTCTTAATTGCTGCTCCGCTCCTATAGGTCGTAGCGTGATGTTATATAGCCTATAGCCTTCCTCGATAAATGTGCTATCTCAAAGTGAAAGAATTTTTCAAATCGGACCCGTAGTTCCTGAGATTCTAGCGTTCAAACAAACAAACAAACAAACTCTTCAGCTTTATAATATTAGTATAAATAAACTAATATTTATATTTTTGAAGATTAAATAAACATTCAGAAAAGCCATTTATTTAATAAAATTTAATTAAAAAATATTTTATAGTGGTCGTATGTTTTTATAAAGTTTATATATAGTATACTATACAAAAGGAAGTTAAGGGTTAATTGTCTCAATTGATGCAGAAATACCTATTCCCACGGGAATACTTCATTTTCCAGGATAAAAACTATCCCATGTTAATTCTGTGAGCTGTACCTCTCTTTATACCAAATTTCATTGAAATCGCTTAGGTAGATCCAGAAATGCCCATTCCCACGGGAATACTACATTTTCCGGGATAAAAAGTATCCTATGTTTTACTCTGATGTATAAGCTATATTATTGTAAAGTTTTATAAAAGTCCATTCAGTAGTTTTTACGTGAAAGCGTAACACACAGACAGACTGACAGTCACTTTCGCATTTATAATATTAGTAGGGCTGAGTCAAAATATTTTATTTAATATTAAGGTTTGTTGAACTAATGAAAAAAGTAATTATGATTCAAAATGTCAGAGTATTTAAAGGTAGCAGACAAGACATTGAAATTCACTAATTCTGTGAAACACAACACAATTTCGATCCTAAGTGTGCAATAAATAGGGTAAATCCAAAAATAATCCTTCTCCGAAAATAAACACGATGTTAGAAAACTAATTTCTTTTCTACCGGGTTATATTTTTTTCATATTCGGAGAGTGTGTATAAAATGTATTCGTAGA
This sequence comes from Cephonodes hylas, assembly GCA_030295005.1. Classification (NCBI taxonomy): domain Eukaryota; kingdom Metazoa; phylum Arthropoda; class Insecta; order Lepidoptera; family Sphingidae; genus Cephonodes; species Cephonodes hylas. The sequence continues at coordinate 18,803,961 of AP025361.1, forward strand.
GTAAAACCGATGCGCGTCGGAAACGTGCGCGCCTATATGAAGAAAGAGGATTTACCCTTGTCAACTAGCAGACGGCTGACGTAATAACCGCCAACAACCGGGATAAAAGCAACTCAATAAGACAAGAACATGGACTCGCCACTGGCCACACACCTCCCCAAGCTGGCGCTCAGGGACATCGCAACACATAGCCATATAATTATATATCTACTTCTTAATATTGACCAAACTACCTTTAATCTTAACATTTACAGAATTAAAACATACTTTGATATGGAGTCGTAAAAAGAGATTTAATTTTTAAGATTTCTGTCAGCTGTTTAAATAAGTCTGACGTAAAACATGTACCTAAGTCTGTTAAAATAGTTTTAGGGAATCCAAAATGAGACATAAAATGAACTAGATTTCTGGAAATTTCTTCACTGGTAGGTGAAACCATAGGATAGGCACTTGAAAATTTCGTCAAATCATCTTGTAGAGTCAATATAAATTTAAACTTCTGAAAACCTGCCTCTGGTAGAGGACCAACTATATCTAAAGCTAATCTTTCAAATGGTTTAGTGGATGTAGATATTATCTCCATTGGAGCTTTATTTGATGCTCTCAATGGTTTATTTGACACAACTTACAATTCTTTACGTAAGTTTCGATATCTGAACGCATGTTTTTCCAATAATATGCGGTTTTGATTCTATTAAACATACGTTTTGAACCTGGGTGACCTGCAATAGTGGAGTCGTGATTTTCTTTTAATATATTTTTGACTTCGACTGATGTTGGATAAATAAGTTGATTTTTATAAATATGAATTTTTATCTTAGAATTATGGAAAATATATGCAATCATATTATAAATTTTAGTATAAGAAAGTTTTGAAAAAGCATCAGAAAAATCAGGTAGAGCGAGGTCTTCACCATTTGGAAATTCAGTTAAAATTTCATCTCTTAATCGTACTAGTAAATTATAGGTATCTTTATATTTTGTTTCCTTATAATGATGGACCTTCGTGAAAAGAAAATAGAATATTTTGTTTTTATCTTTAACAACTTTAATAGTGAATGGTTCACGCTCTGAATTTATGATATCATCTGAATTTTCTGATAGTAATAGTATTTCTGTGCAATGGGGTAGAGACTCATCGAAATCTAAAGAAACTGGTAATGCAATCAATTTATGTTTAGAGCTATGAAGACTTTCAACACATTCTTGAATTTCGGTATTCGTATCGTTAGTTTTATTCAAGAATTGTTGCTTAAAGTAATCTTCATATGAGAAATTATTCAAGTTAGAATGTGTCAATGCGTTGACTGGACAACGTGACAATGCGTCCGCGTTTGAATTTATTCGACCAGGTTTATAAACGATTTCGTAGTCATACTCTTCGAGCTTTAAACGCCAACGAATGAGTCGACTGCCTGGGTCTCTTTTCTTTTGAGATTGTTTTTCTTCGTTATTAAGATGAGTACATCGAATTTCATTAAGTACTCTATCTACTCGATTAGATTTAGTTTTAGTCAAAGAGTGAATTTTTTCAAAATTATTTACTGAATTCAAGTCCTTATTATAATCGATAGGTGTTAATTGAACTTTATAATCTTTAATATTTATATCAGAATCGGTTGTATTTAATATACTAATGTTTACCATTTTATTGTTTTTTATTGAAACAATGCTATTCGCAACATAAACACCGTCGCATATAATATGATCCAATATCAAACCTTCGTTGTTATGATAAAGTTCAGGGACGTAATTAGACACAGCGCATTCTATAATCGATTCAGATCGGGCTGGTAATACAAAGGTAATTTGGTTAAAACATATGGGAATTTGATAACCTTCCAATTCTAGGGAATTTTTAGAATAGTGAATATTAATGTTAAAATATTTTATAAAATCAGTACCAATAATACCATCGTATTGTAAATTAATAGAGTCGCTAACTGCATGAAATGTAAAGTTAAAAATTATTTTATTCTTCATAGTCAATTGATATTCAAATTTTAACTTTATTGATCCAAGAGATTCACAATAAGAGTCGTTATCACTAAGACCCTTTAATTTAATAATATCGGAATTGAGCACTGGTTGATTAGGTAAAGTAGAATATTTTATAATTGATATAAAAGAACCAGTATCTATTAAAAAGATAACGGTTTCTCGCTATTATTAACTTTTAAATAAACATATGGAAGTGAAATCTTATTAATGTTATTTATTTCATAAATATTTTGCGAACTCAATTCGAATTGAGGTGCATTTCATAATGCTGAATCGGCACTGCCGATCTCAGGTGTTTTATTAACTTGCACAGGGCCGTACTTGGGTGTGTAAGAATTATTGTAAAAACTATTTTTATGAACTCGCGCATGGCAAGATTTATAAGTTACTGGCGCAGGTGCGGACTTAGTAACGCGATAATTAAAATTATTATTTTTAATAACTTGCGTAGAAACGGACTCAGGGACGCAAGAATTATATTTATTATTTTCATTAATTTGCGCAGAAATAGACTCGGGGACGCAAGATTTATATTTATTTTTTTCAATAACTTGCGCAGAAATGAACTCAGGGACGCAAGAATTATATTAACTCTTTTCTGTAACTCGTGCATTTAAAAACTCAGGGACACGAGATTTATTTTTAACTTTAGTATCAATTTTTCGCGCGGGTACAAAATCAGAGACGCGATATTTAATATTAAAATTTTTCGTGTCGCTCAAATAATAATGTGGTTTCGGCGGACACGTTACCGAAACCCTTACTCGTTTAAATTATTATTATCACTATTCATAACCATATGGACTTTGACACTGTCTGTTACACGTGCCGAAGAATCAGTTTTTGTTTTGCAATATTGCTTATTTTTGTAATTTAAATTGCGGCATTCTGATATCAAATGTCGATGATGTTTACAGTAAACGCAATATTTATTCGAAATTGGAAACTTCCTGTTATTATTGGAATTATGATTTGCGTAATCGTTATGTGTGTTCAATTTATTAGATGTTGTTGGATGTAGAAGGAACATCACCCGTTGCCGGATCGTTAGTCAGTACTGTGGGTCCACTTATCGAGTTAGCTCTTATTTTGTTTATGAACATTCCTTTATGGAATATTTGTTGAGTCAAGTTAGGTTTAGAAGTTGACTTTGAAGTTTCTTTGCTAGAGCGAAATTTGCCCCCCCCGACTCCGAGGGGCTGCCTGAACTCTGTTCTAGAGAACAGGGTTCAGGGAGGGATTCTCCACGGGGCGTGGTACCCTCCTGGGGTAGTCTAATTTTAAATTCCGCCATTTCATGTGTTTTTGTGCTGATCCACAGCTTTGTCTTTTCTGTTAGGGTGAGATCCCTTAGGCCACGTCTTACAGGACTAAAGGCATGCCCATGCCTACTGGTTTTGGTTCGCGCTAGGTATTTGATTTCCCTAGTACCTCCCATATCTGGGGGGTCTTCCCCTATCCACCACCTGGAGACGCGGCCGATGGGAGTCCAGCAACTCCACACGACAGTAAGAAAATAAGTTGTAGTCTATTTTACTTCTCAGAGTCTTATTTATGTCGGATACTAAAAATCATACAATTCGGTCAAATTGTTTAAACGTGACACCGTAACGCGTCAGTCCGCGCCTTGTGCATCATTATTGCGCGCTTGATCAATATTTTAAAACTGCAATATCTTCTAAGATACTCAGTGAAATCAAATGATGTAAAGAGCAATTTTATTTAATATTAAATACTTGTAATGAATAACGTATATATTTGGATAAGGATTAATATCATATTAATAAAAACACAGTCACAAATAAAATTTATTTTAAAATAAATTTGGTTAGGATAAAAAACGTTATAGTGAGCCAACCTTAAAGAATAGACATATGCTGTCGCGGACTTTTTTTAGAACTTTTAGTTAGGAACAATTCTGTAATACATTATTTTAGCGAAACTAACCGTTTGCGCAGCGCACGCCGCGGAAGCTCACAAAAAGGAAAAAATGTCCCCGATTTTGAAATATTCTTAATTGCTGCTCCGCTCCTATAGGTCGTAGCGTGATGTTATATAGCCTATAGCCTTCCTCGATAAATGTGCTATCTCAAAGTGAAAGAATTTTTCAAATCGGACCCGTAGTTCCTGAGATTCTAGCGTTCAAACAAACAAACAAACAAACTCTTCAGCTTTATAATATTAGTATAAATAAACTAATATTTATATTTTTGAAGATTAAATAAACATTCAGAAAAGCCATTTATTTAATAAAATTTAATTAAAAAATATTTTATAGTGGTCGTATGTTTTTATAAAGTTTATATATAGTATACTATACAAAAGGAAGTTAAGGGTTAATTGTCTCAATTGATGCAGAAATACCTATTCCCACGGGAATACTTCATTTTCCAGGATAAAAACTATCCCATGTTAATTCTGTGAGCTGTACCTCTCTTTATACCAAATTTCATTGAAATCGCTTAGGTAGATCCAGAAATGCCCATTCCCACGGGAATACTACATTTTCCGGGATAAAAAGTATCCTATGTTTTACTCTGATGTATAAGCTATATTATTGTAAAGTTTTATAAAAGTCCATTCAGTAGTTTTTACGTGAAAGCGTAACACACAGACAGACTGACAGTCACTTTCGCATTTATAATATTAGTAGGGCTGAGTCAAAATATTTTATTTAATATTAAGGTTTGTTGAACTAATGAAAAAAGTAATTATGATTCAAAATGTCAGAGTATTTAAAGGTAGCAGACAAGACATTGAAATTCACTAATTCTGTGAAACACAACACAATTTCGATCCTAAGTGTGCAATAAATAGGGTAAATCCAAAAATAATCCTTCTCCGAAAATAAACACGATGTTAGAAAACTAATTTCTTTTCTACCGGGTTATATTTTTTTCATATTCGGAGAGTGTGTATAAAATGTATTCGTAGAGTAAAACCGATGCGCGTCGGAAACGTGCGCGCCTATATGAAGAAAGAGGATTTACCCTTGTCAACTAGCAGACGGCTGACGTAATAACCGCCAACAACCGGGATAAAAGCAACTCAATAAGACAAGAACATGGACTCGCCACTGGCCACACACCTCCCCAAGCTGGCGCTCAGGGACATCGCAACACATAGCCATATAATTATATATCTACTTCTTAATATTGACCAAACTACCTTTAATCTTAACATTTACAGAATTAAAACATACTTTGATATGGAGTCGTAAAAAGAGATTTAATTTTTAAGATTTCTGTCAGCTGTTTAAATAAGTCTGACGTAAAACATGTACCTAAGTCTGTTAAAATAGTTTTAGGGAATCCAAAATGAGACATAAAATGAACTAGATTTCTGGAAATTTCTTCACTGGTAGGTGAAACCATAGGATAGGCACTTGAAAATTTCGTCAAATCATCTTGTAGAGTCAATATAAATTTAAACTTCTGAAAACCTGCCTCTGGTAGAGGACCAACTATATCTAAAGCTAATCTTTCAAATGGTTTAGTGGATGTAGATATTATCTCCATTGGAGCTTTATTTGATGCTCTCAATGGTTTATTTGACACAACTTACAATTCTTTACGTAAGTTTCGATATCTGAACGCATGTTTTTCCAATAATATGCGGTTTTGATTCTATTAAACATACGTTTTGAACCTGGGTGACCTGCAATAGTGGAGTCGTGATTTTCTTTTAATATATTTTTGACTTCGACTGATGTTGGATAAATAAGTTGATTTTTATAAATATGAATTTTTATCTTAGAATTATGGAAAATATATGCAATCATATTATAAATTTTAGTATAAGAAAGTTTTGAAAAAGCATCAGAAAAATCAGGTAGAGCGAGGTCTTCACCATTTGGAAATTCAGTTAAAATTTCATCTCTTAATCGTACTAGTAAATTATAGGTATCTTTATATTTTGTTTCCTTATAATGATGGACCTTCGTGAAAAGAAAATAGAATATTTTGTTTTTATCTTTAACAACTTTAATAGTGAATGGTTCACGCTCTGAATTTATGATATCATCTGAATTTTCTGATAGTAATAGTATTTCTGTGCAATGGGGTAGAGACTCATCGAAATCTAAAGAAACTGGTAATGCAATCAATTTATGTTTAGAGCTATGAAGACTTTCAACACATTCTTGAATTTCGGTATTCGTATCGTTAGTTTTATTCAAGAATTGTTGCTTAAAGTAATCTTCATATGAGAAATTATTCAAGTTAGAATGTGTCAATGCGTTGACTGGACAACGTGACAATGCGTCCGCGTTTGAATTTATTCGACCAGGTTTATAAACGATTTCGTAGTCATACTCTTCGAGCTTTAAACGCCAACGAATGAGTCGACTGCCTGGGTCTCTTTTCTTTTGAGATTGTTTTTCTTCGTTATTAAGATGAGTACATCGAATTTCATTAAGTACTCTATCTACTCGATTAGATTTAGTTTTAGTCAAAGAGTGAATTTTTTCAAAATTATTTACTGAATTCAAGTCCTTATTATAATCGATAGGTGTTAATTGAACTTTATAATCTTTAATATTTATATCAGAATCGGTTGTATTTAATATACTAATGTTTACCATTTTATTGTTTTTTATTGAAACAATGCTATTCGCAACATAAACACCGTCGCATATAATATGATCCAATATCAAACCTTCGTTGTTATGATAAAGTTCAGGGACGTAATTAGACACAGCGCATTCTATAATCGATTCAGATCGGGCTGGTAATACAAAGGTAATTTGGTTAAAACATATGGGAATTTGATAACCTTCCAATTCTAGGGAATTTTTAGAATAGTGAATATTAATGTTAAAATATTTTATAAAATCAGTACCAATAATACCATCGTATTGTAAATTAATAGAGTCGCTAACTGCATGAAATGTAAAGTTAAAAATTATTTTATTCTTCATAGTCAATTGATATTCAAATTTTAACTTTATTGATCCAAGAGATTCACAATAAGAGTCGTTATCACTAAGACCCTTTAATTTAATAATATCGGAATTGAGCACTGGTTGATTAGGTAAAGTAGAATATTTTATAATTGATATAAAAGAACCAGTATCTATTAAAAAGATAACGGTTTCTCGCTATTATTAACTTTTAAATAAACATATGGAAGTGAAATCTTATTAATGTTATTTATTTCATAAATATTTTGCGAACTCAATTCGAATTGAGGTGCATTTCATAATGCTGAATCGGCACTGCCGATCTCAGGTGTTTTATTAACTTGCACAGGGCCGTACTTGGGTGTGTAAGAATTATTGTAAAAACTATTTTTATGAACTCGCGCATGGCAAGATTTATAAGTTACTGGCGCAGGTGCGGACTTAGTAACGCGATAATTAAAATTATTATTTTTAATAACTTGCGTAGAAACGGACTCAGGGACGCAAGAATTATATTTATTATTTTCATTAATTTGCGCAGAAATAGACTCGGGGACGCAAGATTTATATTTATTTTTTTCAATAACTTGCGCAGAAATGAACTCAGGGACGCAAGAATTATATTAACTCTTTTCTGTAACTCGTGCATTTAAAAACTCAGGGACACGAGATTTATTTTTAACTTTAGTATCAATTTTTCGCGCGGGTACAAAATCAGAGACGCGATATTTAATATTAAAATTTTTCGTGTCGCTCAAATAATAATGTGGTTTCGGCGGACACGTTACCGAAACCCTTACTCGTTTAAATTATTATTATCACTATTCATAACCATATGGACTTTGACACTGTCTGTTACACGTGCCGAAGAATCAGTTTTTGTTTTGCAATATTGCTTATTTTTGTAATTTAAATTGCGGCATTCTGATATCAAATGTCGATGATGTTTACAGTAAACGCAATATTTATTCGAAATTGGAAACTTCCTGTTATTATTGGAATTATGATTTGCGTAATCGTTATGTGTGTTCAATTTATTAGATGTTGTTGGATGTAGAAGGAACATCACCCGTTGCCGGATCGTTAGTCAGTACTGTGGGTCCACTTATCGAGTTAGCTCTTATTTTGTTTATGAACATTCCTTTATGGAATATTTGTTGAGTCAAGTTAGGTTTAGAAGTTGACTTTGAAGTTTCTTTGCTAGAGCGAAATTTGCCCCCCCCGACTCCGAGGGGCTGCCTGAACTCTGTTCTAGAGAACAGGGTTCAGGGAGGGATTCTCCACGGGGCGTGGTACCCTCCTGGGGTAGTCTAATTTTAAATTCCGCCATTTCATGTGTTTTTGTGCTGATCCACAGCTTTGTCTTTTCTGTTAGGGTGAGATCCCTTAGGCCACGTCTTACAGGACTAAAGGCATGCCCATGCCTACTGGTTTTGGTTCGCGCTAGGTATTTGATTTCCCTAGTACCTCCCATATCTGGGGGGTCTTCCCCTATCCACCACCTGGAGACGCGGCCGATGGGAGTCCAGCAACTCCACACGACAGTAAGAAAATAAGTTGTAGTCTATTTTACTTCTCAGAGTCTTATTTATGTCGGATACTAAAAATCATACAATTCGGTCAAATTGTTTAAACGTGACACCGTAACGCGTCAGTCCGCGCCTTGTGCATCATTATTGCGCGCTTGATCAATATTTTAAAACTGCAATATCTTCTAAGATACTCAGTGAAATCAAATGATGTAAAGAGCAATTTTATTTAATATTAAATATTAAATACTTGTAATGAATAACGTATATATTTGGATAAGGATTAATATCATATTAATAAAAACACAGTCACAAATAAAATTTATTTTAAAATAAATTTGGTTAGGATAAAAAACGTTATAGTGAGCCAACCTTAAAGAATAGACATATGCTGTCGCGGACTTTTTTTAGAACTTTTAGTTAGGAACAATTCTGTAATACATTATTTTAGCGAAACTAACCGTTTGCGCAGCGCACGCCGCGGAAGCTCACAAAAAGGAAAAAATGTCCCCGATTTTGAAATATTCTTAATTGCTGCTCCGCTCCTATAGGTCGTAGCGTGATGTTATATAGCCTATAGCCTTCCTCGATAAATGTGCTATCTCAAAGTGAAAGAATTTTTCAAATCGGACCCGTAGTTCCTGAGATTCTAGCGTTCAAACAAACAAACAAACAAACTCTTCAGCTTTATAATATTAGTATAAATAAACTAATATTTATATTTTTGAAGATTAAATAAACATTCAGAAAAGCCATTTATTTAATAAAATTTAATTAAAAAATATTTTATAGTGGTCGTATGTTTTTATAAAGTTTATATATAGTATACTATACAAAAGGAAGTTAAGGGTTAATTGTCTCAATTGATGCAGAAATACCTATTCCCACGGGAATACTTCATTTTCCAGGATAAAAACTATCCCATGTTAATTCTGTGAGCTGTACCTCTCTTTATACCAAATTTCATTGAAATCGCTTAGGTAGATCCAGAAATGCCCATTCCCACGGGAATACTACATTTTCCGGGATAAAAAGTATCCTATGTTTTACTCTGATGTATAAGCTATATTATTGTAAAGTTTTATAAAAGTCCATTCAGTAGTTTTTACGTGAAAGCGTAACACACAGACAGACTGACAGTCACTTTCGCATTTATAATATTAGTAGGGCTGAGTCAAAATATTTTATTTAATATTAAGGTTTGTTGAACTAATGAAAAAAGTAATTATGATTCAAAATGTCAGAGTATTTAAAGGTAGCAGACAAGACATTGAAATTCACTAATTCTGTGAAACACAACACAATTTCGATCCTAAGTGTGCAATAAATAGGGTAAATCCAAAAATAATCCTTCTCCGAAAATAAACACGATGTTAGAAAACTAATTTCTTTTCTACCGGGTTATATTTTTTTCATATTCGGAGAGTGTGTATAAAATGTATTCGTAGAGTAAAACCGATGCGCGTCGGAAACGTGCGCGCCTATATGAAGAAAGAGGATTTACCCTTGTCAACTAGCAGACGGCTGACGTAATAACCGCCAACAACCGGGATAAAAGCAACTCAATAAGACAAGAACATGGACTCGCCACTGGCCACACACCTCCCCAAGCTGGCGCTCAGGGACATCGCAACACATAGCCATATAATTATATATCTACTTCTTAATATTGACCAAACTACCTTTAATCTTAACATTTACAGAATTAAAACATACTTTAAAACGCATTCAAATTATTTCCAACAGTTTATTTTGTGTCATAAGAAATAAAAGGAAATTTGCATCGAGCGTTACTTTTACACATTTCCAATCCAGGGGGAATTTCTTGCTTAGCTGCTGGCGTTCCATCAACCCAGATGATCATAGTACTTTCAGTTTGAGTTTTACCCCCCCTCAGAAAAACGATCTGTGAAGACATTCTTAAATCGACTTTTTCATTTTTCGGTTCCTCTACACAGCCGTAGTAGTCGTCTTCAGTAGAATCTATTCCGCATACGGGAAGAGGGCCTTCTCTCCTCGATTTTTTATTGGAATTTTTATTTTTAGCAGTTGAGTATTTCAGTGACACATATTTATTTATCCCATCTGCCATATCAGGTTCGTAGTAAGGCCTCATCGACGCCGCCTTTGCTGTAAAACATTTCTTTTGTTCAATTTTAAACGGAGTCGTTAGTTCCTTTGCGATTTTTTCACTAATAACTGTCGATTGTGCAGTGATCAATCTCAGTGGCACTGACTCGGTGAAAACTAATATCTTCAAATTGAGCATTAGTATTAAGAATTCGTGCGTTATCATAATTATTAAATTGAAACATTATAACCTCAACAGCAGGCAAAGTTGTTGTGCAGCGTCAACCAGAAACCATGAATACCTCCATAACTAACTAGAGTTTTAAATCAATGTAGTGTTTTAAAAACAAAAGCACTCAAGCATATCCGTTATACTGATTAACACATTTCTGAAATTATGTTGCTTTACCACGACTATGCATACACCACACACGGTATTCTCGTTGCCATTAGGTACAGCGTACCCAGCGAGTCGATATAAAATTGCAAACTTGTACTGTAAACATAATTATTTCGTAAAAGAAAATAATTTTGATAATAATTGAGTGCAAAAAGATCATGCTGATAAGAAAAAAGTTAAATATTAACAACAAAGAGGTTGATCCAAAACACGATCTGGTGAAACCCAGACCCGTGTCACTGGCCGACAGACGGACGGACTACGGCCGGATTATAACAAAGCTCGTCTCAACCCATACGTACTGTGTATTTGAATTAGTAAAAATCAACTAACAAGCCACCTTGTAAATGTGGAAAAACTACGTCGAGCGTAGTGAAACCTTGGTCTCACAATATATCAAGGTTTTAAAAAGCAATTAAGTTAAAATCAATAAAATTTGTAACATACAACTGAAATGAAGAGAAATAGCCACAGGTTAGTTAGATAGCCATTATGATATGAGTAAATCGAACTTTATTACTGGAATGTGTCGCAGAAACCTAACTTTGCGTTCTAAGTGCATTTCTATTTGTTTGAAATTAAGATTTTCAGATATACCTAATTCACCATTCATTGTGACTTATTATTTATTTATAACGATATTGATGCATACATTATTTATGTAGATAGACAATTTTATTTCTAAGTTATTGGTCAACTTTCAATTTCAAATTCTAAGATTTTTTCAGATCCCTTTTCAGTCACTATTACGTCGTTACTAACTACTGTAAATAAATGAAACTAAACTTAGAAACAGCACAAAAGTGTCGGACAGTGAACACAGCCGCGTTCGAAACACAGCAATTTATATTCAAAACACCTGATACTCAATAATGAATGCAGTTTGCCCGACGTCAAGCTAAGTGCAAGTTTGGAGCGGTGTGCTGAGCAGCTGGAAAGCGCTTTAGTTTGCGCTAACTTGGACCAACTTATTAATGTGCTTGTGTGACGTTTACTCAATTGATTTTAGCTTACAGCGCTTGAATGCGAAATGACCGTCGCGCTTTTGCGGGATGAATTTAGTGCCACAACACGTTGAAGAAACACACCAAAATATATATATGTGTTTATGAAGTTTGAATGAGAAAGAATTGAGTTATTAAGCGATATATTCGCAATAACAATATGGTATAGTACTATACTAGGATTAGACCTAGCAACAGGTTCTCGCTGTCTGTTAGTTCCTCGATAGAAATGTGTTATTGAGTGTCCAGCCTTGCTTTTCGTATGAGGATGTTATTTGGAATCTTCTCCGTGGAAATTATCACTTGCAGTAAATATTTTCGAAAACGGCAAGCTACCTGTTACTTGAGAATTAAAAACATATCTGGTTCATCCAAAAAATCTGGCTCAACAAAGACTTTTTATGCGTTAAAACGTATGTAGGTACTAAATGTATTGTCCTGCGTCTCAAGTATGTACCTTGCGACCTAGGAGTGCGGGCTTCAAATCCCTGGTCAGACAGAGTGTAATTGGGTGTTTCCATTCGAAAATTCTCTGCAAAAGGCTCGCCCTTTGTTAGAAGTAGTACAGGTGTAGAAATGCACCTCTGACTACTCTTTTCGGAATACAGGTGTGAGGTTACGTATGTTTGATTGAATATACATATAACCATTGTAATTTTTTAAAGGCTAGTAAAAAAATGGCCAACTATCATTAACATAACGTACTTATTCAATTGTATAATGTAGATGAAACAATCTAGATATAGAGCGGAGTACAGAATTGTTGGCGAGATGAAAATAAACAAAGGCAACATAACTCATTGTGAATCCGAGAGTGGACGATAAAACTGTAGCCCTGTTAATGAACAACCTAACTAAGTAATTAACAACTCATTTGCATTAGATCCCACTTGACTAATAGCTCCGAATTAAAAGGGAAAGAGTTCACGACGTTCAATTATTATGATTGTCTTCAAGAAAGTTGGGTCAACATTCTTGAAGAATGGAATTCCGTTGGTAAGGATTTTACCCATTTTCTGTTGCAAATTTTTTATATTTATATGGTCATATGCGTGTAAAATTATTCATAATGAGCTATACGAAGTCAATTTGTCGATATTTTGTTTCAAACAGGCCGTCATAATAGTGTAAAATAGTTGTGCCCACAAGTAGACTTTTAAGTATCTTATTACATAATATGCCATTAAGAAAGTCATTTAGCCGTGCCCTTATAAAAATACTCAAAGCATTCCATATACAATATAAGTGTTTTTATTTATTTATTTATACTTCATTGTACACAAAAAACTTAAGCTAAGGAGTGCAAAAGATAAGCAAAGTACAATGGGCGGCCTTATCGCACAGGCGATCTCTTACAAGCAACCAAACAGGCATGGAGTTACAGGAAGAGAGATAAAAGGTAGCTGACGTGTACTAGTTAAATAAGAGACATATAGTAAATTGAAATAAAAACATATAAATAAATATTTATAAATATACATCACACAGGTTGGTCTTACAATAACTCCTTAAAGAAATAAGATAAGAAGCACTATAGAGACAGTATTACAATAAGACGGACATCACACTGGTTGATTTTACAATAACTCTTTATGATTATGATTAAATGATATAACTAAAGAGGTACGCAGTCCTATGTTGCTCGGAACAGCAGTGACATCACTATTATGGGAAGACGTTATGAGAAGTAACTCAAAGAATCAACTCAGTAAATTGGATGTTTACTGTCCGCGCGTAGACTGGAGACTCTCGCGAGCCATCGTAATGCACGCCGTTTTATAATAGCTTCAGCCGGTGGGGGAAAAGCTGTGCTGTGCAGTGTTGTCAATTTGTTTGTCGCCTACCCGCCGATATTGCTTGTCGCCTACCCGGCGACATATATGTTAACATACAAACAAACCATATACATACATACATACTTACATAAATACATACATACATAATAATGTACATAATTACAATGTTTTTGGTATTGTCATAGTAATTTCAATACTGAAACCTGCAGAACTACTTTAAAGTCGTCAGTTATGTTGAAGGAGAAACTTAGCATATGTATGTTATACGTACATTATTAAATCAAATGCCAGAGTAAATATTTTTTGTCTTGACATTTCAGCGTAAAACATTTGAGCAGTAAATAAGTTACGCGAGGCAAATACACGACTTCTCGCGCCCACGGCCAATTCTTTCGCTATCTATGAATCTACGTTATTTTTTGCGCAAATTGCTATCGTGTACAGTAATACTGAATCTTTATGGAGGTGTATGGTAATTTAAATGTTGCAGTCAATGGCCAAATTAGGGAAGTTTATAAATTGCCTATGACTTATTTTATATGTCTGTCTGATTTTGCAAAATAGCACGACTAGACTAGAGGGTTCCATTCATGGGCAAATTCTATTTAGTTTTTCTGTATTAGTGATATGGGAGGAGATCATTGTAGAGAGAAGAATAACCTGCAATAATCAAGAAAAGAACTGTATAATCCAAACAATGTAGTTTTTTAATATGAAAACCATGCTCACAAAATTTTACCAAAGAAACAGAGATAATTTCACTTTGGAAATTCATTAAAAATTAAATCAAAATTAATTTTGTCCTTACTTACAGAACATGGGTTCTTTATGACCAAAATCAATTTTGATTTTAAAATTCTGTGGTAAAAAAACATTCTACAACATGAAACGAATAAAAAAGTTCTCGACTGGAGGTGAAACCTAGTTACGTACTCACACATATGGTACGTATCTTAATGACTTATATTAATTATGTATTAAAGTGTACTTATGTATCTAGCTTTAAGTTTGTGTGGAAATATACATATGTAATTGCACCGAATAATATCGATATTTTTACTGAGAATATTTTTATTGTTCAAGTATTTCTCGCACAAATACCGAAGAATTAGTACTACAGTGGCATAAATAAAGACAATTTCGCGAGATAATTGTATCACTCCGCATATTACTCGCGCTGCTTACGTCTCAGATAACACTTGTTTCTTGTTTTGAAAGTTTTTAACGTAATAGTCGATTATCCCGCGTTGATATTGTTGTCCCTCGGGCTCCCATCATTACATTTGATTACTTCTGCTAATCTCAACTTCTTAAGGGTAGCTGGGAGGTCGCTGATGAAATCTTTACACTTAGCGTGTACCAATTCTCGGTTATGAGGATAAATTTTGAACAGCCTTTCGAACCAGCGAGCGCAGCATGGACTGAAGATCTCATAAAGACAATCTTATATATAGGAAATATATATACGTCGGAGGACGCCATGAGTCGAGTTCATAGTTGATTGCAAGAAACCTCATTAGATGTCACTTTCATTTTGTTTCTTAAATTGTTTAGTTTTGTATTCTAAATATGAAAAGCTTGAATGACCAATCAGAGCAGAGAACGCGTAGAAGCACGTTCTAGAGCGGTGTTCGTGGCAGCCATATCTTGACTGGCTGGCAGATGTGTGCACTTTGTTTGGTGTGATGGTTATCAATCGAGTTGGATTGTGGAGAGTAAAAGCTAGATCGGTGCCCTGAACCCGCTGCTCGGTCTTGCTGTTTAATTATTTTGTAATTACGTAATAAAATTGTGAATAATTATGAACATTGTGTTTTGTGCTCGCATCTTACCCTCATGACGCCCACCAAACACGCAATCATTAATGAAGATGGTAGTGAAGATCATGCTTCTCCGACATATATGATATGCCTTGTTAGCAGGGGTCTGCATCAACATACATATTTACATACAAGATGTATTCAGACCGCGATCGGACACTAAGGCTGGTAACAGGTAAGGTAACAAACCTGGCGTTAAAGGAAATTCTGACAAAAATGTAAGTATGTGGTTGTCATGAAATCGTCAATATTTTTATTTTTTTGGAGAAGTCTACGTTTAATAGTAATATTCTAAAAGGTTTGTATTCTTCCTATTTATGACTTTTAAGAGGTGTACAACCAATTTAGCGCATCATAGATGTAACACGTTTTGGGATCAGTTCTATCTGTAAAACAAACTAAATAATTAAATTGAATAAAGTATAATTGATAGTTGCCTTATGTCGTGAGTGAGCCGAGACATCGAGCTATAAAAATTGTGAAAAAAAAATTAATCACAAATATCCTTGTAAATACATCTCACGTCTACGCCAAATCCACTCATGCCATTACCGCTTCCTAACATAATTTAATGTCATACACAGGTATTCAATTAAACGAAGATGCTCGCCCAAACATAAATATCAAATAACTGCCCCAGTTTTGAAAGAAGCGAACAAAATATTTCAATTAAACGATACGCAATACAAACGATCGGTAAGCACTCGTGTTTTATGTGCGGAACGTGTTAAATAAAGAGGAACCTGCAGCCAATAGCCAAGATTGATTCCCTCCCACCAATCGAATTGCTCTGTACGCAATCAAATTATTTTCTTCGCGATAGACACGACGCGTTTTATTTTTTATTTTCACCTAAAATATAAATTACGTTACCTTTTTCCCCTATTTCGTATAACTCGAGGTATTTCCGAACGCGCTGGATGATATACGGTCGCTTCATTCCGTATAGCTTTTACAACTTGTCGTGTTATATGGAGATTGTTCAGTTTATACTATGGCCATACGTTATTGGGTTTCGTGTGTAATTATACCGTGTGGACTCATTAAGTCTACCGTATTGGACGTGTGGGGGCGCAGGACAGAATTCGATAACGCCAGAGAACTAAATTGCGTATAGAACCATAATTACATGGAAACTTAATCAAAAACATAACGCATATTTCGGGGAAACTGGCTTAAAGGAGTGTTTACTCTTTACATCCTCATGAGTTTTAGAGGCATCATTACTTATGCACAAAACGGCCACTACTAAGAAATAACAAACGTCTCTTAGCATTTGGCATAATTATGCCGACTAACACTTGATTTACACAGGTTTAAAGTATACGTCCTGCTACGGGTCTCCTTTAAAACTGACATGGATTATGTCCACTTTAAGAGCCGAAGAAATTTCTAAAAACTAAAGGGTGTACTGATTCCTTCGTTTCTTGTGTTTATTTGTGGTGGCTTTAATGATCGCCTTACTAGGCAAGCCTCTAATAAAATACCTCATAATGTTGATGATATGTTAGTATAATTGAAAGAACTCTCGCTATTTCTTCTCATCTATCATCATCATCAACTCATACGCGTCTCACTACTGGGCACGGGCCTCCTCTGCAACTGAGAAAGTTGAGGCCATAGTCCACCACGTAATCCTGGAGCGGGATGACTGTACACTTCACAATGTATTTCTTGAACGTTTAAAACCGCTAGATATTTCTTTGTATCTATACAGGTCTCTGTCGGGTGCCAATACCACGTTCGTACAAGAACAACGGGCAAAAGACTAGCAATGGAGCAGTTAAAGTATTGTCATTCTTATGTATGAAGCGGTAACTGGGTGCATTTCAGTGTATGTAACGTCAAAGCAATACTTGCGAGGTCTGGTCACGCGCCCGCCGCCGTCGCTTGTTTACTCGCCTCCCTCGAGCCGCCGACATTTGGCACTAGCTTCTACACGGGAATGAATATTAATCTTTGCAAGTGGAAACGAAACGCTATGCATCTTTACGCAAACTTGACTTCTGTTGCGCTTTTGGTATTTCGGCTTTACGTGAAGGAGAATAAATATGAAGTTCTTTTTATTTAGATATCAAGTAAGTAGAAGCAAAAAGGATGCAGCTAAAAATTAGTATAGGATTAGTGACGTCTTACCATACTCTTTATTCTAGATAAATGTTTTCTACCTGTATTAACAAAAGATCTACTGACAACGCCTCCATACACGCAGGGCTAAATTGGGAACACGATCCAGTTCCGAAACATTAAAAGCACACGAAATTTCCTTTTTGTCACCCACAAGCTTAGCGTCAATCATCCTAGTCTTGAGAATCTTGCATGCATTTCCAGCACCGTACCTATACCAATTCGTCCAGCTCCCTAGAGACTGGCGCAAGTAACTGTCCGGTGACAACACGACCTCACAGCGGACACGTGCAGCACAAACGCGCAACTTACTTCACACACTGCAATGTGCCTTACACAAAATGAAATTTTATTTCCACTGTTAAACAGCCCGCACACCGCCACAAACTTTGCTCCGACACGAAAAGATCTCACTAAGCAAACAGCGCTCAATTTAGCTATTCACACTTCTATTCATCTTGGTTAAGACATGTATGTGAGTTACATACGTAGCTGAGGTGGAAGAATATTTGGATCGTCACAAAGGAAGTACCATAACTCAAGCCGACGCGTTACGCCTTTTTTTAATTAGATACTACTTCTTACAGAATGAGGTATAAAGGATAAGGCCCGTAGAGGTGAGACTGACTTTGCGGTTTGAGGTACACACTTAGATCATATCGTGAAAACATCTGCGTACCGGACATTTCTCCACAAGGTTTTCCTCAAGTATGCCAAGTCTACCAGTCCTCACAAGACCCTTGTGTGTTTGGTGGACTAAAGCCTAACTCTTCTCAGCCGTAGAGTAATCCCGAGCATAATAAAAGAATGAAACACCAATACGTGAGAAGTTAACCAAACAAAAAATAAGAAATTTGCTTCTGAAACGTTCGAATTAAAACGTAATTAAACCAAACAGTTGGTAACTTTCTCGCAAACTCCAGCACGATTGCAACGCTTGAAATTAGTAGTAATACATTCAGAAGTTTTGCAGGTAAACAGAAAAAAGTGTAAAACAAGATGGCTTCCTAATAACTGTAATAGCACATCGTTGTAGCTCGGCGCTCCGCCGGCGGCGCACTCGAAAAGCGTTGCAACTTTTATTGGAAAACTTCAACCGAATTTACATGTCCCGCACATTATTAAAAACGCTTGTAAAATTTAACAACAACAATAGTTAACTCAACCTTATCACCATGACTATAAAGCTTAAATTGGCTTGTTCGTCACTAACAGAATTTGTCTCAAAAGACTAAATTTTAAAGGGTTAAAGAGTCGCGCCCGATGTTTTACCTTCGCAGCGGCGTAATAGTTTTGTTCAATATACAATGGAGTTTGAATGCGAAATTTATTGATAAAGTTTCATAATAAACATGCAATGAAATTGGCAAACTTTAACGAGTTTTCTATGCGCTTGTTTGTGTGTAGCACTTTTATGAATTTTATATTTCCAAACTTATACCATGTAGCAGATAAGCATCTGTTTTGTCCATAAAGAACAGTTTTTATTGTGCAATTAAAAGCGAATATATTTCTTGGCTTCAGATAGGTAAGTCAAATGACAGTCAGTCAGTGTATGAATAGTGCATAGTATGGTATGATTATTGAAACACCGAGATAAAGACGGCAATGGTAAACCTACGCCATAATCAGGAGGCTGCTATTGTAATAAGTTAACTTTACCAACAGAGATGGTACCATTATCCCACAGAATATTGATATTACAGAACACCGTAGTGTGCTATTTGGTTATTGAGGAGCGAAAGGCACTAACACGCGGCATGTTTTGTTGGCACTTAAGAATGAGTTTAGAGTATATGATGTCTCGAAGGAGAGAATTAGTCTTAACAATTATTTTGAGCGATTTCGCTTTCAGTCTAGCCAGATTACAAATTTTTGATAATGTTTTGAAACGGTTATATATTGCGTCCTCTTTACATATTTCCTCCATTCCTCTCTGGTCTTCAAGCTTACCCAGCAGATAAAAATATTCCACTCATCTAATACCAACTATTACTGGAAAACCATGCGTCGTATTGGTCCTGTCATTTGATGCGAGTATATCGTTGAAATGCATCAATATCAAGAGGGTAAGTTCATTTATATACGAATTGGGCACTTTAGTGAACTCCTATTTACCCAATTAGGGAGGTGTGCCTTGCGACTGGAAAGTTTCACACGCAAAGTTGGGCGCGCACACAGCGCTTCTACTTCACCTAGTCATTTGGAAACGCAAGCTGTAAGACACCGGCGGGGCAGGCTGTGCGCTTGTAGCTTCTATCATCGTCAGCACGTAAGAACACGGGCCTTCTCTACAACGGGTAAGAGTTTTAAGGCCTTAGTCCAGCCCTCTAGAAAAAAAAGGCTGGCGGGCTATACCTACACTTCAAAAAATCCTATAGGTTTAAGTTGTTTGCTTATGGTGTTCTACTTCTCAATAAAACTACGCGATAACTCATTATGTGCCTGGGGTTTGAACCCACGACCGATAAAATTCTCGAAAGCACGCATACATCTCTTTACTTCATTTCTTTTATTAGATTTTTGTGGGATTTAAATTTTATGTCTTTACCCTTTAACTTTGAAATTGAAGATTTTCTGAAGACGTAACCGTGATTCCATGTACTGGAGCAGAAATTTAGTGGTGGAAGGGACGCGATGGTGCTTCCAGCGGATCGACTTGCATTGATGTAGCTTTTGTTAACATTAACCGTAAAATATACTTTTAATTTTGTATTCACTTTATAAGTGTTTATTCGTGTTGCAAATATGTCTCGCCATTCGCCCATAGCTCGCGCCGCACTCCAGTACCCGTTGCTCCCTAGAGGCAAGTTTTATTGCAAGTCGCAGCAAGTCAACTGCGCCGCACTGTAACGCATACGTGGGGTAGACTGGGGAGAGCCGCGCGAGAGGAGGCCCGGCGCGTGTCTCTTTACATAACTAATGAAATTACTTCATTAGCTAGTTTGGACAAACTTTACAATCAAGATAACTTTCAGCTTATACTTGATATGCAACACCCTACAACTGCATCGTACATTTCTTGTAACTTGTAATTTTTGACAGCATAATACTACAGAATTCGATAAGAATGAGGGTTTTCAAATGTTAAGTAATTAGTTACCTGTTGATAATGATTTCGTCGATATTATTAAGTTGCGAGAGAACTCCTTTCAACGACAATGGGTGATAAAACACATGGTTCTATGAAGGAGAAGTCATTAGGCTCCAATTGCAAGGTTTATTGGTATAGCAAAAATATGTGATTAAGGATTTTTTGTGTTGCATCGATCCATTCTTTCTGAAAATCAACCCTAGCCGTAATACACAGCAACGCTTTTACGAACTCAGTTGAAATCCTGTTTAAATGATCCATTGATATTTACAAAAAGTCCCAGACATTGACTGATATACGAAGCACAATACAGTCCGTAACAGACTGAATGAAATATCAATTAAAATCAACACCACGCATTTTAATTGCCTCATTCCGCGTGAAAGAAAAATGGACTTTTTACACAGGGTACAAGGGTTATATTAACATATCACGAAAAAAACTGTCTGATAAATCTATCGACAATGGTGAAAGTGTTAAAAAAATAATTGACTTTCTAAATAAAGTTGATGGTGGGATGTAAAAAGCGCGCGGGCACAGCCGGCCGTCATTGTCGGTGGCTTACGTCGTTAATCTGTCGGTCTGTCCGTCCGCCTGACATGGGTACACTAAGCCCCTAACACTATGAAATTGCAATTTTTTTCTGCACGACATAATATCAGTTTTGTTGTGTTTTGCGCCTTTATGGCGGCTAGAATAATGCCGTACTGATACGCTTTTAAGAAATGTTGTGGTCATTTTCTACAAAAATAAAGGAATCAAGATATTTTTACTGAAGTTTTATGGTGATACCGAATGAAAAAGACTTAATTATCACTTATAATTGACACCTCTGAGAATATAACTCGGTCTAGTGCGGAACGGAGGACTTTGGGATAATTTTGTATCATGAAGGTTTTTTTTAGGAATTTACGAATTATCTTGAAACCCGTACATGTGGCTGGTACTTGTACATACAAATCGCCATCATTGGATCCTTACAGATCATCGCTCAACGTTTCACGATAGGTTCCCCCACATAATGCCCATAAATTGACATTCCTCGACATAATACATTCCCATAACACGTAGGGTATTGAATATAAACCGAGCGGCTGTGTCTAGCGGGCAGTAAAGTGGTAACGGCTTACCGGCTGATTACCGATTATACGCTGAATGTAATCAATATTTATTGTTATTGGAGGCGTGTTGCGGCCGCGCCACGCACCTGTATGCTAATTAGTTTGTGTTTCGTACAATAAATATGTTGTTAATGTTCGGCCGGTGTTTGTGCCAAGAATTTCGCATTAATTTGTATATAGTTTCGGTACAATTCTATCGGAAAGGAACGATGTTAGAAGGCTGGAATTGAGATTGTTATCCCCTTCGAGATGTAGCAGATTAAACTAGCGTATCAAAGTGGTCAAGTAATGCTAAATTCTTATTTTTTGTTCCTTGAAACATGTCGAGCTTTCCGGTTTTAAAGATATGACATTACTCCCTGGGCTTTGCGCTGTTAATGTATCGTAGGTTCGGATATCTTATACATTTCTTATTAGCCACAGAAAAACTGCGCAAATTGGCAACTTCTAACAAATCTACACAATTATGTCTATGTGGTCATACATTTACATACTTTTAAGGCCCTTTAGTCGTATAATCTGAAGGAGTACTTCGTAATTTTTGAAAAGCTATGTCTTGATTTGAGTTTTACGTTGGTTCACCAAAACATCCTTTTTATTAAATCTGGCTGAATAATTACAAAATACGAGATGAGGCGTTATCTGTTCCGCTCCTGTGCAAATTGCCTGCCAATTAAATTGTGTAAAGTATAATTTACCGACTATCGACAGTGTTATTATCATTACCAGTATGTCCAAACGTGCGATATTCGAGAGATTCCGAGGTTGTTTTCCGATTAAATGGGTATGTTACAGTTTTTCTAAGGAAAATCTCAGCAGTTTGTTACTTAACATACGGAAGTATGCTATTATGTGGAATTAAATATTTTTGTTGGCTATTAGGTGAATAATTACTTTGATTATTTTATATTATATAAAAAAAAATATTCATTTATGTAGAAATAGAACTAAGGTAACTGTGACGAGTACACTACTTTTTTGGGAACCGAAAAGCTTCATTCACAAGTATTTTAAGAGTAATAAAATAAATGATTGACATTTTCTACAAAGGCCGGCAACACACCGATACATAATTATTTTGATATTGTGTGTGTTTGTGGGTTGTGCTGATCATTTTTTTTTAAACATCTAACAGCTTTCTCATATGCTTACATTTTAATTGTAAATACACAACATTTGATAGGAATTCCCGGATTAAGCAAAGCGTATTTCAATAACACAATAGTAGTGAGTAATGAATAGAACGGAGCCGGTACGAGCGATCGGTAGACAGCAATACACTCCGTATGACGTAGCATTCGATGGCGAAATTTGTGTATTAAATTCCTGTCTATCCGCTGATCCCTTGATATCCGATATGCCTGTACCCCACACATGATTGAAAACATTTCACATCCCAGTCAAAATTTAAGGCCCGCGAAGACTAATACCAATATCGGGAAACTGATTTTACTTATCGAGAATGTCAGTTGTAAATGGAAACTTCAAGACTTATAGCCTCATTAAGTATTCTTTACTTAATGAACTACAAAGTTTTCCTTGAAATCCATAGCCGAGGTTAAAATAAAAACATCTCGGACGTAGCCGCCGTGCCAACTTTGATAGCTAATAATTAAGTAGTATTTTAAAACTTATAAATTTCTGCTTAACTTCGTACTCGTGAACTGACGGGGTACTAAAATGTCGTACCTATACTTTCTTTCTTACTTTCTATATTAAAAATATTGAACTTGAATTTCAAAGCATAGTATCCCACAATATTAGCACCGGGCAGAAAATCATACCTACGCCTTTTATTTCGCGAAAAAAATACATATACAAATAAATGATAGCACTAACAGGTTTTGGTAAGTAGTGTACGGTCCACAAAGAATATCACTCTCCTGAAAATATTACGGCATCATACTTACAAATGAATGAGTTAAGCAAGTTAAAACCACTTAACTTGTCTAACGAAACACGACTACAAATGACATATTTATACCAGCCAAATCAAAAAGTAAGATCAAAATAAATTACTTATATCAAAAATAAATTAATCCAATCAGTTACAAAACAACACAAACAATCAAGCGACAAATCCAGTCTCTCAACACAATAGTTGTTAGATTCGCTCCGTGGCACTCAACAAGCGTTTTCCTGGTGCGAGCCTGGATTTGGTTTGATATCGACACGTGCTTACGCGGAACATGATTGTTTGCCGGTACCACGCGGCCCGTTACCCCACACAAGCCCCGAGCGTGCGAGCGTAAGTTCCCGTAAGCGGCATAGTTCGGGCCCTACTCGCTGGCTGTAATCTCTTCGCGATTGCCCTTCATTTATTGTCGGGCGGCGGGGTGTGTGCTCTGTAGTGAGAGGGAGAGAGCGCGATTTTATCATTACATGTTTTATCAATTTCTGTGGTAAGGTCAACGTGGCTTCGTCGTCATAAGGTAACTCTGAGTATTTTCTGGATTACCTTATAGGAGGTTTTTTTTTGGACTTTAAGTGGTAATCACACAGTGTGCAATGTATATTGAATACAAACCATTTGGTTTTCTCTAATCAGTTTTAATTTTTTGTGTTAACATACAGCTTTAAAAAAAAAAATTGTTCAATATTTGTAGACAATTGTCAGCGAAGTGCAAATATCCTTAGCATAATCTCTGAATGCTTAATCTAGTTTACATCATCGAATAAAATACACATTAGCCCAACGTTCTAAATACGAATACAGAAACAAAAGCCGCGCGCGCTTGCCCACTGTATCCACTGTCCGTGGCAGTATCGTCGCAAGGGAATAGTTGCGTATCGCAGTTTGAATAGGCCGAGCAGGCCGCGACGGGCCGTTTGCCGCCCGCCTCACTCGTGTTACATTTAACTGCCTTATATCGACTTGGAATAGTTCACTTTGTTCATTTATCGCTCTTGTCTTACAAGTCGTTAGTGCTTCATTACCGCTCAACGTTACCAAGATGTTTGGAATGTGTGAAGCCAAAAACTTACGTGTTTGGAAAAATTGAGTTGAGAATTTAAATTATTGTGGCAATGGAAAGCAAAGTTGTTATTTGTTTTAGTTTTTGTAATGATGTAATGAACAACTGAAAGTTGCTTTTTTCGCATTTAACTCATCTGATGACATCAAATAAAAATCATACTTTAAAACATATCCCTTTCATCCGCGTACATAAGGGGGCGTCCATAAATTACGTGAGATGATTAAGGGGGGAGGGGGTCGAGTTAAATCTCATCTAATATCACGTTAGGGAAAGGGGGGGTCTCGACAAATATCACGCAATTTTTTTTCTGATTGAAACAAAAAAAATATACTATTTTGGTCCATTAAATCCAAATTAATTACTGAATTAGAGTAGATATTCTTTTTTTTTAATCACAGTAGCTAGATTTAAGTATTCTATTGTTAAATTTTAATTACATTTATTACTCTCGGCAATATTGATTACTAGTCTTAACTAGTCGTAAATAAAAGCACGAATTAAATTGTTTTTTTCTTTTTACAATAACAATCCAATGAGTTTACGTAAGAAACCCACATTTCGAAAAATCTCACGTGAGATTGGGGGATGGGGGAGGGGGTTGAATAAAATCTCACGACATCTCACCAAGGGGGGAGGGAGGGACAGAAAATTTTAAAAAATACCTCACGTAATTTATGGACGCTCCCTAAGTGTCCCTTCACCGCCCTAATTGGCCGTCGCTTTGAATTGATATAATGTAGTAAATTAAGACAGGATTTTTCACATACATACCAGTGGCGTGCCTAGGGTGTCAAACTAAGGCAAGCCCAAATGTTTATTTAGTAGCAGCATATTTTTTTTGGTACGTAGGACTAATAAATACCTACCGGTTAGTACTCACATTCACGTTTATAGCGTTATTTTATAAATAAACAATCGTTGAGTTCGTTATTCGGAACTATGTAAGGCAAGTCGGGCTTTCGGGCTTCTATGGAAGTACCGCCACTGATACATACGTGTGTGGTTGACAAATCCTTTTATGACAGCATTTTGAAGGTAACGATACAAGACTTGGATATTACGAGGAAATGAGATCTGTGAGACTTCGCCTTTTTTAACTCTCGGTTACTAACGGGTGATTTTTTAAGAGCTTGAGAACTTTTTTAAACAATAAAACGCATAAAATTTGCAAAATCTCATCGGTTCTTTATTTTAAACGTTAGATTGGTACATGACATTTACTTTTTGAAGATAATTTCATTTAAATGTTGACCGCGGCTGCGTCTTAGGTGGTCCATTCGGAAAGTCCAATTTTGGGCAACTTTTTCGAGCATTTCGGCCGGAATAGCCCGAATTTCTTCGGAAATGTTGTCTTCCAAAGCTGGAATAGTTACTGGCTTATTTCTGTAGACTTTAGACTTGACGTAGCCCCACAAAAAATAGTCTAAAGGCGTCAAATCGCATGATCTTGGTGGCCAACTTACCGGTCCATTTCTTGAGATGAATTGTTCTCCGAAGTTTTCCCTCAAAATGGCCATAGAATCGCGAGCTGTGTGGCATGTAGCGCCATCTTGTTGAAACCACATGTCAACCAAGTTCAGTTCTTCCATTTTTGGCAACAAAAAGTTTGTTAGCATCGAACGATAGCGATCGCCATTCACTGTAACGTTGCGTCCAACAGCATCTTTGAAAAAATACGGTCCAATGATTCCACCAGCGTACAAACCACACCAAACAGTGCATTTTTCGGGATGCATGGGCAGTTCTTGAACGGCTTCTGGTTGCTCTTCACTCCAAATGCGGCAATTTTGCTTATTTACGTAGCCATTCAACCAGAAATGAGCCTCATCGCTGAACAAAATTTGTCGATAAAAAAGCGGATTTTCTGCCAACTTTTCTAGGGCCCATTCACTGAAAATTCGACGTTGTGGCAGATCGTTCGGCTTCAGTTCTTGCAGGAGCTGTATTTTATACGGTTTTACACCAAGATCTTTGCGTAAAATCTTCCATGTGGTCGAATAACACAAACCCAATTGCTGCGAACGGCGACGAATAGACATTTCACGGTCTTCAGCAACACTCTCAGAAACAGACGCAATATTCTCTTCTGTACGCACTGTACGCATTCGTGTGGTTGGTTTAATGTCCAATAAAGTAAACTGAGTGCGAAACTTGGTCACAATCGCATTAATTGTTTGCTCACTTGGTCGATTATGTAGACCATAAATCGGGCGTAAAGCGCGAAACACATTTCGAACCGAACACTGATTTTGGTAATAAAATTCAATGATTTGCAAGCGTTGCTCGTTAGTAAGTCTATTCATGATGAAATGTCAAAGCATACTGAGCAAATAATAATGCATGAAAATCATAACCTCAAAAAATCTGAGCAAATACTAATGCATGAAAATCCTAACCTCAAAAAAATCACCCATTATAAGAGTAGGTAATGAAAATGATGTTACCTAAGATTCTAATTAGCTTAGCTTATCACACCCAAGCATCTCAACCCTCAATAGTTGCAAGCGTACAAAATTCCCCCAATAATCGTGTAAGCGCGCCTCCCACCTGACTGCTTAAGTAAGCATAATGAATTAGAGGCGGTTCAAACAGTGCAGCGGTACAAAATGAATGAGACATGTGAGAGCCGGCGGATATGATTACGTGTTGCCAGCGAGCGCGGAGCTGCATCCACCGATGTATGCAAAGCGAGCGATTTGCGAACCACCGGCGTATGTGTAATGCGCTACTTGAATACGAACACACCGGGACCCCGCTCTCACTCACACCCAACCGTAATTGTTAGTTTGGCTTTGTAATTCGGTTGAGCTGGGTAAGTCGTTTTAAAAGTTGAGCGGTAATGATAACTGTTCTGAAAAACAGTAGGTGCAGATCCTTGGCCGTTTAAACTTTATTAAAACTTTATTACTAATACAATTGGGTACTAAACACTTGATATTGGCCCTATCCCACCACACACCCGCCACTGCAACTCCTGTACTACTCAACAGCGGCACGCACAGTATTGGCGCCGAGCAATGAAGCTCAGCGAATCTAAGGGGACCTAAATTGTCACAATCCCGCAACGAAGTTAATCAGAAAAGCAATGTAAAGGAGGAGTTGGAAAACAAAGAGTTGTCCACTTCCCTCCACAGCAAAGCGGGTGACAAAATATTGAGCTATGAGGTTTAATCTCACATAAAATAAAAAACATATTTTAAAATCAAGCTTTTATTATGCACGAAAAATTTAAAAAATAAACTAAGAAAACATTCATAAAATTCGTAGTTTTTTTAAACTTTACAAGTAACAATTTACAAAAGTGTTCGGTTTATCAGTAGAAGTATGATACATAAACATATATTATCTATAACTAGTATATTAATATTCTTAAGTGATCTAAAAGCTCGTCGCGGCCGAGGTCTTTGCATTAACGAAATTGCGCGACAAGCTTTTAAATCACTTAAGAATAGTAATATACTAGTTATAGATAATATATGTTTATGTATCATACTTCTACTGATAAACCGAACACTTTTGTAAATTGTTACTTGTAAAGTTTAAAAAAACTACGAATTTTATGAATGTTTTCTTAGTTTATTTTTTAAATTTTTCGTGCATAATAAAAGCTTGATTTTAAAATATGTTTTTTACCGTTAATTTATTTTCAACTTTTTAGTTGGAAATATTTCTTAGTCTATCCATTTCGTAGTCATACTTAAATTTAACTCAATCGGTCCATGGAAACTAGTGTTCCTATGGGCACCTTCCAACTTCTCATGACACCAGATCAACGATACCTTGTTATTATGTTGTCACTGAAAATACAAAGGCATACCAAATTTTAGCTTAATTGGTCCACAGGAATCGGAGTTCCTATGGGTTTCTTCCAACTCCTCATCAGATCAGCTTCATGATACCATATTTTTGTATTGTTACCGAAGTTACGAAGACACACCAAATTTCAGTTCAATTGGACCACAAGAATCGGAGTTCCTATGGGCTTCTTCCAACTCTTTGTCAGATCAGCTCTATGATACCTTGTTACTATATTGTCACCGAAATTACATAGGTATACCAAATTTCAGCTCAATCGGTCCAAAGGAATCGGAGTTCCTGTGGGCTTCTTCCAACTCCTCAATAGATTAACTCTATGATACCATTTTTTGTATTGTTACCGAAATTATGAAGAGATACAAAATTTCAGCTCAATTGGACCATAGGAATCGAAGTTCTTATGGGCATCCTCCAACTCCTCATCAGATCAGCTCCATGATACCATATTCTTGTATTGTTACCGAAGTTACGAAGAGATACAAAATTTCAGCTCAATTCGACCATAGGAATCGGAGTTCCTATTGCCATCCTCCAACTCCTCATCAGATCAGCTCCATAATATCATATTTTTGTATTGTTACCGAAGCTACGAAGACATACCAAATTTCAGCTCAATTGGACCACAGAAATCGAAGTTCCTATGGGCATCTTCCAACTCTTCGTCAGATCAGCACCATGATACCATATTTGTGTATTGTTGTCGAAGTTACAAAGACATACCAAATTTCAGCTCAATCGGTCCACAAGAACCGATGTTTCTATGGTCATCTTCGAACCTCATCATCAGACCAGCTCCATGGTACCATATTATTGTATTGTCATCCAAGTTACGTAGGTATACCAAGTTTCAGCACAATCGGTCTATTGGAAGTGGTTCAAATCTTCATTGCAAGATTTGTAAACATACAAACATACATACAAAAGTGAAGTTAAATAAAAGCTTGTAAAAAGACAATTACAATTACAAAAAAATTAGACGCAATTGACGCACCACGGATTAATAACTATTGCTTAAATTGGACCTAACGTGCGAACTGTTATACAGACTTCCAATAATAGGCATGGCAAAATCGCTGAAAGGCACTAAACACTTGATATTCAAATATAAAAGCTACAGGTTCAAGATCAATGAAATCACTACATCCGATCGGGAGCCATTATTTCACTGACAGACACACACACAGACAGACGCCCACACAAACTTTTAACACTCCTCTTTTTGCCTCGGGGGTTAAAAATGCACAATTACACTACGGTGTGAGTGTGGGCGACGCGTAAAGTGTATTCAGCGAACTAATTACGACGGTTGCTCGGTTTGTCAATCATGCACGCTTGCGACGAAGTGCGGAGTGCGGGCCGAGGGCAGGGGGGAGGGCGCGGGGTGGGGGGGAGGCCCGGAGTTCGTCTCACAGCCTCCCTCGCTAATTATTTAACTTCGTTCCTCTTTACACGTATCATATTATCCGCGTTAAGTTTGATTAGATAATCCCGCCTTGTTTTCTGGGCAGGCAGCGATGTATTCCTTACTTGAAATGTTTAGGTCTTGTGTGGTAATTAATTGTTAGCGTAAATGTATCAATGGAATGAAGTCTGGGGTGAAAATTCTTTTAAAATGTTATACATAGATGAATAACCCGCCAAGTCTTTATCATAGGAAGGGCAGGCTTAGGTAAATTTTGCATCCACCTTTTACTTCCTCACTGCCTCATAATAGGCTCGCCCCGATTATAATTTCTTTGGCTATAGTTCCGAACCATAAAACTGACTAACACCTAATCGGAGAATTGTCCCCGGGACCTCTTCATCTCACTCCACACTCATACTGGGACAAAAATGTCGACATTGATTCTTGGATGCTTGTAGAAGTCAATAAATTAATTATATTAATTAAATTAAACTACCCACTATTACACGATAAATACTCAGTAAATCGGTTGTAAATATAAAAATTCTAGCTTTTAATATTACCTACTTTATAATACTCGCTGTAGGCAAAGGCATCAGTGATGGGAAGTCATGTGCTCAGTTTATCTTTGGCCAGTCGGACACTCCACGAAGTTGGCCGTTCGCTCCACCCACTTTGAGAGCGTTCGTTTCGTTTGCCTTTCCGTAACTTCCACAAAATATAAATTCACTGAATTATGACTTCGTATTTAGCGATACTGTTTGTCTTAGCCCGTATAGAGCTCGCTTTGGTCGCGGTTATTTTATATCAAATATTTTCGGTAGGATTGTAATAAATTGTGTACGTAGTGAACTTATATATAACCGTATTATAAGACAATAAATCATAAAGAACAGAAAGAAAAGTACAAAAAAGTTGGTCACCAATGTTACATTCGGACGCGGTAACTGGCTAGAATGTGGCAGACATGTTATAAGGTATAAACATGGCGTGAAAAAGTAATGAGTTAAAAAAAAGTTTATCACAATAACTATAATTATATTTTCTCCAGTCAAAACTCTAATACACCACTTTAGCTAATACGAGTAGAAAGAAAAATAGAACTCATGGCAGAATATTGATATAATTGACTGAGATAATCAAAGGTGATATTATACAGCCCTCTATTAATTCTCCTCACCTACCCATTTTTTAAATTTAGTAACACTAGCAACCCACGTACAATTTCCAAGTATGAGGTGTTTATGATCGACGTAAACAACTTTGCGTTAGATGAGCCGCTTAATCGTTTACTGCACCGATGTAGACAACACGCGCCCACTACTAATTATAAAAACACGATTATTTTATTTTTAGCAGATATTACTTAAATATGATTGGATATTTAATTAATATCTGCTACAAATAAAATATTATAATTAAATATGTTTTATGATCAATCCCCTTTTGTCCCTTGTGTACGATACTTTTTTTATGTTTTCGTATTAAAACAGGAATAGTTTTCTTTACCAAAAATGCTCTTTACATAATTTTTGTAACAATTACTGGATGATATTTATTACTTCAATTATTTTTTCAGAAGAAGAATTAGTATGAATAGTCTTATTCTCAATACTATATTCTCAGCCTATCGCCGCACACTTCTGAACGCAGGCCTTCCCAAGTAGGCACCAACCATCACGGTTTTGGGCTGCCGTCATCCATCTACTACCCTCCACCTTTCCAAGTGGTCGGACCATCGTTCTGCAGAACATCCTGCACCACAACTAGCTACACGGGGGTTGCACTCCAACACTTGTCTCCATCGCTATGTACTCCCAAAATTACTTTAGAGTAACTAGAGCAACGAGCGAGAGTAATACCTAGGTCAAACAAACAACCAAAACATACCTCACGCCTATACTCTCCGGAGGGGTAGGCAGAGATGCATTTCTGCACCCACATTTCGCCAGGTTTGTACCAGTCCCACGCAATAGGGGGCGAGCCTATTGCCGTTTTTCGGGCACATTTCTAGATTCCGTGCTGCTACTGAGAATTTCCTAATGGAAAAACCCAATAACACTTTGCCCGACCCGAGAATCGAATCCAGGACCACGAGATCACGAGGCATCTAAAAACCTAGGTCCAAATGATTTAAAATGAAATATGACTTACAGAGCCCCATTCTAGAGCTCAATTATCCCCCTATCTCCTAGACATTCATGCAAGTTAATTAAATAACTGAATTATTGCGGCACACATCTAAATAGAAATTCAACGTTCCCTGCACTCCTCCGGGAGACGGCGCGAAGATTTTGTTTTCAAAATGTACATTCGAAACCCAATTACGTTTCATTTCAGTATACTGTATAAGGCATGCCGCCGCGCACCTGCCACGTTGTTCTCCACTAGGCCTCTGCGGTAAAACATGGGGCATAATACTCACACTTCACTTGATGCCACGAACGTACTGCTCTAGAATGCTTAGTAATTTCGCAACAACAAAAGTAGGTAAAAAACTGTACTGCAGGTAAGTTTACACATATATTTATTGAAGCAATATTTTTATTGACATATAAAATATAAATTTATACTAATTTATTAATACCTTAAATATAAATTTCATGTCAATGAAGTTCCTTTTCCTATTTTGTCTTATTCATTAACTCACACGTATCATGATCAGTTTTGTATTATGGACGCAAATACATCATAAACCTTTTGAAACACAGAACGCCATGACAAGGATTGAAACGAAATTATAATCCCCAATATTTCTACTTTTGCAAACTTCTTTCTTGGCTTCGAGATCGATTGGATATCATTAGGCTGCTCAAACCTTTTACAAAGGCTACAGCGTGTTACAACGCTACGTGGATGGACGTGGTGTGTGCACAGTTTGTCGCGCGCTAATCCCGGTGGCCTCCGCCGCCGCAGACTTGCCATGAGAAATATAATTTGTCGCTCACATTGTCATGTTCACAACGTATAATTCTAATGTATTTTGGTATTTTCGCGTAATTTGTTTGTATTTCAATGAGGCATTCGCTTACACGCGTACACAGCTTGTTTGTGTAAAGTTTCTTCGGTTTTTTCGGTAAGTGATTACATTCCAGACGAATGGACGTAGATACATGGCTCATACGTTAAATATATGACCGCTGTGTTTTGAGGCTGGATTTGTTATTTACAGACAATTCACCTTCAACAATTTTGCTTCTGTAAATTCTTACTTTTGCTTTATAAAAAGATATATTGTGAGTCCCTGAAGCCATTGAATGAAGCGATGTGGGTTCAAGCCCATGTATGTATAAACCAAAAGGAGACACTTATATTTGTTTATGGTTGAAACATTTTTGATGTCAAAGTGGTGATTGTAGTGTCAGCCACACATTGAACATTTTATATTTAATCTATACATAGTTTATAAAGCTCCTGATTGAAAACTAAATCGGGTAATAGCTACGGTAATTACAAACCGATTGGCGCTAAAAAAACCGACAAACTCGCTTTTCTATCTATATCCAAGACTTAAACTATGAAACGTCAGCCAATCACAATAAGTCTTAGAGCCGTAAAGAACAAAGAGCCCCCATAATTTAAACTTCATTAAAACACGAACCGCGTAAGTTAGTGAATAAGTTGAGCGCTAATTAGGCGGCGAGTCCAAGCCGGTTGAGTACCACTCGCTAACACCTGATATTAATTTCCCGACGGGGGTATAAATTTCGAAGATCGCGACACTGGCCAATGTCGTGCGCGGCAGGGCTGTGCGCCCGGGAATACACTTTTAATTTATTATATATTTAATAAGGCAAGTTTTTACAGTGTAAGGGGGAAGAAATGTCTTGAATGTTTTGTAAGGTTTGGGCGAAGAAATAAAGACGAGCGCCTAAGGTGTGAACAAACTGGTGAAGGATCAAGAGAAATAGAAAAGAATGGAAACCGTTTTTATGAAGGTCTAATCAAAGTAGTTCATGTGGCATGAATATCATCGAACAATCAAGGGTGTTTGCCTAGGATTTGTGACTGGAACCTCAGAGGCTAAACTTTTACCACCTTCACCTTGAAACCACCACTTTTTTTTTTCAAATAATACACAATAAAGAAATAGCGATGATTTACAGGATAAACAGTATACTCACAGCCCTACGGATAGCCGTGACCGAGAAAGTTCCACGTTTACGCACAACCGCCGGTACTTACAAGTTGTATAGCACTTTTGTGTCTAGTTTTATGATCAATCCCCCTTTTATTACCGCCTGCCGGTAAATCATACAGTGCCGTGCCGCCACGTATTACATTGTTGTGACCAACTATTTTTACCATTTATTGCATGTTTACAGATATCGTCTTTCAAACTTTATTGTCTACGCTTCACTATTTTATTAATTCCTCCAATTTACTAGAATGAGACAGATGATGATGAAGACAATGATAAGTAACGCAGGCTTCGCTATGATTTTCTTCGCTGTTGAAATGCGTGATTGACCGAAAATCTTAGCACTCAGAATTGAAAGCTTTATAAGGATAACTACGAAAACCAAAGATTAAGAAACATTAATAAATCTAACTGTCCGTGTAATTTTGTGAACACTGTTAATTGACATTAAAATTAGCATTGAAATATTCATTTAATTCCAATCACATATTGTTACTTATCGCTATAATTGATCAAATTTTACTAAACAAATATTAACCGACGTGTTCCCACACGTAAACTGTGTTTCACGCGTTTAGAGTGTAAACTAGTTTTATGTTCATACATATTACAATAAATACTTGCCAACTAAATCCTAATTAAATAATATCCAATGCGGTAATTAATTTCTGCTGTTCTGTAATTAGAACGCAACTAGTGATATTTTGATCATAAATCAAGACATATTTTATACGATGCGATTGTATCTCTAAATGGATAAGTCGTAGATCCACATTTCAACAACTATATTTTAATTTCTAATGCCAGCCACTTAGTTACTGAAGTCATTTAGTTAGAGTTCGGGAGCTTTCATCAAGACAATCTTCTTCTTCTTCATCAACCCATATACGCCCACTGCTGAGCACGGGTCTCCTCTACCAACGAGAGGGTTTAGGCCATAGTCCACCACGCTGGCCTAGTGCGGGTTGCCATCAAGACAATACTAAAAGTTAATGTTCTCAACTTTTACGCGGGACTGATTAACCCCACATATCTGGGGAAATGTAGGTGCAAAAATGCACCTCAACTTACCTCTTTAGGGAATCCAGACGTGAAAAGAACATTTGTTTGTACCAACGGTATATGATAATTTTTTATACCATAGAAACTAGAGAAACTGCAGATTACAACGCCGTTGAAAAAATATATCCTAGAGAATCACATCAACAGTTAGTGACTCTTGTAACTATGCTGTTAAGATACAACAGCTTAAACAACAGCTTCTTTAACAATTACAGACCAACGATTGTCTTTCACTACCCTCATCCAAGACGTTATCACGTGTAAGCTTCACCAACTATACACTCAATACCGAGTCGGACATTAAGTAGGTATAAATTGTGTGTCGAGGTGGCCCGCGAGCGCCGCACGTGACCGGGGCGCCAAGCGGCGTGTTATTGCATGTAATTTTTCCCTCGGTTACGTGCGTAATCCGCCGCACGACCGTCTCCCAAGTGATGACAACAGGAAAATCGAGCAATCCGGTTTAAATGTAAAATCTACCACTTTGTTCATAATTCGGTGCGTCCCACAGGACTTGGGACTAGATGCCTTATGTGCTGCGGGTTATGGAACTTTGGGCTGTTTTTTTATTAGCTTATGGTGGTGTAAGGAAAAGTTATGCTTCAATTGCATGTATAAAATATTTAAGCAAAATAAACCGTCCAACGTTGAATTAAGTGACTGTAACATCACTGCTTTAAGGAAACCTTACGTTTCGTATAGCTTATTAAGGTACTCGTGTCTTTTATAATGTTACTTAAGATTTTTTTGAAAAATAATTATAAGAAACGACATAGTTTAATAAAACATATTGGTCAGTGTACTTTATTATCATAACTGCTGTATTAGATGACAATACAACAAATCATTTTATCAATATATTCTTTAAAAAACTTCCTCTACTAAAAGTGATTCAAGAGTCACCTTTTTCCGAACCATCTTCTCGTTCATTGGAGCACGTACGCTTTTTCTGGCGTTTCGTGTTGTTTTAAACGGTTTTGTTTGTGCCCTTGTTATTGGGGATTTTTTTTAGATGGCAGATCCCTTAAACTTTAAATACTTATATTAAATTTAATAATCATATCATGTTATGATTTATAATATTGTGACCTAGCCCTTCTCAATTGCAGAGCAGACCTTTAACCAGCAGGACGTACATAGGCTGATTTTTTATTTATTTCTCAAGTAAATCTATATATCTTTATCGTCTTTCACTCCATGTTTATTCAGATGTACACGAATATCCAATGCACCAAATGTAGCTTGTAAAATACGATAGTTGTTTGTAACACAAGTCAATAAACCCGGTGTGGAGACCGGCGGCGCATCTTCATATCTGTATGCGAGAACAAATTTCATATATCGTCACGCGAGGGCGCCCCGACGGGTGGCGCAACCCTTTCGGGACTTGCCAATCGTAAATATTCAAGGTTACATTCGTGCTCACAATTTTTTCCCGAATTTACTTGCCAGTCGAGTGCGCGGGCGAGGAAACCAGCGATTAGCTGAAGACTGAATGTAAGAAATAAAAAAAAAAAAAAAAAAAATGAATATGCTATACTTTGCTAACTTATATAATTTTCGTACATCACTCAATATAAGACATTTTTTAAATGTCCAAAGACTTTGCTGGCTTGGACTATTAAATAAATAAGTACACCCAACAGTCCCATATATAGTTCTGAAGCAACCTTAACACACGAGTCTTGTGTCGCAGGTATCTAAAAACTACGAGAAACTTTTCGTTCTCACAAACACCTAGACTCGAAACAAATATCGGTGGACCACACAAACATTTTTCGTTGGGAGAATCGAACTCGCGACTTTTCATTTCGCAAGCTGGCAGTAAAACAACTGCACTACAGGGCTGTCTACAATGCACCTAATAATCAAACTTATGTCATAAACACTTCACCAAATTGAACCTGGAACTGTATATTTAACAGGTTACATTTCTACAACTACACACACGAGACCTCATTAACGAATCCACGTCAGTACTAATTAATGTCAACATAAATCCCAAATACGTTAATTCCTATAATTTATGCAAATATCGCAAAATTTCCAATTCCCTGAAGTCTGCGAAATATGTGAGCGATTCCCAATAGGACAACTTTCATGTTTTTCATCATAATTAACTGATTATCGCCCATATTAAACATATAACTTTTCCATATAATATAGACTTTTATAAACCTATTATAAATAATCCCTCACATTCCACACACGAGACTAAAACTTATACACGTAAAATAGTCATAAGATTTATAGAAGACATCGATTTATAACAAAAAGTTGAACGTGAGTTAGAATATAGCCAGTCTAGTTATTTGTTTTGTATGTTTTGACACATAAAACACTGAACCGACTGATTAAAGAGTGCTTTCACAATTGAATTTTTCTATGTTAAAACATGTAAGTCTGGTACAAGCTTACTCTTCAGCTGAGAATTGTCAGGCCCTAGTCCACAAAGCTAGCTAGCCTAGTGCGGATTGATGAACTAAACTCTAATAAATTACTAAACTTTTACATACATACATAGGTACATAAACTCACGCCTGTCTCCCTTTAGGGTAGGCAGAGACTATAGAGCGCCAAATGCCACGGTCCAAACACATCTCTTTCGCTTCCTCCACTGACATTATCCTCTTCATGCATGCACGTCGGTTTCGAGGACTCTTTATATTACCCTTTTTGAATAATTTACCTGTGTGGTCTTAACTTTTAGGTGTGCAAAGTATATTGATAATACCTCCATATTTTTTACTTTACCATTAAAATATGTGATAATTATTTGTGAAAAGATAGACATAGATTGTGTGTGTAATCAGGGTGTAAAAGCCGTGAAACCGTGAGCCTAAACCAGGGTAAAGCGTCGTCTAATGTCACACAATATTAAGCTCTAATATTTAACATTTATACTACTGATAGAAACGTACAAAAACTGTGTACATTATGAAAACTGATCTAGAGTCCGCGGCGTCTACTTACCCGCTGTGCGCGCGGCCCGCACCTAAATAAGTTTGTAATATTATCATTGTTTTCTCGCGCCCCCGCCCCGCGCCCCCGCCACCCGCGCGTCCCCCGGGATCGCCCCCATTTGAATACACCCTGTTTATTGTGGAGCAGTTTTTTCCGAGGCACTGTTTCCTCCCAAATTATCAAATAATATTTTCCCCGCCACTTGAACGCCATCGCCCGGGATTCGGCTCGGTTTGTGCTAAAGTATATTTATTTGATTCCGCGTCGCCTTATTTCCCGGGGATAAAACGTTACAGCCGAATATTTTTTATGATTAACTGCGGCGGCTTATTGTGGAGTGGCATTTTGGGAGAATCTACCGCCAAATTGGGGAGCGCTTCTTAAGATTATTTTAAAGGGGAACGAGTTTATGAAAATTATCCGGATCGGTATTATACAGTTTTATAAAACAAGATTCGTTTAATTTAAACAGAGATTGATATCACTATCTCGCGTAAATTTGGTTTCTGTAATGGATTTAGTACTCATTAGATACCTTCCTCAATACATCTGCGCCGCTCCTTCTTAGTATAGAATGAAATAAATAAATTATAATTTCTATGCAATCATTTAGCTTTTTCTACAAATAATACAAAATTAAATTAATTTGGGAATCTAATTAAAATTAATAAATAACAACGCATTTAAATTTCTAATACACGCAACACCAACCAGACCATAAGAATTACCTAATTTCAAATCACCATACACTTCTCTCACAAGCCCTACTTAAACGAAAAATAGACTACAAAGTACTCTAAGCCATACCGATGTATACCACATCCTTATCTCATAAAGGCGCACCAAAGCGTCCTCTAAGCGTATAAGGAGCCACACTCGGCCACTGGGACGGCCAGATGCCTCCGTGTTTACCGTCGCATTTCTTATGCAAATGCACCGCCTGAGACGGGATGCTGGATTCAATTACTGCTTAGTTCTGCCTTTGACGAGACGTCGCGAGCACGCCGCAGATACAAATGGGTATTACATCCCTTTAACGCAGGCTTCATTAAGATTTTGTAATGTCATTTCATGGTCGCGCTCTGCCTTTGACATGGTGACCGTAGGTTTGAAGACTTTCTAATTAATGATGTAACTAAAGTGATAGTTTTGAAATTTGTTATACAGGTTCATAGAAACAACAAAGTGTTAGACCTCACAGTCACATCTACACAGTTTTGACCCCTCACAAAGATACAATTCTGTCGTGAGTATCAGAAACTATAAGGGACTTTTCGGTCTCACAAACACCCAGACCCGAAATGTTTGTGGATCACACAAACATTTGTCTAGGTGCAGGGATCGAATCCGTGGCCTTTCGTTACGCAAGCTAGTGTCTAGCCAACTGTGCTTGTATCATAGACCTATAACCCGCCACGTTGCAGCCGGCCTTATTAAAATCTATCGCCGATAAAACCGTGGCCGTTACGGGCATTTGGTGCGGATTTGTACCGGACTTT
Organism: Cephonodes hylas; assembly: GCA_030295005.1. Lineage (NCBI taxonomy): Eukaryota > Metazoa > Arthropoda > Insecta > Lepidoptera > Sphingidae > Cephonodes > Cephonodes hylas. Next base: position 18,843,688 of record AP025361.1, read on the forward strand.
GCTCTCGAAGACACAAACCTACGGATTTTTAACACAGTTATAGTTTTATTAAACACGTAGATATAAAACAAAGCTTTGCAGTTTCTTCTCAATTGGTAAGAAATAAACCCAACCTCGTTAAGCTAGGACGCTATCAGGACTTCCTTAGGAGAAAATCCCACAACACTGCCTGACCATGGAATCTAACCCTGGACCTCTACTGACACTAGTCAATTCACGATCAACGAAATCACCATATACTGAATTGCATAAAAAAAAATTCAGCATAATATTAGCTCCCATACTCCCATACATGTTGCTGACTTCATATTGTTGATTAACTCATTTTCAAAACGTTGTCACGGCGCCACCGAATGTTATATAATTTAGCAGCACGCAATAAGCGGCGGGGGTGTATGAGGGTAGAGGGAGTGCGTGAATGTAAATGAGGATATTATGGTGCGGAGTAGGCTGGCGGTCCGATATGCATACCTGACGCGCACCTCGCGAGGTCTTTAGAACCGCTTGAAATTCTGAAAAGAAAATCGTCAAAGCTTTATATTGCCTCAGTCGATATGCGGCCATCGAGCCAGCGATGGGGGTATGTAATCCTTTGGTAGAAAGAACTCCAAATATGCTATTAGAAGAGATGATGAAAATTGGCAACAGCTTTTTTGTGCTGATGCTCATTTTTATCATATTTGATAGTGTGCTAAGTTTTTAACATCAAATGATTTGAATGAGATGCTTTCACAACAGAATTACGGGTCAGAAATTCGTTTTATTATTGCTTATTACTACTTTTTTGTCACCTGTCTAGAACATTCGTATTCTCTCCATTACCACACTACTTCTTAACCATTAGATTGTGATTATTCAATTTGCAGCGATGTCGTTTCAAGACCAGTCGCTCTGTCCTCAATGCGCTTTACAACCACTAAGAGGTTTTAGTCAGATCGCCCCAAGCTGAAAAGCTGAAGACACTGACAGCTTCATTCACTCATTTCCAAAAGCCCCAAGAGGAGTTTAACAGTTATCCTCACGTAATTAAAGGACTAATAAACGTATTGTCGGTACTATCCTATCAGCATTATAATTACACAGTGAAATATACCTTAATTTTAACTAAATTTTACTATGCCAATAAAAGTCGAAGTAAGCAGAATAATGAGCAGGATGATATCTGACATCAACACATTTGATAAAATAATATGAACTAGTTTCTGCCAGTCGCCGTTCTATGTTGACATTACTGCATTTTATAATCCTAAAAAAGAATGCTCGACCGGCCTAAGCAAACAATAATCCCAGCTAACTACAAAGTGGCTTACAACAACTCGCGTTCCTAAAAATAGCAACCATTTTCCCTGCAGTCTTTTTAAAAATTACCATGCGCCAGCCCTCGGCTCGCTAACTCAATGGCTCCTTCAGAAAGGCTAGAAGCGACGTATGAGTAAGAGAATGTTTTATTCATCACTTACGTACTGTTCGCGTCTAAACAGCCAGCAAAAGTATTTGAAATTAAATTTGGCATGCAAACATCATTCGATATACGAAACGTTACGTTACACAACCGCTGCGCTCCGTAATTTCATCGCGTAAACATAAGCAATGTTATAAAAAAAGCATTGAATTACTTCTTAATATGACTAGCAAATAAACTTCAGTCTTTCTGTATTCAATGTATTTTTAAACCCTTTTATGAATACATATAATGGAATAAAACTGTTTGTAAAACTATACCAAGAGAAATAAGAATGTAGTGAAAATTGTTCAGCCTTTTAACTGTACAAAGGGATGATGAGGAGATGATGGTGATAAAAAATGTTACAGTGCAAGTAACAAAGACAAAAAGTAGGTTATTAAATAATATGGATAAAATATAATAAAAATTTAATTATGCCATTCAATTAACTTTTGAGTTTTTAGTATCTCAGTGGATCGAATAATGTTGCTGTCTACTGCGTTTGATGTTTAACTGGTACAGCAAAGTAACCTGTCCGGTTTATGAAGTAGGAGAAAATCGAGAAGGCTACCTCAATTTGAGTCGTCTTTTCTCCTTTAGCATCTACAAAACCCTAACATCAATAAGACCGATCATCAGAATAATCAGTGAAGTAGATCATGAAACTGTCATGGTAATAGATGACGAGTTGTCTACTTTTACATAGTTTTCCAGGAGGACGAATGTGAGAGGGGTTGTTGAAAATGAATTATCACAGGCTATTGGATTTTTTATAACGAGATTCTAAATGCTTACAAGGAGCCTGCAATTTAGACCAGAAAGCTGCATTAGGTTCGCCGTCCAACGCATGGGCCTTAAACCCAACCGCCATAGTCATGGTAGGTGATACCACCATCATCTTCATCATCAGCCCACAATATACACCCTTTTGCTGGGCACGGGCCTCCTCTAGAAACCAGAAGATTTATGTTTTAATCCCTTACATTGGCCTAGTGAAGGATGGCTTGTGTATGTAGAAATAAAATTCCTACCTCTTCGGTAAAATATTGCTTGATGAAGTCAATAATCGGTCGCACGTCGAGTCAATAAAATACCACATCCACTGACTGATGAACAATGCCACAGACAAAAGGGAATATCAAATATGAATATACAGCCGCAACAGTGGAGCAACATCATCAAACGATATTGATAGATAAACATTTAGTTTGACGCACACACCGACAATTTATATAGACGGATTTCGTATTTGTATTAGTCTTTCGGCGGACTGTGATTACATGCCACGCGGGAGCGTAACTGACTTATTAGTTAACACTAGTTAGCCTCAAGGCATAACTCACCTAGCCTCAAAACTTATTAAAAATCGTGAAACTTTGTGACCTTTATTTTTGAAAATATGTATTTCTAATCTTTACCTTTTTTTGTAAGATTATATTGTATTAATGGAAACCCTAAACAAAGTGAAAAAGTGTATTATTCAATTCAATATATTTCAACAAAATCGAAGCTTATTGCCATTACAAATACTGCTCAAAATGCATTTAAACATACTACAAATATGTCTATCGTAAAGGGTAAGTAGCTTTATTAAAGCATTTCAATATCGTATAAAATGACGGTTGTCTCGAGACAATTGTATTCAAACCGATTGTTATAACAGAGTCGGCGCTCGCGACCTCGCGGTCTAATGATATTTATTCCCTGGAGACATCAATTTTCTCTGGATTACACTCCCCGTGCGTTGTTCTCACACGACATAATCCTCATAGCAACTGCTCGTTCACTCGCTCAAATAAACACTCCTGTAAATATGTTGTGTTAATAATAAGTGACTGGAAACCATGGTTTCTGAAAGCCTGCTTTGAATTGTTTTGATGAGATGCCAATTGGATTACTTCTCGCTTAAAGTTGTCTTCATTCCATGTCGACAAAAAATAAAGATAGTTATTGCCTCGCGAAATGTTATGCGTGGATTGTATTCCTTTAACAGCTATTATCTAACATAATTATTTTAAACCAGTAACACTTTTCTTCGACATTAGCTTAACCCGGGACTTCTTTACCGTGATAACGAGAAATTTTACCGACGAAAAAAGCAAAAGAAATAAAATTTTATACCTTCAGCGATTGTTATACTCATCAGTCTATCAAAAAGCCAGGGTGAGATGATTGTCCGCTCCGCTCGCGTCCGTGGAGCGACCACATGTCCGCAGGGTTGCCAATCGTCAAAATTCCGCCAACAACCATCAACCGGAATGTTTTCTCTTACAACATGGCGCGTCGCATGAATCATTTATAAATGCAAATCGCCATTGTTTCCGACTACCCTCCGATTATTCACATTGGGTTATCTTTGACGTATTGAAGCCCGGGGCTTGTTGCGGCCGTGATTTATTTATACGCCCAAAGTTGTGGACGTGGTTGTGATTTGATAAAACTTCGCGGCTGTTTAATAAATTAACATATTTTTCACAATTTGTTGGCTTTGCTTTACTGCTGGCAACACTAATTACGGACATCTGTCACAAACCAAAATGTATGGTTTGTAATGACACATAACGAATTATTTCGAGCATAGGCAAAGTTAATCCTTGTTTATTTTTCTGTATTCCGGTATGGTAATATTGCTCAAGTCACAAATTAAGGACTGAATTGAATCCATGATTATGTAAATATGATGGTAAATATGTAAATATGATCAAAAAATACTAAACAATTAATCAATCTAGCTAATTTACGTTGGTAATAATTCCATACACACTTTTCTTTTATCCCACGTTATTAACTCTACAAACAGCGAATTGTTAGATAATACATTAGATATTGAAAACTCTTAACCGTAGACCACGTAGGTTTTAAGATATCTTCATTTTTGTAATACTTTAATATCAGATCACCCGCGTTAATACTTTACCAAACTATTTAGTATAAAATTTATCGAATTCTGTTGACGTCAACCCTAACAACCATCCAAGTTTGACACAAAGTATATTGGAACTTTCATAAAATTTCCGATTTCGCGTTAGGACGACCCATCAGTCGTCCCCGGCCACAACACTTGATATACAAGCGTAACTCGCAAACTGTTTTGCAAGTCCTACTTTACGAAGATATTTTTGACGTTTGTTTTAATTTTTGTGAGTGATTTTAAGTTTTAAATAACTTGCCTTATTTACTACTTTTACTAGTTCTTTTTACTGTGCGGGAGTGAGTGGTGAAGTCGGACGAGGACGGCCCAGATCCACCTATAAAGATCAAATAGGTAATATACTTAAGAAGGGTAATATAAAGAGTCCTCGAAACCGACGTGCATGCATGAAGAGGATTATGTCAGTGGAGGAAGCGAAAGAGGTGTGTCTGGACCGTGGCATTTGGCGCTCTATAGTCTCTGCCTACCCTAACGGGAGACAGGCGTGAGCTTATGTATGTATGTAGTTCTTTTAATTAAGCATATAGGAATCGTAAAGAAGGTAGCCTTAAAAACTAAGTGCTAACACTTCAGGGTGCTGTATTTGCTGCTGTTGGCCCTACTGCATTAGCGTGGGTATTCGTTTAAATTATCCCGAGTTCGATTCCTGAATCAATAACAACAACATAACTCACGCTTATATTCCCTGAAGGGGTAGGCAGAGATGCTTTTCTGCACGCACATTTCCTGAATCAACTGTGTTTTTTTTATTATCAGCAATAGCAAGGAGTAGAATTGTGACAAAGTGGGTTAAAAAGTGTCTAGCTTTATTAGTAGTAGTAGTAGTATTATTAGAACGAGGCTGGGAATCTTAAATCTAAAAGAAAAAAAATTCCTAACAAAACAGGTTTTATTTAAATGTGAAACATATATCATTATAGTTTATTATGATATGAAAATGAATTGAATATTCAAAACAATTTAGTTGAATCGCGGCGACAAACCGAAGTGTGTATAATGTGGCCCGGTGACACACTGCCAAAACACACAAATGATACGGAAATCCGCGGCTTTGACTGAATTTCAATCGAGAGAATTGCAAATTGTGAGTGCCGACCAAATGCAGTTTGTTTTGTTTTACGTACACATTCGCTGATGCTAATCAATGGAGCTATTTCAATTCCGTCTATATTCGAACCTATAACACGGATCGCGGCCCGCGCTGTTAACACGGCTATTTGGGAAATGGTAAATTAAGGAACAATTTGGACATTTTTTTAAATTCTGATTCAACTGCTCGATGTTTGGCTCGCAATTTAGTACGATTAGTTTGCAGCGCACCAAAGTTCTTGAATGTGAAATGTGATTCTTAGTTAATGAGTGGTCAGAGCAAAGGGTAATTCTTAATAGCAGGGTTGAGCCTGTAAATGAACCCAAAAACAGCGGTATATAAGTACCTAATAATGTGTACCTACTTAAAAAGACTCCAACTGAACAGTGCGAGTACATCTGTTACATCAAATGAAAGCGTCACTACTAAAACGAAACGAAAATAGTTTTTTTCTTTATATAACTCAATCTATAGAAACCATCGGAGTTTAACTCTGCTTAACTACGAATATTCTTGACGATAAATTGCGACTGTGCAGTAATCCTGTTAATGAGTTTCTTCACTACTAAATCCTTTAAAGTTAGGTTTTCATTCTTTACCTTCTACCATCAATATAGGTACAGGGTGTATAAAATAAAAATGTTGACGCATCCCTAACAATTGACTGCAGGCGGCTTCCAACCGATCCCGATTGAGGTCATTGGGGGAGGCCTATGTCCAGCAGTGGATAATTTGTTGATGATGAAGATGATTCCTAACAACTAAATACATTTCAAACCTATAGTCAATGGGAAAACGTCATTTTTTAAATTTTTTGTTATTTTCTTTAATGCCAGGGGGTTTGTAATGTCCTAAGATATTACCTGTCTTAGTTTCCGATCACGGTCTGAATACACTCTGTATAATTATAAAGTAAAATTCTCACAGCAACTTTAACACCTTTTTACGTCGACGACAAATATGATAAGCCGTGCGCAATAACGCGCTGAAACTGAAAGCGAAATTCAAATGTAGTGTGTGAGACAACGGAGCGTGTTTCGGGACGTGCATAATATTGTAAGTAATCATATGGAAAGTTGTAAAACTGCGCCAACTCTGAGAGCTGGGTTGAGACTCAGCATTGCGTATCGCGCTACAGTATGTCATGTCTGTACAAAATATGCGGTTAGCTAAATATGTAGAAATAAAAATTAATTAAAAACACAACAGCAAGCGTTTAGAATGAATTACATGGCATTAGAATTTATTTGTTAAAGATTCTAACGGAATAAATTATAAAAAATCGTAATAGAAAATAATGGTAAAACTATGAATAGATTTATCTATAAGAATTGTCTGGACGGAGGGTGTCGCATTGTCTTTCAATGGATAATTCTAGAACATCTATTGCTCTTATATATTAAATCTAGGATATAGGTATTTATTGGAAGTCTGCTAATGTTTCCCATACTCAAACTTCTTCCCTTTTTGAGGAACCTACGGAACTTTTCCTCTTAGGTCGCAACATTGTTTTGACCTATTAGATGAACTAGTCGCGCCCTTACCGTTACAAAACTACTAATTAGTTTACAAAACGAATAATTGTTTGCCGGCTCCGATATGAGTTGAAAAGTTTTTGAGAGTGGATAGCGTAACAATGTTACATAAGCGTTCCTTTTCAATATGCTGCAACATTCCCGAGGATATTACTCTCTTCCAGTGGCAGTGTAAAGTTAAACACTTCGCGGTCCTAAATTTACGTGCATCGAGATTAAACGCCAGAAACTACATTATGCAGTATCAAACTTATACCATTTCATGGATAGCACTTGCATTTCATCCTCTACTTCTAGTGTAACATTATATAATGAATTCTGTTTTGCTGGCGCTGAGATATCCACAAATATTTGTTTCGGGTCTGGGTGTTTGTGAGACCGAAAAGTCTCTCGTAGTGTCTGATACCCACGACACAAGACTCGTATCTTAGTGTGGGGTCAGGTCTATGTATGTGACTGTTGGGTGTATTTATTTATTAAAGAAAATCCTGATAAAAAATACAATTTTCGAAGTTTTCCATACAAAGCACACACTTTTAACACCGATGGTTGTATGAAAAACGTCAATTTTTTTATTTTTTATCGGGATTTTTAATATCGCCACTGGGTTTGTGATCACCTCGCTAATATCTGCCTCAGTTTTCGATCACGGTCTAAATACACCCTGTATATTCAGCTCCAATGGAAACCATCACCATGGATTTTAGGATTGAAGTGTACCATAGTGTGTACCAACACATGCTGAAGGAACCTACAAATCTAAAAGCTCTTAGGAATTTCTTAGATGTGTAATCCGCGAACTAAGACCTAAATCCTTTTAATAGTTGAGGAGGCTCGTGCACAGCAGTGGGACCTATATAGGTTGTAGATGATGATTTTAATGATGGTGATAATGGTGATGAAAATGATGATGATGATGATAGACACATTATAAGGTACTCATTCAGGGACTGTCATGCCAGTAAAAAACAATAATAAGACTCATTAGCTTACTGTCTCCGTACAACATATGGGAGGTGCCCCCCGTGGAAAGTTCTCGAAGACAATGGCTCATTTAAAGTGGGATAATAACGTTAAGCACGGTTGATACGAGGCGCGAGGCGGTGCCGCGAGTCGCTACCTAAATTACCTGTTTGTACAACTTCCATTACTAACTGGCATTAATACATGACTTGGGGAAACCTATGTTTGTTATTAACGTGTTATTGTGGGGGAACCAAAAATATCAGCCTGTTGCTTTTAAATAATATGAATGGATAGTTCTTTATTTAGTGTCGTGTTTAGGCCTTAGTCCATCACGCTGGCCTAGTGCGGGTTGGCGGATTAAACCTCTAAGAAATTCTTAAGAGTTATCAGATGTGCAGGTTTCCTCACCATGTTTTCCTTCACTGTTAAGGTACCTATGTGATATTTATGTTTTGAATACATCCATAACTTTTTAAAGTAAGAGGAGTGTGCCTAGAGTTTGAACCCACTATCGCAGAAATTCTCGACTGCGTGCCTTAATCTCAAGGCCATCACTACTTCAGTATGTTATTTGTAATAAAGTCCTGTAAGCCTAAGTTATAAAGCAAAGCAGTGATAGCCTCGAGGTTTGGGCGCGCGGTCGAGAATCTCGGCGATCGCGGGTTCGAACCCCAGGCACACACCTCTGACTTTTCGAAGTCATGTGTGTATTCACATTGAATTACCACTTGCTTTAACGGTGAAGGAAAACATCGTGATGAAACCTGCACACCTAAAAGTTCTTAGGATTTTCTTAGGTGTGTAGTCCGCCAACCCGCACTAGGCCAGCGTGGTGGACTAAGGCCTAAAACCCTCTCAATGGTAGAGGAAACCCGTGCTCAGCAGTGGGCGTATATGGGTTGATGAAGAAGTTATAAAGAACGTTGCAGTGACCTATGAAAGTTTTCCGGATTCAGTGTATGTACCCAATTTCAACAAACTGGCGTAAATGAGTGATCGCATGAAAGACACTTTGCCGTGGATTTAAATATTCATTCGGTCGCGACACCAATGAAATAAATTGCAATTTCCGAAATAAATCGTCTGAATTGGTAAATCTTATCGGAATGCGTTGCCTAGCATAAAGGAAATTTACGGAAAGAGGAATTACAAAATAACTGACTCGATTACCTTTTGGACTTCTGCTACGCGTATATGCCTTCATATAAAGATAATGGGTTCGATTCTGGAGTTGGGCAAAGTAGTATTTTCACTAGGTGATCTGGAAATTCTCCTAAAACGGCAGCAAACTTATCTTATTTTTATGTGGAACTTAAAATATAAATGACAAAACTTAGGCACTGAAATGCACATAGGTATTTCTGCGCACTCGAGAATATAATATATTTTAGTATCGATATAAGAACTAGCAAATAAATTCGTCAATAACTCGACAATACCGACGGAGACAGATATAATATATATTTGATGGCGGACAATAACGGAGATCGATCGGTGTATGCGTGTCGCTTGTATATTTTCTAAGTCATTGTGCAGGCGCGAAGGGACATCCAATAAGCGTTGAATGGCGAGCCGGCGCGTATATTTCTTTTATGGCGTTTTGAGCGGCCTTTACCTAAACGGGTTATCGTAAATCATCACATTTGGGGTACCGCCGACGTGGCTATTACACCACCGGGGTTCGGGGATTGCCTTCTGATGAGGACGTGAGGAGGCTGCTGTGGGGTTCATTATCACTGGGGCGATATATCACACTCTTGTTACACCAAGTACCGTTGAACATACTGCGAAATTGTGGGATGAAATGGGAAAAAAAATTGTGACATTTTTATTCTTTGTTTCGAAAAAGATATGCAATGAAAGTTTCAGTTAGTCATTATTATGTGAAAATTTAGAATAAAATCTCTTCACTTCTTTTTTATGAACTATTCCCTTTATATTCTTTGTATCTACTTCACAATTGTTTTAAGGTAAATTTACCCTTTTTTCAAGCAACCCTGATTTCCTATTAAATTAAAAACTTTAGTAGGGAACCCAGTCCCATTACTCCCCATCTCGCATAGATTTTTTTCTCCAAGTACATCTGGAGCTGAGCGCGGGTCTATATCTCCGCGATGGATGGAGGCGGCGCTCGTTACCCTGTCTGGGCGATTGAAAAACCATTCCGGAGACAACTTAATGTGCCCCGCGCTCGTCTTTGTTCCTCTAGTTTTTACAATTTTAATCACTCGCTGCTCCTTTTTGGAGCAAATCGTTTAGCTTTGTATCTTCTTCGACGTGCTGTAAGAAAAAAGAAACATTTAACCTCTTGATTTAATTTTTTATAGTAATCTTTGCTCTTACTAATCGAGAAAATAACGTCAACCTCTTCGTAAATGTTTATAGAAAGGCCTATCCTTAACTGCGTCTTTTAGGATAGATACAGAAGATTTTACCGCACCTGTGTATTTTATGTGCACCGTTCTTTATTTCAGCGGATCTAAATTTATTTTAAAAAATATATAATATAATGTGATCAAAATAACTTTATTATAAAACTTACTCTTAAAACTTGGTAGGAGCGATATAAAAAGCAAAAATTAAACCATCACGAAAGCTAAAAACAACTGGGGCGTTTAATAGTACTTTTCAAGTGCAGACGTAATAATTTAAGTACACTCAAATGGGGGACATAATCCAATTTCATCTAGAATCAGCCGTAAACGGTCTAAGCTATACGTCGTAAATTAAAACAGCATGAAGATGGAACGAGCTGAACGCTTTTACTATCATAGATCAATTCCAGTAATACGGAAGCTGAATTTTATTATCCAATCAGCAATTCATTCCGTACGTCGCATATTGTCTATATACGTTCATCGTAAGCAAAGAGACACTATAACCACGATATGAAACTAGATTAAAGTTAATTATGAGGATATCTTGGCGCGCGGTGTGAGCGGACAATAAATACGGTGTCCCGCGGGCGCTCATATTGTTAATTCACTATATGCCATTTATGTAGTGCGAACGCGAGGTAATTGCGTTAAAGAGGCTTCGCGGAGGGTAATCGAGAGGGTCGTAAACAGGAGGTTGTGTTCGCGGGATATAAAATAACATCAATTAGGCTTAATATAACCGAGAGCGCAGTGTTGGCGCCGCAGTCGGGAACGCTGCGGACTTAGAGCAAATTTACTCCGGTCTCTTTCATCATTTGTTTATATGGGAATACGTGTACGTCTCATTGCTGGTCTCCTTCAACGCTGAGAGGGGCTAAGTCTTCACTCAAAACGCGTGGCCGAGTGCAAGTTGGAGTATTACACAATTAATTAATTCCTCGTGTGGTTTAAACTCGCGACCACCGAGATTTTTGACTTAACTGCGGGCAACGATATTGGAATCGCTCTGTATAATATGTAGTCTCTATGTGTGGATTTAACTTTAAAATCTCAACTGAATCTGTTAAACAACAAAGAGCGCTTGAGACG